>PEKF01000051.1:0-161433 GCA_003073195.1 Ramalina intermedia | reverse complement strand
CCTAACCCTAACCCTAACCCTAACCCTAACCCTAACCCTAACCCTAACCCTAACCCTAACCCTAACCCTAACCCTAACCCTAACCCTAACCCTAACCCTAACCCTAACCCTAACCCTAATGATGGGCCAAGGTTGGGATCGGAGGAGGACTCACACTCTGGTACCATGGTACCAGAGTGTGGGGGGGGGGAAGAAGAAGTCCCTCCATCCCACCCACGTAAACTCCCTTAGGGAGGATTTTGCCGGGGGTATCTCTGAATATAAAGAAAAACAGTTCTGCCGGGTAGCATTGGTGAAGTTTTTTTTTTTTTGACTATGTCGTGCCTCATTGCCTCTTCAAGAAGGAACCCACCCACGGACTCGACAGATGGCAACAACCTCGGATAGATTGAAGGCCGAATGCCGAGCGGACGGATTGTGCCCCGTCGGTGATGATGGTGAGGATGAATCATCATGTCAACTAGCCTATTCCACCACCATCCAGATAGAAACGGTGCATAGATCTATGCTTTGGCACATAGCAAGGTAGATGATGCGGCAACGTAGAAAGTCGTCAAACCAAAATGCGGCAAGGTCGATGATTCGGCAAGGTCATGATTCGGCAAGGTCGATGATTCGGCAAGGTCGATGATTCGGCAAGGTCGATGATTCGGCAAGGTCGATGATTCGGCAAGGTCGATGATGCACGGCATGCCGATTGAATGATGATGGAGGATCTCGATTGGGGATTCAAGAAGCTGTCAGACTTGCAAAGCTTGAGTCAGAGCTGGAATAGCAGGTAGATTGAGATGATGATCATGTTCCCATCATAATTATCATCTTAATGTAAATGTTTGTCATCCTGGAATCGATTCATTGATTTCTAATGGAGACCGATTGAGGGAGGATCCAATCGGAGATGGTGGGAATGCAGGCAGCTACAAATCTGACGGCAAGATGATTTGATCCATTTGACATAGTCAGCGTCATGCTTGGTCCGATCCAAAACTTTGGGTTACTACTCACACCTGGTATGATCGGATACTTGCGAGAATGACCCCAGAATTCTCATGGTTAAAGGTGCGTTGTCTGTTCGTCTTTGGAGAAGGCAGGATCTGTGTCCAGCACCTGAGCGCGACGTTTCATTCACGATAGTTAGGCCTTGCTCCACATCAGTAGACTGGTCTATCACCAAGCTCTTCATCCTGCCCTCCCCTACCTTGGTTTATTATTATTTCGTATTCAATGTCAAATCTTTGTGCCCAAGTCTCCTCGCCGCCTGCCCAGATCATGCCCCTCTTCGACGTCGTCGCGCGGGTCCTACGCTTTCACTGTGCTTGAGAGGGGAGTTGCTTTTGTTGTCTATGTGATGCGGATGATCAATCTATCAAGGCGAGGAGATCATGTACTTCACGGGCATGCATCTGCTCCCCAGATCTGACCTTGAATCACATCCGGGCAGGACGTGTAGGCACTTCGCCCTCGTAGTCCACCCCCTCCACGTCATTGAATTGGGTTTACTCTTCCTGCTCGGCTGTGACTTGTTTTCTTCGACTTCATCACTTCGCTCTCGTAGTCCACCCCCTCCACGTCATTGACTTGGGTTTACTCTTCTTGCCAATGCCGGCATCCACACAGGCGGAATGATAGTAATGCGGGATGGTCTTCCCTCCACCATGCCCTTCTCACCTTGGATCAAGTTTTTTGTTTATGCTATCCCTACTATTTGAGTCCATAATCAAGTTTTTTTTTTGTGCTTCATCCCTCCCACCTTGGTCCATCACCTAGCATTTTATCTATGCTTGCGACTTCTGGATGTCTCGAGAACCACATCGTCATCGATATTCAATCTGCTCTCCTCTTTCTTTGTGAGGATCTGCCTGCCCAGATTATGCTCCTCGATGTCGTCGCGCTAGGGGGCGTTTGCTTGGGGGAATATTGCTTGTGACCCGCTCGATCAGGGCAAGGATGTCGAATTTGTAATGGGGATTGAATCCATATTCCAGACCGAGATTGTGGTGGTTGCATCATGCCCTTCTTGAGTTTGCTTTGCGGGGAAAGTTGCTCTTGCTTGTGACCAATCCGATCGATGAGAGTGGGAATGCCAGGGACTAGATCCGATGGTGTGTAGGATGGTGCTTTACCCTATACCCTACCCCACATTATATAAGGTTTGACTTTCGGCTCGGGCCGCCCCGCCGCGTTTGATTTTGTGGCTCTGATACTTGCGCACAATGAGAACGAGGATGCTGCGGCAGTTGTGCTTTGAGCGGCAACTATGCTGCGAGACATTGGATCAGATTGTTGATGTGCAGGACAAGGTTTTTGCATCCCGGGAAGCAGGGTGGCTAAGGAAATCGCAACGCCAATGACATCACGCGTTGGGACAGGAGCTGCTATTGCTCGACTTGTATCTCTGTAGTTCGATCGATCTGACAATCCCTGGTAGCACAACTGCCGCCAAATCATGCCCTCTCCTTGTTTCATACTCCAGTAGATTTTGCTGCCCGATCGATGAGACGATGATAAAATTGGATAGACCCAGACTGTGGACGGCAAGATGACAATCCATGCCCTCTCCTTTTTCGGTTTGTGAATGACATACCGATGTGGAGCTGCGGCTGTTGGAGATTGAATCATGCCTTTGTGTTTTGCTTCGGGAGGGAGTTGGTTGCGTCTTGGTAATGCGATGGATAAGGGTAAAGATGCAGTGATAGGGATTCAATCTTGCTTGCCCGCGGTTATAATAGACCCGTGACGCTATGCCACCCTCCTTGATTATTTTGACAATCCACGAGCAGCAATCGTGCTGTTGGAAGATCTGAAATCATCCCCTTCTTGAGTCTTCCTCTAGGTCACTTTGCGAGGAGGCTGCTTTTACTCAAGCTGTGTCTTGGTGATGCGATCGATAAGGGCCAGGATGTAGTGGATGATTGAGAATATACTTCTAGGGATAGATTTTCCGCCAGATTATGTTTTTCCTTGTTTGTGTTGTGAGAGCCGTTCTTGATGCGATCAAGGAGGGCGAGCATATCGTGGATGATCTGATCGACGAGGGCAAGGATGCCGTGGATGATCAATCTATCAAGGCGAGGATATCATGTACTTCACGGGCAGTGGCTGCATCATGCCATGGTTGAATCTACCTCTGGCTTGCTTTGGGAACAGAGCTGCTCTTGCTCAAGCTGCGTCTTGGTGATGCGATCGATGAGTGCCAGGATGCCGTGGAATTTGTAAATTTATTATTAAAGAATTGATCAGATCGTGTGCAGGATGAGGCACTAGCCCACCCAGATGTAAAGTGTCTGCTGGCCTGCTTTGCGAGGAGAGCGTTCTTGCTCAAGCTGCGTCTTGGTAATGCGATGGATGAGGGCGAGGCTGTCGCGGAATGAACCCGATTGTATGCCGGATGAGGCACACGCCAGATAATGTCTTTCTTTTGTTTGCTTTGCCATTCTTCCTCGAGCAGCGTTTTGGTAATGCGATCGATCACTGCAAGGATGCCGCGGAATTCGCGAATGTACTGCTGGGGATTGAATCTGCCTGCCTACTGCCTGGGTTTCTTCGATCGAGAATGCCGTGGAATTTGCAATCGTGCCGCTGGGAATGCAATCTTCCTGTGTTTGCATGGTGGGTGGTGTGATGGCTTGGCTGCCAACCATGAGTCTTGCTTGAAGAGTATTACACTGAGATGAGCAGTATGATGGAGAGTATTTGTGTAAGTATGGCAGGTCTAAACCTCATATTTTCGCAGCTAAGCTGTTGACTGAACTTCAATAACTTTGATCCTCAAGGAAGTATTGATGAATGGCACGAATTTCTTCAAATTGTGATGGTGATGCTGGACTGGATCTCGTTGATTTCTTCCCGCGGATGTAGAGAGTTTTGTTATTTTGATTCTTGACTGACTGATTCACCCACCCTCCCAGCCTGCTTCCTCCATGACGTTGCTGCAGTGATTGACAGTTGTGGCATTGGATTTGGATGTATGGCATAATGCTCTGGATTGAAATCTCTACGCAAGCATTTGATTACTATTGGTCCAGCCTTATGCCGTCTACCCAGCCTCGCCAAGACGGACACCATCATCCCGTGCCAAGACGGCTCGGAGTCGCCTCGGTCATCCCGTCTGCAACTGCGCTTGCCATCCTTTCTCCTTTACACCCCTTCAACGCAACTGCTCTCCCAAACACAACTGCAACGTCACTCTTTCAACTTGCAACTGCTGCTTCCAAACACAACAGTCAACACCACCGTCATCGTCTGCATCGTCATCATCGCCACCTTTCATCCCCGACAACATTGATCCGCCCCTCAAGCTAGTCTGATCAAGTCCTCCCGGCGGCACATATAGTTCCTTGATCCCTGCCAGGAGTCTCGGTCATCGTCATCGCCACCTTTCATCCGCGACAACATTGATTCATCGGCACATCATTTATCATGACCTGCCACATTCATTGTTCCTTGTTCGCTGCGAGGAGTGTCGGTCATCGTCATCAACGCATAATGAGAAGATGTCCTTTCATGATGATGAAGCATTATGAGTGAGGAGGAGGAGGAGGAGGAATCCCCAACCTTGGCTTGCCATCTTGATGAAGAAGCGTGATGAAGCATCATGAGTAAGGAGGAGGAGGAGGAGGAGGAGGAACTCCCAACCTTGGCTTGCCATCTTGATGGTAGGCCAAGGTTGGGGGGGGGGGAGAAGAAGTCCCCCATCCCACCCACGTAAACTCCCTAGGGGAGAATTTTGCCGGGGGTATCTCTGAATATAAAGAAAAATAATTCTGCCGGGTAGCATTGGTGAAGTTTTTTTTTTTTTTTTTTTGACTATGTCAAGGCGAGTTGCCTCTTTAAGAAGGAGCCCGCCAACTGGTATGAGTCATCGATTTCGAGGAAGGAGGCATTCGAGGAAGGAGGTAGAGGGCTCTCATCCACGCCAACACTTCCTCATCTCCTCGTCCCTCATTGTAGGAACTTGTTCATCCCTCATTTTGATGCGAAGATTGAGAATGAATCATGAAGAGGCCGCAGCAAATATAATCTGCAGCCTTGCACGGCGCGGACAAACACCCGGCATCTCTTAGTCATCCGGAAAATTTAAGCTCAGGCGTTAGCTGCTTCAGCCTTGCCGCGGATGAAGGAATCCTACCTGCAGCCTCACATCCACATCAACATGACCATGAAGATGAACAAATTGCCTCCGCCTTTCTGCCCACTCATGATTCATTCTCAATCTTCGCATTGTGCTTGGCTCCACTCAATTCTTGCTGAACGGTCGAGTCAGTCTGCACCCATTCCAAGATCATTCCTGACCTGACCATCAACAGACAACGCGGTGATTCTCGACAACGCAGTGATCCTTTCGACATCTTCTCCCCTCTCAAGACTCGATCATGACTTGCTGTAATGTTGTGGTATGATTCGGCCCTTCTACCTTCGACAGTTGATACAATGGGGTCAAGCAATGGTGGTGCCCATATTCTACGGTCGCATCTCGTCAATTTTTGGTCAATCATCTCGGCCCATCCCCTGTCACAGTCTGGGTACTTTGAGAAGGTTGTGATGGTGTCAAAAGGTGGAAGATGCATGTTCATCACAAGGCCACTCTCCAGATCAATGTTGACGCAATGTGAGGTGGCTGTGGTGGTGTCCAGACTCCCACCTGGTTAAATACTGCCCGGTCGCATTTCATCAAGTCACGTTCGATCATCAAACGGATGACGGCTTTCATCAACAAGGACCCCAATCCATTTCCTGTGAAGAGTTGATGCAAGCGGACTATAAAACCGTGGTTGTGGCAGACTCTCCCAACAGTACACACGCCCACATTCTACGGTCGCATTTTGTCAGTCTACGTCCGACCATCAAACGGACGCCCCTATCCATCCATCGATACCTTGGCCCCTCTACTGTCAAGAGTTGATGCAGTGAGATTGAGAAACGATGGTTGTGGTGGAGAAGAGGTGTAACAATAATCATGCTACGGTCGCATTTTGTCGCTTTGCCTCCGATCATCAAGCGGTTGACAGATTCCATCTATCCATGCCTCCGTCCGTCTCTTGTCATAGGTTGGAACGAGTGGATGAATAGATGGAATTTGTTCTGGTCGTGAAAATTGATGCCGCTGGACCAAAACCATCAAGCGTGCCACGGTCATTTTGGATCATCAAAGAGACTGTGGATTCCCTCCATCCAAAATCGGCCCATCTCTGGTCAACATACGATCGATGGGGTGACAATGGTTGTGGTGGTGTCCAGACTCCCACCTAGTAGAACACTGCGCGGTCGCATTTCACCAAATCACATCCAATCATCAAGCGGACAACGGCTTTCATTCATGGAGATCCCAATCCATCTTCTGGCAATTTTCCAGACAACTGCACTCATCCATTCGAACTCGACCCATCTAATGTCGCGGGATCAAGAATTGTATGGTGGGACAGATGTTGTTCATCACTTCACACTTGATCATTAAACGGGCAACGGCAATCATCGAGGAGGATTTCATTTCATCTTCGGTTGACAGTTGAAGTTATTGGATCAAGAATGGTGATGGTCGTCGTCGTGTGGTGGGACAGTGGCAACATCCCACGGTCGCATTTCATCACTTCACTCTTGATCATCAAACTATCAACGGCAATCATCGAGGGCGATCTCATTTCATCTTCGGTTGACAGTTGAAGTCATTGTATCAAGAATGATGATGGTCGTCGTCGTGTGGTGGGACAGTGGCAACATCCTACGGTCGCATTTCATTACTTTATACTCGATCATTATTCGGGCAACGGCAATCATCGAGGGCGATCTCAATTCATCTTCTGACAGATTTGCAAGTAATGGCTGATGGTTGTGGCAGGGTGGTCGTCTCCTAACAGACCAAGCAGACAACCCATTCATCAATCCATCCATCAGTCTATCTATCCCTGCACCTCTTCCTCCCTGACCTTGGCCTGCCATCATCACACTGGCAGGCCAAGGTTGGCGGGGGAAGAAAGTATAGGGGGGGGGGAGATACACTCTTCATTTTGGATGGCCCATCATCATGAGTGAAGAGGAGGAGGAGGAGGAAGTCCCCCTCATCATCACGAGTGAAGAGGAGGAGGAGGAGGAGGAAGTCCCCCAACCTTGGTCTGTCATCCTAGTGGTGGTGCCATCATCACACTGGCAGGCCAAGGTTGGAGGGGGGGGAAAGTGTAGGGGGGGGGAAGAAGAAGTCCCCCAACCCACCCACATAACTTCCCTTAGGGAGGATTTTGCCGGGGGTATCTCTGAATATAAAGGATTCCAGTTCTGCCGGGTAGCATTGGGGATAGGTGGATAGAGGAAGGAAGGCACTCAATTTTTTTGATTCTGTATGACTATGTCACGGCGAGTTGCCTATTCGAGAAGGATCCCACCCACCGTAATGACCCGACAGGACCCGATAAGTGGCAACAACCTTCGGAGAGTGAAGACCGAATACCGACCGGATGAATTGTCCCGAATGCAGTTGAGTCATGGTGATGAGGATGTGCATGGCGGCGGCAAGGAAGGCAGTGGATTCGATGTTTGATAGCAATCACAACTTGTTGCAATGTTCGCATGATGATTTTTTCATGTTGATGGGCTTCTTGCATTGGTAGAAAGCTGATAGGAGGGCATTCATTTGGAGATGATCAACGTTTTCTTTTCAAGGCTGATAAAGGACGAACGAGTGGGAAATGGCGGTAATGATTCTGCTAGATAATATGCCCAACGGTGATGCGGAGAGCTGCATTCCTTTTTCCCAGAGTCGACAGATGGGATGGAAAGGACTTTGTGTGATGAGACGGACAGCTGCATTTTGTTTTTCCCCAGAGCTGATAGACAGGATGGAGTGGAAGGCATTGGCCATGATGATGCATGTAGCATCCTGTCTTTTCGGTTGAGCTAACCCTAAGGTGATTGGGGTCTAGTGTTATGATGAGACACGAGCATTCCATCAAGGCTCAGTCGTCAAGTAGATTTTCATTCTCCCATCACACCCATTGCGTGTTTGCTGATGCTGTCTGTCCTTGTGTCCAGTGCAGGGTCAAGCTCGTTTGGATGGGGTGGTGGTGTAGAAGATTGCTCAGTTTGTTCAGGCTTTATAATCTCGCATCGTTGTTGGCTTTGCCGGGACTTCATAAGTCGTCATCATGGATAGGTTGACGTTTTCGTGGTGGTTGGCACGCGACACTGAGGATTACAGCCTCGAGTGTGTGAAGACAAGAATAATCATGTTCAACCGGTCGCCATGTTTGATCATGATTATTCTTGTCTTCACAATTACCGGATGACATGATTTGGATCTTGTTGAGTGTGCCTTCGACAGCTTTCAAGGACGTTTGTTGGATCGCAGCCGATTTCTCGAGCACTGAATTGGGGGGCAGCATGATTGGGGACAGCGACACCAAATTGAGGCGGCTGAATCATTTGCAGCCTCCGGGGCACTGAGGGAGTCATTGTTGTGCATGCATCATCTGAATCGATTGCATTGTTGCCAGCCAGTGTTCGGTCGAAGGTCATTCCCATCGCCATTGGATTATTGATTGAGCGATGAGCGCCCAGCCGGCGATTGGACCATCCCAGTACCGGCTTTGATGAAGGGTTTGCTGCGCAGGATGATGCTTGGTATCTTGTCTTTTCTTCATCGGATTGTGACGATCGGATGATGAAGAGGCTGAAGAGTTCTGGCTTCAATAATGCTCATGATCATGGTCCCGCTTGCTGGACTTCAATGCTGATGAACCATTGAATGTCAGGGTAAATCTTCTACAGCTAGCAGTCGAGCACCTCCATCAGCGTCACGATTCAGATCCAGAGGCACATGAACTGCTGTGCAGGGTAATTGCAGTTGTTCTGCGTCAAGGATATGACATCGAGGATTGAAAACCAATCTTGTCTGAGCCTTGGTCAGCGGACAATGTCGTCGAGGATATCGTGATATGAGGCGGCAGGTGACGCTTGATCACAGTTGCGAGAATCTTTGAAGTCCTGCTCCCGCTCGTGTTTGTAAACCCAGTCCGTCCTCTCTGATGGCATCTGCTATTGAATATCGCCGCCGAGTAGATATATACAGCGCTGATATTTGGTATATTGCCCCTCAGGTTGTCATTTTTTGTTCGTCTGCAGATTGTAATCCATATTCCCCCGCAATCACTTTCTTCAGACGCTTTCCAGCCTCGTCTCGTGCATCGGACTTATACCCACTCGCACTGGGGATTGATGCCGGTGCAGGAGTACAGCGTGCTTGTGGGCGTATGTGCCGCGTTGGGGTCATCGACTGCGTGTTGTTATTGTTGTTGGAGGATTGCGTCTCCCAAATACATTCCCCAGTTGCTCGTTCGCGATATCCAGGATTGCATCGAGTTGCCTGCCCCTGTTCGCTGGTAGGACAAAAACCTCAACCTTTAAGTATGCTGCCTTGTTTGATGATACGACACTGTACCCTCACTTGATGTCTTTCCCTGTGGCTCAATTCTTTGGACTGACGACTGACTCCACCGGGGGGTTGCGGGTGGAGGGCGATTGGCGTTTAGTAGTGGAGGTTCTAGCCAATAGGTTCAGATCAATGGCTGGACTTGTGTTTGCTGGTGACTGATGGAAACGATGCTCAAGACTTGGCATGATTAGTCATGTAATTTATCTTTGTCAGCGCGGATCGTTCCGTGCTTGCAATTGAACAACATGCGCCTGCCTGTGATTAAACCAAAGGCCCTCCGTTGCTCTTCAATCATGGGTCATCAATCAGGCCATCAACCTCGCTTTGGCAATGCACATCATCGCAGTCTGCACTCTTCATCAACAAGTCGTTGTCATTGTATTCATGCTAGCTACTTCACGCTCATCCTGCATTCATCCATCACCACCCACTCTCGTCCTGCTTCATCATCATCATCGTCATCATCATCATGCATCACCACCCACTCTCGTGCTGCTTCATCATCATCATCGTCATCATCATGTGATGGAGATCGGGAGGAAAGGTGTAGAGGAGGATTGCTTGGTCCATCATGCTCGTCGTGGTGGACCAGGGTAGGAGGGCAACACCCACTCTCGTGCTGCTTCATCATCATCATCGTCATCATCATCATGTGATGATCGGTGTAGAGGAGGATTGCCTTCCCTGCCTTGGTCCATCATGCTCGTCGTCGTGGACCAGGGTAGGCGAGGGCAAAGTGTAGGGGGGGGGGAAGAAGAAGTCCAAACATGCCATACAGGAAAGGCTCCGGGAAGTACCGCGGGGGTCACGTCCCGCCAAATCCGAAGAAAGAGGAGAACAAGGCGAAAGCCGGAACCGTCGGCAAAGGCTATAACAGCCTTAAAGCCGCCAATGCATCGTCAAATCCGGTACATTTAGAAGAGGGGAGGTACGAGGATGGAAGATCCTACCCCAATATCCGAGGGCTCCACCATTGTGAGCAATTGACCACACGAAAATCAATCTTTCTGACCATTTATAAATAGCCAGAGGTGGATATATGAATGTCGGGGGCCGCGGGGGTGGGAATGGGGGGGGGAATGGAGGAGGAGGAGGAGGAGGAGGAGGAGGAGGAGGAGAAGGAGGAGGAGGAGGAGGAGGAGGACAGAGGAGGAGAAGGGAAGAAGAAGAGGAAGAAGAAGAAGAGAGGCCGGCACAGCGCCGGCGCACCACCAATACCACCACCACCCTTATCATCATCTCCTCCTCCTCCCCCGGCCCAATAATCCTCTCGTCCTCTCCGATCCGCGCCCCGCCCGCCGCCTCGCTCCGCGCCCCCTCCCTCTCCCCCCTCCGGCCAAGACAAAGGGGGGAGCCGATCCCACCGGGGTTCAGAGCTGTGCCCGGCGTGGAGCCCACAGCTTCGAACCCCGATGGGAGACCACCGGGAGGGCGGCGCTGGAGCCGGGAGATTCGGGCTTCGGTCAGAACTCAGGAGCTAATTTGGATTGCAAGAATCTAATTTTTTTTCTTTTTCCTCTTTTTTTTTTTTGGAAATAAGGATGTTCGAGTTTGTTAGAGATGTAGATAGATAAATTTACTTATTATCCTATATTTATTAAGTAGGAGTATTCATAAGAATTTCGATTTCAAAGTTGAGAAGATGAAAATCATGCCTTTGCCTTGTGTACAACAGGTCTCGGCATCATGTCTTTTCCGTGGTAGTCCCAGACAAGGATTGGTGTGGAACTCTTACCAACCCTCTATCCTACCTGAATGGGTTTTCTTTATGAAACTTCGTGGCGGACTGAATGAGCTGATATTCCAGACAGCAACATTATGGAATCACATCTCTTCTCTGATGTCCAAGAGGAAAAGACAGACGTGTATATTAGGTATTCCATTATTTTATGACCATGTTATGCTGACACATTCAAGAAGCCAGGTCGAGATTGATTGTGAGATCCCATGTGAGACACTACTGTGCCGGAAAAATAACAGAGTCTCTTTTCTCCAATCAGAAACAGCTCCCGCAAAGCACTGTGATGGCTTGTTAAATCCTGCGCAAGTCTCAAAGTAGAAGAAGCGATCTATTTTCTTGCCGACAACGCCTCTTTTTTTTGAAAAAAATAAGATCTCGAATCGGTTTCACACAAACGTACTACCACGGACAAATATTGTTTTACACCGAACATTCATCCTCGCTCTCATCGACCGGGTCAGCAAGTTTGACACCGGTGGTAACAGCGGGGTAGCAAGCGCCCTCTATTAAACCAGGATTGTGGAATCTTGCAAGTCCATTCGATACGACTTAAAGGTCAGTCGAAGAGTCTTCAATTTGCAGTCAAAATTTGTTTCGGCTGGCAATAATCATTGCTTCTGGCATTAACAGAGGCATAACATTTTCCAGTCGAATCCGATTGCTCTGAGAAGTCGCACCACTCTCCCAATCTACCATCGGCTGTCTTTTGGAAGATTTTTCGGATCGAGTTGATGGAACATTATCAACCTACTATCGAGTCTGGAGAGCTGGCTGTAGCGAAAGACGAGAGCGAAGTGATGGAGTACGTCCAGCAGCAATCGAAGAAGACAAAGTTCAAGCCGGGCAAGCTGTATAAACTCAACTCTACTCATGTGGAGAGGGTGGAATTAGACGAGAGCGAAGCGATGGGGCCTTCGGAAGGTCACGACGTTCAACAGGACTCGAGTAGGGAGACGAAGTCAAAGCCGGGCAAGAAGAGTAGACCCAAGTCAATGACGTGGAGGAGGTAGACTACGAGAGCGAAGCAACGGGGTCACCACGTTCAACAGGACTCGAGTAGGAAGACGAAGTCAAAGCCGGGCAAGAAGAGTAAGCTCAGGTCTAATGACGGGGATCCTCACCCTGCAAAAGGAACCTGCTTCCGAAGCCAATTGTAATATACTTAGTTGATATTATCCTAATAATTAGCCGTTCGTAAAGCTACATGTTCCTTCGCGCCATATATTTCAGCAATCCATAATCCGATGAATAGTCGGTTTGATGCCGTATCCACTTGGGTGTGATCGGGCTTCTGTGTCACGTGTGACATGAAGCCCGTCAAGGCGTGACAGCTCAATTCTCAGTAGGTGGTCCATTCCGCGGGTGCGATCGCTCAATGCACCCCGAAAATTCACCAACGGCTGGTTTGGTAAAGCCTTTGTGGGTCCGCCGAATTTGATTCACAATCTCAATCGTGAATTTCTCGTCTAGTTGGATACTCATATGCCTGGTCCGAGCGTGAGAGACAGATTCTTTAATCGCTCTCTGGTTGCCACCGAAGATCATCACCGTCAGAATGCGTCCAGCTTGCTTGGGCTGTATTGCCAATTGGCTGTGTTTTTCCAGCACACTCGGCTTCACAGGTACATGAGCCAGCATCTGAAGGTCGAGAGATCCCTAATTCACCAAATGGAATGCAAGTTCCGTTTGATCGCCGGCCACTGCACTAATAGGGACTTGCATCAAGCTGATATTAATAGGCTAGTCAAAGCCGTCGATGGCCGTTTTTGTCAGCATTCATGGATAGCTTGATCATTTCTTTGCCACCAGAAGCAACATTTCATTCCCCTCGGTATTCGAACATGTTGTCGGACGAGGCTGTTGAGCTGTATGCCTGGAACGGGACCCCGGATGTTGCGAATGCGCTCGTTTTAGGTGTCCGGGCGAGTTTACGATATTTCAATTCCAAGGCTGCTTCAGTCATAATCATTGCAGCAGTAGATTTGTCCCCTTTTCGCCGCGAAGCAGACGCACGAGGAGGAAGGTTAGGGGTTAGAAGGAAGACTAGGAAATCTAGAGCTTTGACACCAGAGCATGGAAATTGGAGTCAGTCAGACATTTTTGTTGAGTTCATCCAACTGATCTACCTCCAATGTGTCATTCCTCTTTCCTTTTGCGCATTATCATGACCTCATTGCAGGATCGAAGATCGCAAGCAGTCGAGGCTGGAGACATTGACGTTCCTTCTTGAGAAGGAGAAAAGACATGATAAAGCTTTGATCTATTCTCAATGATCAAGGATCTGATCTATCGTTTCAAGAATTGAGACGATAGATCATTCAGTCAATAAGCCAGCAGCGAAATATGAAATTCTTGACGCTCGTTCTTTTGCTGTTCATGCCCTTGCGATTGATGTTTTGCATCGGATCCAGAATTGAACCAGCGGAAATTTTTGAGGCTTTTTGAGAAGATCACCACTCCGTACTGTTTATATTTCATGCCCTTGCTCTTGTTGTTCAGGCTCCTTTCTCATACTCTTCTTATTATTGATGCTCATTCCTTTTCTTCATTTTCTGCTCTTGATATTCCTGCTCTTGAACGTTTGAATACAATCCAGCAACAACCTTTCGAGCCTTCTCCCATGTCAACAGACGATGTAAATCCAAGATTTGCTCCTTGTCATGCGTAATGAGATGCCTGTCACGCGTGACAAACCCTCCCCCTCGACAACCGTGCTCCCCATGCTTCTCATATTGATACTCTTCTTCCTCTTCATGCCCTTATTGATTATCATCAATCCGCGGCCTCGTGCAGCCTAACTCATGCCTCTCTCTCTGATCCTGCTACGACATCCAAGCCTTTCACTATGCCTTTGATGAAATTGCCAGTCATACTTTTGATGCTCGGACTTCTATTCTTCTTATCCTCGCCTTTCACTCTTCGCACTCGTTGCTTATAGCTTTGTTCTGTCTCATTCTCTTCACCCTTCATCTTTCGCTTCTGTTCATACTCGTGCTCCTCACCCAATCGCAGAGTCGTCTGCTGTAAGGGATCGTGCTTGGAAAGGAGATGGAGCGATAGTCAATTAGGATTCAATATGAATGAGCCGTTGCATGTCCTTTCAATCGCTTTAAATAAGATATAAACCAGTAGCAAGAATTGAGCCTCCTATATACGGCGGTACATTTTGATCATGACACCGATGTAAAATTCAGGCCTCTTGATCCTCAATCTTCTGTTCTTCCTGACCTCACTCTGATGCTATGCTCTTTATCAGATCGCGGCGTTATACCTGGAACACACACCAGCAGCAAGATCTCGAGGCTTGCGACGTCCAACATGGATGTGGTCCAAACCTGCCTCATGCTCTTCATCTCGATGCTCTTGATCTTGTGATTCCTGCTTCTGTTCTTTATGCTTGCTCTTCAAGTTCATGTTTTTTATAGTTTCGGTGCGTATCAAATCACAACGTCGAATTGGGAATCCGGACCAGTAATAAGATTGCAAGACTGTAATGCTTCGTTACCTGGACGTCCTGCCCAGATGTGATCAAGTACTCTCGATGCTGTTGGTCTTGTTATTTATGTTCTTGTTCTTCAAACTTGTGCTCTTCATCAGATCGCCGCGGGGACATTTAAATCCTGCTCTTCATACAGGGTCTGAAATCTCACTCATAATGCTGTTGATGCCAAATCCATACTCTTCCGTGACTCCACTCTTCATGTCGTTGCTCCTCATGCCTCTGCTCTCCTTCAATTCGCAGCGTTCCATCCGATGTGAAACAAGGTCGTGCTCTTCATGCTGTTATTCTCCTGTTGTGCTGTTATTCATGTCTGGTGCTCTCCACCAAGTCGCAGCGTTCCATCCGATGTGAAACAAACTATCGGCAAGGTTTCTAGGTTCCGTTGTGCAAGACCTGAGATGTACAGCAGTAGTGCTCTTGATGTTCGTGATGCCCTTCATGCTCGTGCTTCTGTTCTTCTTGCCCTTGGCTCATACTCTTGATACTCGTGGATCCGTTCCTCATGTCATTGATCCTCATGCTGTTGCTCTTGATGCTCATGCTCTAATTGTTCAGGCTTTCCACCCTTTGTCGAATCGTAGAGTCGTCTGCTGCAGTGGGAAGATGAGGATTGTGCTTGGCTTGGGATCGCATTCATCATACCCGCGTCATTGATCAAACCCGCGAGACTGTAGGGGGGTCGGCACAACCCCACATAAATACAAGGTTTGACCTTCTTTTTTTCTTTGCGCCCATGCTGCTGAGGCTGGATGTCATGTCTCAGATAGCCTCGCCTTTCATCCTGAACGGTCGATAATCCAAGACTGTACCGGGTTGAACCAGCCTTTGATGATGATGATGATGAAGTAGACAAAAATAATTAAAAATCAACAATTCGTGCACGCAAGACTCGTCTCATGGCAACAAATCAAGCCAAAGCAGGGATACTTCCATGAAATGACCTCGTCAAAGACTCTAAAAGAAGACCTGTGCATTTGTTCTTCTGCACGGATGACTGATGTAAATCATGATGAGATGGGTGCGACCATGTGAATTGCGCAGTTGACTGCGTTGACTACAACTTGCTGCAACTGACTGTAATTGTTGGGAAAGGAAGACTGAGGCAATGATGCGTAGGCAAGGCTGAATCTGTGTTCCGCGCCCCAGCTTAAATTGTGCCCTGCCTTGTCAAATCAAGCCAAAGCGGAGACTCTCCTTTTCAACTCGCAGTCCTAACCCCTTTTGAACCGATGACTGGCTGCAAATCATGATCAGATGGAAGTGCCACAACACGACCATGTGAATTGCATGACAGACACCAAGAGAAGACAGACTGGTGCAGGGCTGAGAACATGTCATACCGTTCAGGCTTTTGTTCCGCAGATTGTGCCTAATCTAAAGCCAAGGTTTTCACTGGAAACATGTCGCGGACTGAACACATGACACTGACCACAGAGCATGGCTAGTTTGGAATGCTAAAATGCGGCCATTTAACTTGCGCAAGACTAGAAATGCATTGTGTCTGCCCAGTCGATGACCTAGACTGTGTAGACTATTGCAGTTACAAATTTGATCCTACGCACCCAACTTGAATTGTGCCAAATCAAGCCAAAGCCAAGAACTCCACAACCGAAGCTGCACTTTCATTATACCCACCGTCTAAACAAAAAATTTTGACCACAGAATATGGCTATTGAACTGCGTAAATGACGGACACCGAAGGACAATAATTGCGCAGGACTAGAAATTGCGCAAGGCTGAAAACAAGTAGAATACCTTTGATTCCGAAGTCTCGGCTTTACTCCTTCAAGGCTGGTCTCCATTCCGCTTCCCAACTAGAGTCTGCCAAGCCGGCAACACAATCTCCGAAGCTCGGTTTTCCTTCCGCACCCCAACTTCCTCACAACTGCACTTGCTTGCTTTAACAATTGCCATCCTTCCTGCCCGCTCCTGAACTCCCCTCAGCACCGCCATCATCACTCTGCATCATCGCTCTCCATCTCGACACTGCATCACACTGCATCACACTGCATCAACGCTTCATGTTGTCATCTGCAAGTCATTCATCCATCATCGTCATGGCCATCATCATCGCAGAACAGATCGACAGCAAAGTTGGGAGGGAGGCTGCCGGGGTGAAGAGTGTGCTTGGTCTGTCCTAGTGGCAGGCCAAGGTGGACACTCTGGTACTGTGGTAGTACCAGACTCACATTCTGGTACTATGGTAGTACCAGACTCACACTCTGGTACTATGGTAGTACCAGAGTGTGGGGGGGGTCTGTCATCCTAGTGGTGGCAGGCCAAGGTTGGGGGGGGGGGTAGAAGAAGTCCCCCCACCCACCCACATACTTATTCCCTAAGGGGAGATTTTGCCGGGGGTATCTCTGAATATAAAGGAGATCAGTTCTGCCGGGTAGCATTGGTGAAGATATTTTTTTTGACTATGTCACGGCGGGTTGCCTATTCAAGAAGGAACTCATCAGGATAACTGGCAACAACCTTCGGATAGACTGGAGACCGAACCCCGACCGGATGAATCGTTTCCCGTCGGACAAAAGCAGTGGTGATGGCAGTCACGTCGAGGGTGAGGTGGAACGATCGCGAGGACGATGAGGTGAAGTGATGATGAGGATGAGGATGCACATAGCTGGCGGTAGACTAGGCATACGTAGATCAAGTTCCATCATGTTGCATGGTTCTGCGTTTCTTAATTGCGTTGCGATGAGAGTTTCTCTTGCTCAAAATGCGTTTTGCGATCGATGAGGGCCAGGATGCCGTGGAAATCGCGGGCGGCAGTCATGCTGTTGAGGAATGAACCCGATTGTATGCCGGATGAGGCATGTCTGACCTTGCAATCTTCGAGAATTTGCCTGGCTGTGGAAATCCGGCCACTGCACCCCGAATTGGCCGGATTTTCAGGCTAGATCCAGCTGATAAGCTGATAAGGAGTCCCCCATGGCTGCAATTCTCTAACAATTGCCCACAAAAATCGAAAAAAGCAGCGCCCTCGTTGCCCATCACCGTCACCACCACTGTTGAGATAGCATCATTTTTGCCGTTCTCGGTGGTAGCCATAGGTTAGAGCAAGCGCCGAGCATGCTGTAAAGGTGAAGAGAATGAATGGTGGTGGCGTGCTGACGCCGTGTTGAAATCGCATGCGGACGAGAAATGTCGGAATCACCACCCGGTTCATTGTCGTGATTTGAGCCGGTTACAAATGAGCTGAATCGCTCAAAAGCGCGATCTCCGAGGATCAGCCGAGGGAGTGCACGACCTGCACGTGATGCGGACCCTGCTCTTGCCCAGTGGTTGCATCACCCATGGTCTAATAGTCTAATAGCGGATGCTTCAAGTTGTTACACCCGTTTTTGAGTGCGCTAAGTCGAACTGATTGACAGTGCTGGGGCCGAGTGAGAGGAAGCTCGTATATGCTGCACGTGATTTTGCTGACGGTGAGCTTGCAGGTGAGCTTGCCGGTGAGCTTGCTGAGGAGCTTGCTAAGGAGTTTGTCGGTGCTTGTGCGGTCTCCAGGCTCTCTACACTGTCTGTGGGTGGTAGCTCTTTGCAGACTTCTTGTTTTGTCGCAGCTTTTGCATATTTCTCGGCCTCGATTGTGGCCCATAGCTCTTGAAGGATTTGCTCGCAGGACTTCTCCGTAGCAGGTGGTGATTTGACGGCTGAGTGAGGCAGCGGGACAGGGGGAGCAGGGCAAATTTGAGTGTGGTCTTCGTGCTGAGCTGCTTCGAGGGCTGTGACTCGATCTGTCAAGGCGTCCGTTTTCTTGTCCATTCTTTCCACTGTTTTCTGCAATTGACCCAGTACTGTGAGGAGGCTCTTCATGTCTGTATCACCCAATTTTGGCTGTGAGGAACTCATTGCTTCTTGATCTCGCTTTGAGGACTGTGCGGACCCTTCTCTTTCTCGTTGTTGTGATTGTTGACGCGTCTGAGGGGCATGTGATGATGAAGTGATCGATGGGCCTATTCAAAGGATCGATCGACGTTGTCGTTGTGATTTTGAGGGTGTGTCAAGAAGTGACCCCTTTGACACTCGGGGAGGAGACTGGGGGTGGGCCTGATCTATGCGGTGTAGGTGATGCACAGGGCTCGCAATACAATGAAATAGCTGAGTGCGTTTGACGACGCACTCGTGATCGTGACAACCGTTGCTACCATTTGTTGGGAATGTGGGTGTGAAGTGTATGATTGATGGATATGTACTAGATATATCTGAGTGCGCGCCAAGAGGCTAGGCCTGATAAGGAGTCCCCCATGGCTGCAATTCTCTAACATGAAGTCCGCTGATTCTTATTGTTAGGTCCCAACAACTTCAGGGTCCACGACAGTGCGGTCCATGGTGTCTCACCAAGGCCGTTACCAAGACCCTGCAGGCCTTGCCTTGGCGCAGTACCCTAGGCGCCGGCGAGGCGCCAGGGCATGGGTGCGTTATGCGCCAACACCGGCTAACCACCAAGCAAAGAACCACCAGCCACTATGCAGCCCGTATGTCAGCACGGTCCCAACTTATTCTTGTGAGTGGTGGTCGAATAAGGCTGTGGAAGACTTGGATCGGCAGGGTCCCGCTCGCAACTTCTCCAAGCTCTTTCCCTCTTGGAACCGTGGAAGGCTATGCAATGGTAGATCGCGGTGATGACAGCGCACCCTATATGCATGTACCGAAGTATCGTCGAATGACTGCGGCGAGCTTTCACCGCCCGCAAACGCTCTCCACCTAGCCTGATAAGAGCATCATCTATCGTCTGTCTCTTCTCATTTTCGCCATGTTCCCATATCAAGATTCCATTTAGTAAATGGACTTGGCAATCACGATGCGAATCATCATTCTGATGAGTATCACGGCCGCAGCCACTATCGCTGCCCAGTCCACCAGCACCGGCTCCACGACACAACCCCCCCTAACCCTCGGTAAGCAAAATAGCAAGAACTTCTGTATAAACCATCTCACACGCTGTCACAGACGCCAACACATGCGGAGAATGCTATATACAATTCGGGACATTAACACAACCCACGAGCTCGACACGTAGTCAAGAGCCCAGACAGCCCACGAGCTCAACAAGTGGATCAGAACTCAGAATACGAGAGATTGAATCTGTTTTTACAAGGTGGTCCTTCTCCTGCAAGGGCCGCATATGTCAGAAGCGTCATTAACGTCTGAAAGCCCGACCACGGGGATAGCAACAATTTTAGTCACCGCATACTCCATTACGAGTGCCTTCTCGTCAGCTGGGCACTGCGTAACAACCTCTGGAGACCCAACAGAACTTCCCAGCGCCTTCATTATGATAAGCTCGGCTTCTGTCGCGCCGTCTGACTTCCGGACTAGTCTGGAGAATTCATTTGGCAATTATTTGGGCTTTCCCACCTGCACTGGTAGTGGGTCGCAAGTCGCAGCCATAGCACTAAATCCAAGCTCAAATCCGCTATCCTCAACATCAGCGACAGCAGGTCCCAGCACGACCCAGCCAGCCTCACTCAGTGCCTTTCGGACCTCTACTTTCATCAATTCGACCTTCCCCCCCTCATCTCTGCCATCTCAGGCTGGCCTCGCAGCCCCTCAAAAGGCCGGCATAGGCGTAGGCCTCTCTGTGGGCTCAATATCTATCCTCCTGCTCTGCCTGATTCTCTGGCGAAGACTCAGAAGGAGCCGCCTAAAGAACGCTCGGATGAAGGCGGTAGAATTGGAGGTGCCCGAGCACGAACCGACATTACCGTATCTTCAAAATAAGGCTGAACTTGAGGATGAAGGCACTCGAGTACGACGACTGGAACTCGAGGCCAGGCGCAGATTGTACGAGCTCGACGGAGGAGGCAGATTTGAACTTGATGCAGGGGTAGCGTGCGTGGAGATAACGAACCAGCACCAGAACAGTGAATGAATATTACTACGCGGAAGGTAGGTCAGTACAACGAAACGAAATTGCAGTAACCCTACTGGCCGAACTGCAGCTATCGACAATGGCAGAAAGCTGATGGGAGCAGACATATCGGTCATTTCAGTCCATTCCTTCGTTGGAGGCTTTGCGTAGCTAGGAAGTTGTTCTCTCGGCCTGTTGATATAAAGATTCCCAAAGGCAAGAGTAATCATCGGGTACTAATCGAAATTCTCTGCTGTCGTGTTGCTCATTGGTTGCCAGAGGAAGGAAACCTCCTAATGCCTACCAAAACATTGCAACCCTCGCTTGTAAGCGGCCATTGACTCTCTAGTCGAAGGTCAATAAGCTGGGAGGTTATTATAGCCCCCAGACAGTGCTTTCGGACCCTCGGCCCCGGCGCAACGAGTGGGATAAAATTTCCAGCTTTGATCAATCATTCTCTTTCATGAAGATGACGCGTTCGCGCTTTGTCGCCAGCGGGCTCCTACTATGCTTCGCGAATTGGGATCAATGAGGTCGCCTTTGGGCAGCGCAGCCTCGTAATAAGATGGGAGAGTCACTATATGCATGGAGCACGTTCCCTAGCAGAGCAGATATCAATTTGAAGATTTAAATACGTGACCTGCATCAGTGGGGCTCTCAATCCGGCAACAGCATGGCTAATTCTTGAATCACTCACTTTTGATGAACAGAAACGAACGTCGTCGCGAACGATGATTCCAAAAAATCGCAAATTTGAACATCGAGCGAGCATTTCGGATTGCGAAGCAGTCGGTCAATTATAAAGGTATCACGAATACAGTATCGACATGATGACTAGCAGTCCCGAGTATACGCACAAATGGAAGTCCATCTCTCGAAGGTATCTTGGGTGCATCCGTGACACAGACCAGGCTTACTGCCTAGCGTGCTGTGGCTTTCAAGTTCGAATACTCTACTGATTTGGGATAGACACAGTCACTTTGTCCCTCTCATTAATATGCACAACAATTTTTGAACACGTCCACGACTTTCAGCCCATTCTCGCCACCCTCGGAACTTTGGGTCCTTTTATAGCCTTTTAAATGTTTCATTGCTGCTCTTTGACTTCGTAAGTGGATCGATTGAATTCCGTCAACAGCGAAGGCATCAACCTGACCTCTGGCGAAATCTCGTGTTTTATCAGTGGACTGACGCAAAGAAGCAGTGTGTCCAGGGCTTTCTCCTTTTATCAACCTTATCAGCCTCTGCTGGTCATTCGTCCGCGCCTTCGCGCAAGCCTTGGGATTGATATCCAGTCAGTATCTGACAACAGGCAAGGCGCAGTGATCAAATGGGCCGCCGCAGACCAGGCGGGACCACGGGATAGTCTACTCCATTACATCAGAGACGCGTCTTCCTCAACACCCATATCTTGCTTCAGAGCTTGACCATCCATAATGCCGTCGACAAAACACGCCCCTACCATCAAATACCCTGTCTCAATCGGTCGAAGAAGGAAGGGCGTACTGCATCCGTAGATGATCCAAACCTGATCACCTTCCTTTGTGTGCTCGGGGACAGTGGCCAGCATTTTCATGCTTGTGTTCACAATTCGATTGCCTCGTATCTGTTCGTCGAAAACCTTAGTGACAATTTCGCTGTTGAGAGCCAAAAATGAAACGCTTGTCATCAAAGGCCACATTTCGTGAAGCGTTTCTCTATGCCAATCAACGACGGTCGGATCACCAAAGTCTAGCAAATGCTCCCGCATGTAGGAGCCCCGAGGTAGTGCACGATATGCCTTGAAGAGCGCATGGCCCCAGGTTGCGAAAGCTTGGAGATTCTGCATGATCTCCAGAGCTTTGCTGAAGCCACAGGATACTTTCCAACAGTCTCGCGTCAAAACGCTGCACAGTATATCCTCCCAGCTTCGACGATTTCCTGCTACCTCTTTGGCCATACCCGCTGCCTTCTGGCAAAATTCGTCTTTAAGTACTTGAAACGTCAGCATGTTCTTTACAATGTTATCTTCCTCGTTGCAAGCACTTAGGTATTGCTTGCCCGGGTGAAGTACGCCTCGGTCCGTCACAATGCATATTCGTCTGCCTCGCACGGTCAGAATTTCTCGAGAGTCGTTCAGCCACCAAGCAGCTTTCTTGGAGGTCGCTGCTATAAACATGGATCTCAGGATCATCTTCGATCCATATCCCCTTTCCTCAGGCTGATGACGCCAGTCAGGAACCCAAGATGGTAGCTCCCTTCTGGTAATATCATCATTCATGTTGGTGTAGTGAAGAATTTCGAGGCCATAGCCGTTGGTGAGACCTTGACATGCCAGATCCAAGAATATATCGTTGACTTCAAGCGCATAATTCGGCGCAACAGAGACGCCCTTGAAATCTTGCACGAATCCCAGAACGGCAAACACGCGATCTCTAGGGTCAGTCGCTAATTGCTCAGAGAAGGCTTTAAGCACCGTTAGCAAATCTTGTGAGCAGTCTGATATACCGGGGGTAAAAGCCCGTAGATTCTGAAGGAAGGAGATGCTGTGGGCCGCCTGCCTTCCGAGGCTTCGAGCAGCGCTTGTGTATGTATCAAGAAAATGAAACACCTGGGTGAGCATAGTCCAGGAGATCTGGTCTTTACCACAGCACACGATGGTGTTAGAATTTGCAACTGCTTCTTGTGCTACCCAAACCCTCTGGAACCATCCTCTACTGAGAAGGAAATTCAGGGCAGCCCAGTTTGAAGACTCGGGCGATGGGAAAGTGAAGTCGGTGCCTGCCAGCTGCTTGCCATAGTAAGAAGGCTGCATAGAGTCTGTTCCTTGAAATTCGAAATGTCGACACAGACCCCGATACAATGCTGGAGCAAAAGTCATGGCCATGTGGCTTACTACATCTTGATCTCCAAGCCAGATAATGACCCTCTTCGCGGCCTTATAAATGCACCTCATTAGAGAGACTTGTTGTGATCGCTCTTGAAGATCCTCTTGGTTGATGCAAATCTGATCAGCCCAGAGCCTTATCACCTTTTCTTCAGAGCGGATGTGACGCAGGGCGCTCTCCAGGCTCGAGGTAAGTCCGAGGCCATTCCCATGACATAAAATGAAAGACTTCACAGGACCATCCTGATCACCCCACGCGTACGATAGAGCTTCGTATTCACTTTGTTCGGCATTCTGGATGGAAACTACCTCAAGTTCACAGCTCACAGTTGCATCGCGGTGACCAGGCTCCAAGGCGAGAATGCGAAAATGACTGGAATCCGGAAGAGCTTGATATTTGAAACGCACCAAGGTCTTTTTGAATCGGGTGAGAAGCTCTGCTTGAGAGGCTTGTAGCCATTCGCTGTCCATCTCTTCGTTTCCGAATATTTACGCAGGCGCTTTTCTAAGATACAGCAAGCGCATACCTAAGCAGAGAAGGCGCATCAGTGGATACGCATCGGCAACTGTGTTTGAGATGCTCATCTTGATTTCGCGAGGAGGATGTACGGTCAGACGCAGCCGGCCTGAACACTCGGGCCCCAGGGTGCATGCATGCTGACAATGCAGCTTTCATTCTGGGGGGATATCATTATCCACTGCCCCACCATAAGCAAAAGGCCTAGGGCTGTGCAAGGGCGGCAGGAAGCGCCAAGACTCTCACTGATTGTGACGCGTGACGTAGTGCCAAGAGTTGAATGTTTTGTTTTCTGCAAGGCACTTTACTCTAACTCCATCGCTTCATCCATTTGATCTTTATTGAGGGCATCATCATTTCTTAGTGATTTCACAACAATGGCTGATGTAGAGGTAATATTCACCTACGTCTTCGAGAATGATGACATGTTGAATTCGCCCCAATACACCCATCAACTTCCTCGACGATGCTGCCGCAACCCAGGATTGTTCCCTCGAACTCCCGAACCCCCGCATGGGCACCTCCATCCTAAAGACTTGGAGCTAGCCAACGACATTTACCAGGCTATCGCGGTCGTCGGCGGCGAGCACGTGAAGGATTTCGAGAAGAGATGCGGGGAAAATTGCGAAATGTGCCAACACCCTCGGGTTAAAATCACACAGGTGCCTATGACAAATGGCATGGAAGGACCTCAGCCACAGATCGCATGCGTCGTCGCTGCTTCTTGTGGAGCGGAGGCTTGTGAACGGCAGCTGTGCGCCGATGTGTACCAGCAAGCTCGGGATATGGCGAACATGGGATTGGGCCTCATCCCGCAAGGCCCAATGGGTGATCACATCAAGAGAAGCTTTCGCTGTGAACATTGTCTGACGTGGGGAGGGGTGAAGAAATGCGCCGGGTGTCAATACATTGGCTACTGTGGCAGGGAATGTCAAAAGGCGCATTGGAAGACGCACAAACCAGATTGTCACAAGAATCACCCTCCGCCTCCATCATTCGGACGCGATGTAGCGTGAACGATGGACGAAATGGTGTCCCCAAGTGCATCATCTGCTTTGTGCAGTGCAGTAACACGGAAACCTTCGATTGCGCCCCCAAGACGCATCACCTCACGCAAAAAGGGCTGCGGACCGTGTACTGGTAAATATGGCTCTCAGATCCTCTCCAAGCCTTCTACAGAACTTTGGCAGACCATCTGTGACTCGTCCTCCCAAATTTGGATGTTCAAGATCCATGACTCACGTGGGAAGGGCGTGAAGGGACATGGAACCAGGTCCACGAAACAAAAAAAAAAGTTTGCAAAGACCAAGTCTTGTGCTAGCAGCCATGTTGAGTCATCATTCAGTTCATCACCAGTCTCATGACACAGCCCGTTCAATATAACCTGTCATTATAAGCCAGCCTCTCAGATGTGCTGACCACCACATCCGTCTTGACGCCTATACCACTTTGCGGCACTTGCATCTCGACATCGCCATGTTCCAAGCTCTGCTCCTTTGCATCCATCCCTCCATGCACTGACACCCCATGACCGAGTGGGGCCAAGTCATCGTTGTTCTCGTCCAGCGAGCTGAACCGGCCGTCACTGGTTGTTCCCTTGGAGCCAAACCATTTGCGCCCCGACGATGATCCACTCTTCGTCGTGGAGCGCAATGTATTACGCAGAAGCGGATGCTGAAAGACGCCCCGATTGAGAGCGGTGACAAGCGGCTTGAGGCTGGGAATGCAGGCGCATACAACAGCCATGTTGGGCTCCAGAGCGGACCATATGCCTGCGTTGATGTAGCCCCCTTGAAAAGATACTGGTCAGCCCTTGATGTAAGGTCAAGGGATCGGAAGCAGACTCACAGGTGACATCCGTTTGCTCGATACTCGAAAGAACGACAATCCAGATGATACTTACGAGGACAACACTGCATCTAGGTTAGCATGACTTTTGGGCGTGGCGCTCTCGTACGTACAAGCCCGCCAGTGTAAAAATGGCCGTCAATATTATTTGCTGCCTCAAAGTGGTCCGCAGGCGCCAAAGCAATGGAAGTGGCTATTGCATCTAGTGATCAGTGGAGCTTGAAGACAAAGGTTCCAGGCCAGTTCACCCACCAAGACGAAGACCACGAAGTTCAGGACAACATTGAAGGATCCGCTTCCCACGAAGAATTTCGTCACATTGAAGCAATTTCCTTTCACGTTCGGATCTACTCGTTCCCACGCGTAGCTCACTGGTCGACTACGTTTTGTCAGTCTATGGTCGCTCCGATGGGCATATTCTACATACCATTGGAGCACGATCGTAATGTCAATACCAATCATATACACAATGCACACCACCGCAACCCAAATCAGAGTAGTCCTGAACCGCATGAGGGAGAAGATGCGGTAATAGAAGGCCAAGCTGAGCCAGCATTAGCCATTCACCGAAGGTGCGCAATGCGATGCTAGGAACCTGCGCTTACATGGAGAACTTCGATAATGTGGTCGCGGTGTGGAAGAAGAGCTCGAAGACGAAGAATGTCCGCAGCCAGCTTCTTTCCTTTTTGGCAAGTTCGGTCGCTGGTTGCCAGATATAGATGTGCCGCCCATACCCATTTGGTAATTCTGTAACGACACCATCAGGATCGGTCCTTGCCTCTTCTGCCTCCCGAGAATCGCTGCACTCACCGCAGAACAAGATGATGATGCAGGCATTGGAGAAAAGCTGTCTTTTCGTCAGCCTCACTTGATTGCAAAATTCAGTCGAAGTCCTGACTCACCATTGCAATGACGGCCCACACATCATCCCACTGGTGACAGAATCATATCAGCGCATCACTCGCCGGGTGTTCATTGAGCAGGGTCTCCCTACCCAATAGCCGACCTTGGCGAGCTTTCTCGACACAAGCCGCAGAACAACAAAGAGATCCGTGATGACAAGAGTGGCGACGAGGCTCCCGATGATACGACCCCGCTGGTCAGCATGAATGTCAAATCCAGGCTTGCCGAACGGGGCCGACTCCGGCGACGACATGACGCAGAGGGCAAGGCGTGACAGCAGGGTCAATGGGTCTACAGCTCCCTACCAGCAGAGATGCAGATTCCCACGAGAACAATGTATGCGAACGCTGAAGTGCATGCTGCGCACGCACGACGAAAGAAGAACGGGGACCGAAACACAACATGATATATCTTGAGTGAGAATGATCACGCCGCTTGACCCTTGATGCAGTTTGACGGCACGGTTTCTGTTATGTCATACTTCACTGATACCGGGGCACTCGTGCAGAGGGCCCGAGCTTCCAGGCAGGGTGAAGACGGCACGGCAAGCTGGTCCTAGGCTTGTTTGGGTAGTCTGACAGGCTACGCCGCAGGCGCGCATACTGTTGCCGGCATGGATCTGCAATCTGAAACGAGCGATTGCATCATGCTTCTCGTCATCTGCGATGAGCTGCTCACGAAGAGTTGGGTTTGTCATCGTTGAAACACGTAGATTGAGAACAGGGACTCCCTGAACAATACTTTTCCCTAAAGCAAGGTATGTCTTCGCATCCGTCGTATGGCTATTCCCTCCGAAATTGGTTCTATTCTAGCTTAAAGGTACTGCGAATCCTCCATTTGGAAAGCGTTCTTGTTTCTGCCTTCGCATCCAATGTCTTTGCCAACGTCATCGGACCGGCGCCCGTCGCCCTTTCAACACATGATTGTGCCATTTGATCAGGTCAGGTCTGGACACTAGACTCTCCAAAACTCCACTTGGAAGCTGACATGAAGTCCATTCCTTATGTTGTTGCGAACAGAGGCACGAAGCATTATAGCTGCGGTCCAACCTTTCATATAGTGGCATAGCACTGACGCGTCATCTACAAAACCCACACACACGGGCCCCGACTCGGCTACGCGCTCCCCATCACAACGGAGGAGCTCACTGCTAATAGATTGCTCCTGCTCGCAAGTCATCACACGGATCCACGGCGCAAACCCATACTCGTAGCCAAAAGAAACGTAGAATGGCCGAGCACAGTTGGGGGAGCTGTCATCAAAGACTTGGCTTGGTTTGTATATGTGACATCCTGTAAATTCCTTCAAATCGGTTATCTTGAAGTAATTGCGTCGCCAGAGTTCCTGGGGATATACCTCCGAACAAATCCACCGCATTGAAAGCACTGAATGAACCTTGAAGTGCGGGACGAAGAATTCGTTCACATATGTAGGATCAAAAGGTGCACGGGAAGGGACATCTTCATTGCTTTTGCTGAGGAAAATGATTCTAGTTTCCTTGATCAAAGACCCATCGACCGCAACCAATTCAGCTGTATGAGTCCTTGCAAAGATACCATGACCTTGATGTCTCAAGAGGATACTGAGCGGCTGATCAGACCTCATGGGATTCGCGCAATTGATGTCGAGAGCATATACGTCGTCGCCACGACGACAGACTGCCAATTCGGTCTCCAGTCTTAGGCCTTTGTTTGTGCTTGAAAAGTCTGGTGTTTGTTTCGAATCCTTAATGAGAACCAGTGTTCTCGATCTCCTGAAGTATCGAACATGCGGAGCAAGCACACTGCAAGATTCATGAATCAAGACTGATTGTCCCCGCCATGCCAACAGGGACAGGTCGTTGCTGTGTTTCATGATCTCTTCCTGCAAGCGAATGAAGGCCCTCTCACCTTCACCATACAAGAGTGGCATGTTGATTCCAAAGATTCCAAGCAAAGAATAGGCCATGTCCTCGACTCGTGTAGTCTCGCGTTCTGAAGCCCATGACATTTTTCGCGCCACCGGCACTTCTTGCAGGGCTGACTCAAGTCCAGAATGGCCCAACAAATAGTGGTCGGATCGCAGGATCGCTTCTTCAATCCCAGTGATGAGGGACAATTCCATACTCATGCTTTCCTTTTCACCAATCAACTTCCACCTTTTGTCGTACAGTTTTACGCGAGCCGGCGCGATTAATTCCTGAAGAGTCCAGCCCCGACTGAACCACCTTGAACGCGACAGATCAAAATTTGGAAGTGAAGGATCGTAATCGGCGAGGTAGACATAGCAGACTTGCGACCATTCGTACCAGGGAAACATTGAGTTGATAGCCTCAGACAGCTCCGCACTGCTCTTCTTGTCAATGCAGCAAGTATCGACCCAGGCGAGATCAAGACCATGTTCGATTGCTAAATGACAGGTTTTTTCGATCTTCTGCCATCCCTTCTTCCCCTTTGCCGTCTTATTTCTGAACTCATCGAACTGCACTTCTTCGCCTTGTTCCCACGTGTGAGACAGGATGGCATAGTCTACGCTCTTGAAGTCTAGATGTTCTTCCAGCGTGAGCGTCCGGCAATTGATCAGCCACATGTCCGCGGAAAAAGCACTAGTCGGCGTCACGAAATGCCGTGGACACGTGAAGCTTTGAGTCAAAGTTTGGCCGACCTTTAGGTACTCAAGAGGTGAAGGGGTGTAGCCAGTGTTGCGCAAGGTTAGGAAAATGATCTTAAAAAGACTGGACCCTCGGGATGCAGCACAGCCTACCAATTTGCATGGCACCCCGCTTCTAACCACATACATTATAGGTGTGATCCCATCGGAATTGCCCGAGGCATTCGCCGCTTTCATAAACAGTGGTATCGAATAGTTCTGAGTGAGCAACCCCACAAACTTGCATACTCGACGGATGATCTTGGGAAGCTGACGACTTCATTCTTTATGTTGGTTCCGATGTGGGGCCATCATGAAGGCAATCATACAATGGCTTCATTCACGTCGTCGATGTCCCTGACACGGCTGCCTCCTATTAATACTTCTGCATCAGACGCTCGATCTCCTGGAAATGGCCTTCCTCCTTCATCCACTCCTTCCATTCCTCCCCGTCCTCTTCGTCATTCAACTCACCCTTCTTGATGATCTCCCTCCAGAACTTCCGACCTTCGCTAGCGGTCTTCTCACTGACAATGAATTCTCGTGGCTCGTCCATGTCCATGACTCGGCGATAGTCCTCTTCTTCGTCATTCATAAGCTTGCGCCTCGCAACTGTCTTTCCCCCCGGTGGCCATGCTAGCTTCATTTCTGCCTGGGTCGGCTGTGATCCGTCGAACGTGAACCAAACCCGGCGCTTTCGATCCCGCTTGTCCAAGTGTAGGGTGAGGACGACTCTGATATCTTCCCACCCATCGTTTCTGCCCTGCCCTTTCAACTTGATATGGTGAACCTCGGGAACGCGACGCTTGCCTGCGTAAGTCGGATATTCAAACGAAGACGCACTCCCTTCAACCTCTTCTCCATCCTCATCTTCCTCACAGCTGGCCTTTCGAATGTGGCTCGAACTGGTGAATTGCCCACTCCATCCCGGCAGTGGGCTTGAAATGGTTCTCGTGAAGTTACCGACGAAAATGGAACGGTCCGCGTCTGTCGTGGTGATTTGTTGCTGATATGCACCGCGACTCCGAATCATACATGTTCGCCGCTGTTTGTATGCGTTGATTGATCTCGTCCGGTCAAAGCTTGGAGGCTGTTTGGCAAACAGACCGATCCGCATCTTCGTTTGTAATTACGCGGCAAGAATGAGATGTTGCCGCAGATGAACGAAAATAGGGGGAGAACCACAATCTCGCTCCATGCTCAACATAGAATAGGAGTGTTGCGCAGATTTCAGATGACACATGAGAAGCTCTGCCTGACACTTTCATTGTCATGGTACAAAACTTGTACGTATCAACCCAATAGTGCCAAGAATGGTTCGGAACACTTGCAACCCTCACGGGTTCTGTAACTTGACTGATCATAATCTAATACCGAGCACGACACTCTTGCCCGCCATCCCCTCGAATCATACAGAATTTGATGTTAGAGAGGCTTCATCCTACCTGGAACCAATCAGGTTGCCTGACTGGCCGGTGTTCGTGAGCAAGACTGGTCTAGCCTTGCATGCATCCTGCCAGAACATGGCGGCTGTTGTGGCATGCTCAGCCTCAATACCTGGGACCTCGCAGTGTTTTCACAATGCCTACAAGACTGGACCAATCTCGCACGCACACTGCTGGACGGAACTAACGCTGTACTTTTTTTCAGCATCAACAGAGGGCCCACTTCCTTTACAGCTTATGGTAGAAGAAACGGTCCAATATTGAGAACAGGCTAACGATTGTCCCTCAATTTCTCGCGCAACAAATTCGCTCAAACTTGGCTTGTCTGGGTGCAAATCCAGCTTGATTAAGATTCCACGTCCATATTTTCTTGGCGTCTCCCAGAGCTGGGCTTGATCGCATAAGAAAAACGTCTTTGAGAAGGTCATTGCGAGTGCAGAGAAGCGACATAAGGCTATGACCTTTGAGTCCCCAAGGACAAACATGAGAGCAGCGAAAAGGCCTCAATTTCGAGGCAGGCATTGGCTTGCTTACCGGAGAAACGATCAGGATAAGCATAGACTTTGAATTTCAGATTAAATCGTCGGCTGGATCTTGTGCAACTCACTTGCTTGAGGCTACCCCGATGAGGAAGCAGAGGAAGTCTCACGTGTCAAAGAGCCGAAGCTGGTCGTAAATGGTCAGGAGAGACTACAGGCTCCACAACGCAGTGTTTTGTAGGTGAGACGGAGCAACAATTGGTTCGATCGGGGTAGTGAACGTCATCGAGGGAAAAGAAGGTGAAGATCAAAGTTCAAGACTGTGGAGTTCTGCCCTGCAATGGACCGTCAGCAGATCGTTCGAGACCAAGCATCACAAGCATAGCCGCCGGTTATGAGAACCGACAGGGCCGAGACGGACCAAACGGTACCTTGCTGAGTGAATCCCGGGAGGTTTTGACCCCCACGGGGACGCCCACTCGAGCTAGGCGACAAGCGGGCCAAGATATGACGATGCTAAGGCACTTTACACTTTGACTTGAAACAGACGCCTCCTCGGGCTTAACACGCCGTGTCTGTGACTGATACGCAAGGAGAGCGTTCATCTTGTATGCCTTGTCAACTCTGGGCTACTGGGCCAGAGACACGGGAAATCGGAGTGTATTGAAAAGAGACTCTGTCCCGTGAAGACCAGCCATAATGCTTTCGAATCTTCGTCCCGAATCTCTCCAAAAGCGAATTCTCGCTGTAGTTCGATGACCTGTTCACGCTCTCCAAAGAGCTTCCATCTGAGATTCCTCTTTCTCGCTCCGGCTTTCTTCTCTTGCTTCTGCTCGAGCACACCGACTCCCTCCTTGACTCTTCACTCGCGCGGATCCACTGATAGCCATGTACCCATTCCCATCCTGGCATAATACTACATGCCAGTCTCCTAATCTGTCCCCATAGCAACTTATCTGCTCCATCACTGAAGTCTCCGACCGCTACCCTGACCTCTTCAGCCCATGGAACTACAACAAAGTCACTTTCTGGGATTACTGTCGGCGCGAGATGAATTGCCAGTGTTCCGGTGACTCTGGTGATTTGATCTGTGATGCCAACGGCACAATGATACCTGCCGAAGAAAACAAACGGCGCGGCACCTGCTCGACCCACTGTCGATGCCTCGAACTCCGTCCTGCGGCTCAGGGCAAACAGAAAGTGATCGCGGAAGTGATCGCGTAGCCAATCGACGAATGAAACGTTGTTGGGACGGAATGTGCCAGTCCAGGCATGGACTCCCATTGGTTGAAGTCTCTGGCTGCAGCTGGGGGAACATTACCGATCGATCTCAAGCCGCGGAAGCAATAGAAATAGAGGAACCATGATAGCAATTGCATCAGTCAGGGTGATTGTAGGTACGCATGGTACTGGCGTGTGAATCTTTGACAAAGAAATACAGCGAGGAGTTCTTTGTAAATAGCAGGGAGAGCGGCATTTATTCATATCTGTACAAACAATGAACATACATTTCATGAGCAACGACCTCGATGGAGAGAGATGGGAAGTGTCTGTGCTTGCTGGACAATGATTCTTCATCCACTGAGCCATTGGTCAATTCTCGGTATCGGTCTTGCAGTCAATGATATTGAGCAAATTTCTGAAACGAACCTGCACAATTAGATATAATGGCACTTTCTTGAAATCTAGCGATACAATTGGTCTTTGGTATGATGCATGGAGTCACTGGCTCTGAGACTCAGGCTTTAGGATCCAGCCAGGTAGTCGAATAGCGGCCTGAATAGTATCTGTGCTGTACAAAGCACTTTTCAGGGCGGGCAGCCGTCAGAGAGGGCGCAAGCGGTCACGATGGTATGGCCTACGTGACGAAAAACATCGTATCTGAGCAGGAGCATTCGGCGCCGAGTCGGGCCTGAGAAACCCTCAATCTTACACTGCTGCTCATTCCAACCAACAGGGAAACCGGCGGCATCCCGTTAAGGTTCCACATTTCATGGTATCCCTCAGACTCTTGTATTTCATGGGCCAGCGTGTAGCTCCCTCTTTACACCAAAGAGATGCCAATAGAAGGAGAACCTCTCTCCGAATGTAGTGGCAAAGAATCAGCCGTCTACCAGGCAACGATCCGTAGAGACTGGGCCGTACTTTTCGCGTGAGATTGCGAGCAGATGTTTCAGCGCTCGAAGTGACAAGTCGATATCTGTCTGACGCAGTGGCCTGAAACCCCTCATTCTCTTTATGATTTGAATACTCTCGATCTCAATGCTCTTATCGTGCTGCTCAAAGGCTGCTTCTTCAACTCGTTGTTCTTTGGCTCAGGTGTTCTGTCACATATCTCTGAGGTCCCAAGTCTCTCGCCTCTTGTGTTTGGGATGATAGGATGTCTCGAGAGCCTTTTCTCGGAGCGAGACAGAGGATCCGACGAAGGTCGGACGGGTCTACGCCAAGGGTCGACGGGTTCTACCATGTTGCATGGAAGCTAGGTTGAGCAAGACTCTCCCTGAGATGAGAGGTCACATGACGTCTACCGAAGGAGTCATCCAGACACTGGCTCAATCCAAATAGATCTGCCCAGAGACCAGATGTGTTATTGGTATATCAATGCGCGTACGTGCGTCTTCCTAAGGCGACCAAGCCTTTATTCTCTCGCAGCTGTATCATTTTCCACCTTTTGGCCTTGCCCTCGCAAGAGGCTGCACTACGGTGTGCCTGAGTCGGAGGTGCTCCAATGGAGGCGAGTCAATGCTGGACTGAGCTCACAGCTCCAGCAGCGCCTTGGATTTGGTGCAAGGGTATATGAGGTCAACGGGTCATGGAGGACGGGACTACAATTCAAATTCTGGCCATCGAGGAGGCCCTAGTGGGACTCAGGTTGGCTTGCGCAGTCAACTACCCTATTCTCGGCCGCGCTTCCAGGACGATGCTTCACTTGCCTGGACGCTTGGGCGAGAGGGCAACACGAAAGAGATGAATTTGGATTTGTATTTTGCGAGGAAAACACACTGCGCAGCCACTTCAGCCACCACAGCCACAGTCCCTTCTGAATGTACGGAGTATGTGCCTCTTTTCGTCCTCTCACCTACTTCACTCTTCTGTTTTCATCATGGCTGCCTCAGTGACGATCTGGGGATGCAAGGCGGGATTTGGTCTCGATCCAACGGTCTTGAATGCCGAAATGCCCATATCTCTCCACGAACAACGACTATCATTCGTCTACCACCGATGTCTGCAGCAGAAGCCTTCTCGGCCAGCAAACACGGTATTGACAGGCAAGAGAACACAAACTTGTTGAAAGAGACTATTTCAACAAGGGATGAATACAGAAGGTGTATAGATGATCCAGGCCCTCCATAGTTGCTCGGTACGAGTGCTTGGTAGAGTCAGAGATGACGCAAGCTGTTCTTCCCATCGATTCATTGGCATGACTACTGCTTCCAATGTCCTATTTCTTCTGCGTTCGCCCTAAGTCATTTCTCCATCATCAAAACGCAGATAATGCTGTTGAACCTTCCTTGCCGCCTTTCTGGCTCATGATTGCACGAGGCATTTAGAAGCGTTCGCGGCCACCTCGCAATGTTGCAGATGAGACACGGTGAGTCGGCGCCTCAATGCTCGTCCATCTTTCCGTTGAACATGCTTGATGTCAGTCCAATCTCCAACTTGGAAAAGTCTCAAAGGAAGTTGCCGATAAAACTTGCAGTCCCAGGCAAAAGTCGGCGCCTGCAAGGGTATACCAGGTGCTTCGCGAAGACCATGTGCCATATCTTACTAACTCCTACGTATTGCCGGCCAAGAGCTATCAACACGCTCAAGGTCTTGGAGCATCCACCTTCAAGATTTCCCTCAAGGTCTAGGCCCACTGGCTCAGACTCCACTTACTCACGCGCTCCACCTGTTACATCACGATCGTTGTCCCAACGCCGCCGTGGGGGTGATCCGTGATCGACGCCTAATCATGCACAGACATGAAGATCACGGATTCGGATCGCGAGAGCCGAAAATCTGCAGGTCAAGGAGTGAGACAGGCCGATCAGCCGAGAGCCTATTTGCCAACTCAAAAATTCTGCAGGATGTATGAGCCCTGCTAGAGGGTGCCAGTATATATCCGCCGCGCCAATGAAGATCCTTTGCAGCTGACACTGCTTTCCTTAGTTCAACGGCGCTGGTGGGGAGCATCCTTTGACTTCACCACCCACTGGTGGTGCGCGTATAGGTGGTCAAGGCAATGCGAGAGAAAGGTCTACTGCCAGAACTTACCATATTGGGCAGCGAGTACGATGACCAGCTCGAACGTTTGCCTGCTGGGTCTTCATTTGTGCGACTTTGAGGGGATGAAAGTTGGACATGGACATGACATCAACAAGTAGTGCTAGGGTTCCTACATACCGTCACTGAAAATGAACATAACAATGATCAAAGTTTTCAAAAAGATGCTGGTGTAAAGGCTTCGAGCATTTCCCCTTACTAGGATGTAATGATGAACAGGTGTTGAACCCTCCTGCCAACGAGTGTGGATCTGAGAGCCGGTCTTGTCCAACTGCAATCCTCATTGCTGCAGGACTTGGAAATTTGACGTCTTTCAGACTGATCGAGTTGGTACCGCTCATACTTGAGGCCTCTCCAATCACTTTTCCGAAGAAGACCACACCTTTCCTTCGCCCCTTTGGAAACAGACAGACCACCCAGCTTATCCACATAAGTAAGTCCAAGCAGTGTGCTCAACCGTCGTCCCCGCACCTCTTCCTTCCGTTTTGTTCTGGACTTGCCCCAGATGAGACAATTATTACCTTCTGCGAATAGGCTGACTCGGTGTTCCGGAGCAACTTGTTGTCTATGAGAGACCTTCCGAATATCTCCTGTTAAACGGGCCACACTTCTCTTTTGGCCAATTCAGACAAAATAGACCACCCTTTCCATTGATGCAAGAAGCCCCAATGCAATGTCATCGTCCATATTGCAGTCCCGATACCTCTTCCCCCCACCTCATCCGACTCTCCCGCCCAACCTAACAAGAGTCCACTGCCCCATCCCTCTCCAACAGCCCCGAACCGTACTTCCAGAAACCTCCTCATCCCCAACGTCTCCATGAGAACACCCCCCACCGGACGGCATGTCAAGATCATCGCCATCCCTCTTCTTCTCCCCCGGATCATCAACACCTCAAACCCACATCCGTGCGATGCCCATCCGATCCAGCCCACAGAAAATCCCCTTCCCTACCCATCCCACCCATCCACGAATCCGTGTGCCTTCCCCGCTTGCCCTAGACCAGATGCTAGCCCAGCATTGAGTGGGCTCGACGTAGAGGAAGGTGTGGTCATATTGGTAGGCTTTACATATCCATGAGTCAGCACTATCGACCTCGGTGAAAGGGCAGGTTCGCAGGAGTACACGTATGGGGATGGGGGTGTTCTGTGTTTTGTGCATCGCGAGACGTAGAGAGGCGGAGGGTGGGGGTTTTGAGGGACGGTGAAGGGGGGGTGGTTGAGGGACGGTGAAGGGGGGGTGGTTGAGGGACGGTGAAGGGGGGGTGGTTGAGGGACGGTGAAGGGGTAAGGGAGGCGCCATCCAGCCTTGCGTACGAGAGGATGTTTGCGCGGGTCGCAGGGGGGATGGGGGGCGCGTATGATTATTGTAAGGGACGGAGGAAGAGCTGCTGGGTGGTGGTTATATTGAGGAGGGGATCGACGATGCCAATGATTGTGGACTTGACACGGGATGGGGCGTCGATACGCCGTGGAAGGGTGGCAAGAGGAGGACTTAGGTCGGGTCACTGCACGAGGTCAATCGCAGAGAATACGGCTTTGAGGTGGGGGAGCGCAGTTGACGTGCAAGAGCTCCGTCGATCAGGGAGAGACAGGCGTTTCATTGATCAATACTCATTACCCATTATTATTATACTCCGACCCCGTCCCCCAACTCCACGCCGCTGAGTTTTCAAAAAGGAGTATTATGTGTTCGGAATAGGCACCTGCGAGCTCGTCCACTGCCCTGCATCGAAATCCCTGACGAATTCCGTGATGTCGCTCCCGTTGGTCTGGTAAAAGACCAGCAGCGAGTTCCCTCCACTGTTGTTCGGCAGCGAGGTCAATGTCAGGTGAGACCCAGGTAGACCCTTTTGTCCATTGATGACAAAACTTTGCGTGGGATCGTTCAGCGGGGCGGTGGTTCTTTCGGCGTCCCAGGTCACGTTGACGCCGCTGAAGGTGAGGTCGGGATTTTGGTAGTAGAGGTTGTTGGTGTAGCCGAGCGAGGTGTTTTGGAAGACGGGAATGGAGACGTTGCCTGCAGTGGTAGCAGTGTCAGTGGGATTGGGAGTCTTGCTCTCAGGAGCAGGGAGGAGAATGCTCACTCTGCCTCCAGGCAAGGATGGGATGGTCGGTCGTCGCTGTGTGCGAGGCATTTGAGTCTTTCCACAGAATGACGAGGTTGTCCTGCAGGTCAACGAACATGGCATACGTGACACTGCCAGGACCCCAAGAGTAGCAGCCCACCCCAGCATGCCCGTTGTAATCCTTGAAGTCTTGCTGTTGAGTCCAATCATCGCTCCCGTAGCTCCATGCGCTGGACTGGAAGGTGGTCGGGTTGCTTCCATACCAGAGGAAGATGCCCACGGAGGAGTTGCTGCTGCTCTCATTGGAGCTCTGGCCGGGTACAGGGCTGTGATTGTAGGCGACGTCCGAGTAGAAGCCGCCATACCAACATGCCTGCAATCCCACGTTCGGGTCGTCCATCGGTTGGAGGTTGAGCTTGTTAAGAGGACCAGAGACCCAGACGTTGGTTGTGTTGCTGTTGGTCACTTCGGAGATGGAGCCATTGACGTTGATGTAGAAGATGTGCCACTGTAGAGAAGTCAGCCTGAGGTTGCATCATGAGTGCTTGGATTGTCATCATACAGCAGAAATTTGATCACGCTGATAGGCCACGGCAGAAATTGGAGTACCATTCTTTGCATCAACAGCGACGACGTCTGTCGCGTCGCCTCCCTGCCACTTGCCCGTCGTGCTCAGCTGGGCCGACCGGATCTGACCGGTGTGATGCTGGAAGTAGAGGACGATGCTGCCGAAGCCACCGTTGTCGAACGACTGGGAAGCGAGTGCGATGCCTGATCCATTGAATGCGCCGACAGTGGAGATATCCGCGGCTGCAGAGTTTCCATTCTTTGACCTGCGAACAGATAATCAGCCGCCAGTGTTGGAGCATGGCTGCAGCCTTGTATACCCATTCTTCTTCAAGCCGACTCCCAATCCTACTCCCAGGGCTATAGCAAGCACGACCACTATCACCAGTCCACTGATCAACCATGGCCATTTCTGTCTCTTGTTTCGCCCTTGGTCCTCTTGCGCTGGACCATGAGGGTCAAGACCAGGCGAATTCCCAAGATATTCCGTCTCTTTTAACGCTGGGTCGGGAGAGGTCGCTTCTTTCAGAGTATCATTATCACCCTCGACATGCTCCAAGCCAGGCGATGCAATGAGCGTACTGGCGGTAGTTTCGGGTGAGACTGGATCGACCGACTTCTCCGGTAAATTGGCAGAGCCTCGTTGGATACGGTCGGTCTGGACGGACTCTTTCTGCGTCTTGGAGAAGCGTCTGCTGAGCGCATTTGTAACATTGAACATCTTTCAGATCGTGGTGGTGGGCGCACTGCCCACAATGATCACCATGCAGAATCGACTGAGCAGGATGTAGGATGTAGAGTTGCAAAACACCCGATTGCCTGCTCACTCGCGAAAATATGCTGACAGTCACGCGGTGTGAGACCGGATCGATCATCGATAATGCAGTGAGGGGCATCTGCATGGCCAGGCCCAGTCCCAAGCTGTTATTCTTCTCGCCTAATGCACGCAATGCATCCGTACAGTCAGCCGGATAGGCCTGATCCAGCCTTGGTATTTCTTGTTACCGTGAGGTACATTCAACAGTGCCACAGTGCTGCCTTGTGCTGGTCGAGGTCATCTTGTCAGCGGCCAGAGATGCGAATCTGGCGAGAGAATTGTCGTAGTGAGATGAAGGCCATCATTGCGTGCTCTCTCCGATATTCAGAGAACCCTTCACATGTATGGCGCTCGTTCACCGCGACACCTCGTTGGTGCTTGTGGTGACGAATGAGATGTCGAATCGAACAAGCGAAGAATTCACAACTTCCGCAAAGGGAAACTAGCCCCGTCGATCACTGCGAAATCAGGGCTTTGGCGTGCCAAGACTGTGCTGGATCTCACTAATCATTGCCATCCATCTTGTACATCTGTCGATCCTCCTCTGACGGCCGCATGTCCCGTCCCACCTCACCTCACTCTAGGCTTTAGTCATCGATATAATGTCCTTTGAAGGACTACCGTGCAATGCGAAGCCTATTGCTATCAAATCTTTAGGCTCACAACTGATGCAAACCCCAGGCTTAGCTTCGCATCATTTCGTTCCCGCCAACATCTATGTCGATCTCGTGACCCGGATGATGTCGCATGAAGGATCCGGCTGGGTGACTTCACCTCGTCGCGCAGACAGACTTTGTTGAGGGCGTGCTTTAACAGGAGGGTGTGCTCATGTGAACGCCTTGTGCGATGCCTCATTTTACGCTAGTCTTTCTCCGGAGTATACCGAGTGCAACTGTCAATAGACTGATCACCGCACTCGTGCCTAAGATGTTGAAGTCTCAGAGTACAGGTAGACATACGCAGATTCACACCAGTCCAAGCGCTGCCTACATGCTTGAACAGTCCCAACAGCCTTCTTTTCCCCTATCCTGCATCGCATCAACCCGTCCGGAACTTCGCTGACCTCGCCCCAAATTCTCAAGCCTCATCACACCAAGGGGGGTTCTTGTACTTGAAGGTGCCGTTCCACACGTCGACCGCATGAAAGGGTCGGCTCTCCTGCGCGAGCAAGACGAAATCATGGCCGTGGAGATGCATCGGGTGGGCCAGGGGAAGGAAGATGCGCTTGCCGTCGGCGTCATCCTAAGCGATGCCGTAAACGCCCATGACCAGGTACACCCAGTCCTCTCGGGTATAGTCTTCAGTAGCAAGGCAACACTCGGCAGGGTTGTAATCTTTGTCGCCCAGGTGATCGATAAGCGGATCAGCCAAGTTGCGCCACATGGGGGTGGTGGTCATGTCCCAGCGAGAGAGGTTGCCGTGGGGAACGGTATAGTTCTCGTCAGGCCACTCGAGGCCAATCTCAAAGTTGTCGCCGGTCAGTTGATCAACTATCTGGTCATTTCAAGTCCATAGGTGATACGGAGGCGGCAGGCTGCAGTTAGGGGGAAGACTTGCTGCTGTTCACTGGATCACCCACGTTCATGGGAACAACGGGTACCAGGCTCTTGTAAGGCTCGTCCGCACATGTTTTGTCAAATTCATAGGCGGTTGTAGTAGGTAAGTCTGTAGCCGCATCGTTGTAGCGGATGATCCCAAGTCTATCATCTCCTTGGCCCTCCTCCATCTCGAAACAGCCATTCGTCCCTCTATTCCGGATCCAGTAGTTTTGCTGTTCAGTAGGGATGAGAGTATTGGAGGGAAGCGCATCGACGACGACATGGTAACGTTGGCCTGCGGCGATCAGCAAGAGCGCTGGTTTGGCCTTCAAGTGCGGCTGCACTGAAATACTGACCAATGCCAACCAGGATGGAACTTCGGTACTTTGAGGATGTCAGCTTCTGAGAGATCAGTTGCAGATCATTTCAACGTACCTACTCCGTTCAAGATGGTGGTCTTCATCTTTGCTGGTGGTGGCATATGAAGGTCAAGGGCCTAATCCTGGAAAGCGCTGTTGTGACTCCAATCGCCGAAGAGAAACGGTTCAAGAGCAACGTCAAAATCGGCTGAAGTGGAGCCATGGAATGTAATGGGCCCCGCTAGACCGTCCGCATACTGAAGCGAGTAGTGGCTATGCTACCAGCTTGTCCCATATTTAGTGACGCGGAAGCGATAGGTGCAGGAGTCGCCTGTGGCTATTGTACATTGGGTGATGGCATTCACACCATCGTGCTCAAAAGCGTCCAGCATACGCACACCGTGCCAATGGATAGCTGTTTCATTGTATCTCAAATGATTCTCAACAGTGACCGCATTGATGTTTTTGTCAGTCACATTAAGGTGATAATGTGAAACATGTAGTGAGTTGCGGGGTCTGATAAGAAGAGTCAAGTTCTGCGCACCCTTCGCACTATTCCGATCGGAGAGTATTGATCAAAGTTGGTGAAGATGTCGTAGGTACCCCCAGTGTTATCAAAATCCATGACGGGTTTCGATAACCAATTATTTCGCGACCCGACTCCTGCACTGTGATGCCAGCCTCGCATGGCAGAGTAGTCGCACCGAAAGCCAGGACTTGCATTTGGTGGGCCGAAGATAGGGCCTAGCGGCAGATCTGCGTCTTTTTCTGGGTGGCCAGAGTCACCGTCTTGCGGTTGATTCGCTGAGCCGATAGGAAGCCTCTCATTCTGTAGGAAAATGTCCGATTCCCTCTCACCATAGGGGACATTATCACCATCGAAGGCTTGAGCCTTCTTGGAAGGGAAGAGTGTCTCGAGGGAGCTGTGATATCGGGTCGGCCCTGGTAGATCCTGGCGAAAAGCAGGTGGTCCCCCGTCCTGTCGGAATGGGGCTACTGGTATGTCCTTTCGTAAGGTCGTCTGAGATTGGATTCCATGGGGACCAATCCGATCCCAGGATGAACCGCGATCATTATTCCAGGAAGTCAAGGCTGAGAGGCCTAGTGCACGTGTCATAGTCTCACGTAGGCCATCGAAGAGCTTCATGATGAAAACCATGAGGCTGGTTGAGAATTATATAGAGAAACGCTCTCAAATCTTCTCAAAAATGCTTCACCCATTTAAGAGATTGGGGAGGGCAGTAACGCCTTTGCGTGCGCCTCATACCGACCTTTGCCATCGAACGATAACGGCTATGTTCGGTCGTATGGTCGTTTCCGCAACGGCCGCCATGCCCACTGCACCTGAACAGCAAATGGAGTGTGGGGGTTTGCTGTCTGCAGCGATAGAAGCTGGTGGAGCCTTCCATACACCGTCACGCCCGAAAGCCAATTGAACATTGGAGCACTGTTCAAGAATTTGATCCCCCCCATGTACAAGGATGTTCCCGGCACACACGCCGATCAATTGATCTTGATCCCATCGAGAAATGTAAGACCTCAAAGTATGAGGCAGGTCCCTACATGTGCGCAAATCGAGAGACATGGATCTCATGAGATAATGCAATGCTCCAACGAATAACGAAGGTTTTCGCACGTAGGCTGATGAGCCCTTCTGGAGGTAGGAATGTTTGCAGAGAAATTCTCGAGGATTTCTTGTAAACACTTTGCAAGCTGATGAAATATTGATATGACTCTGACAGGCGATATGGAGCAGTACGACTGTAAAGGATGGTGAAACAGCTCGGCCTCCCATTGCTGTGCTCAAACCCATGGTGGCCTACCTTCAGCGGAGACGGATTAGAGAGAGGAGTAATGCATTGTCAATGTATGCTCATGATTCTTGACGTGCATGACCCGACTTCGGCCGAAGCCGTTGAGCCGTTGAGACTAACTTCGAAGAGGGACGTGCGGCATCAGATGGAATTTTGAGAATCGCTTCGACTGTCATGCTAGGTTATGCAGGACGTGGATGGGCTCGTCTCCACACGATGACCTGCCTTCGTATCGTGCTGCAAGAGGATCGCACCCTCAGCAGATCGTGAGACAAAGGGCTGCTTTGATTTAGACTAGCTTGAAGTCACTCCCATATGTGCGCTTCTCTGTTGATCTTGCTTGAGTTTGAGTCTTGCGATGAACCATCGCCAAGCAGTGCGATTTTATCCTGCAGCTTTCGGTGTCTAACGATCTCCATCATCTCCACAGTACCTTGCGTCTCGGGCATTCATCAGGTGTCTTGCTCCCCTAGCTCACTTGATCATTTCCACGGATAATGACAATGAAACCCTGGCTAGGTGTGCCTGTGGGCATTCTTGGGCAAGTAGCGCCGCAAGTTCGAGGCGCTCGAGTCGATGCACACCCTCGTTGTGCTTTCGACATAGCGGATGACATGCGTCACGTATGAGAATCCATGAGCAGAGCTAGACGAATTGCCCGAACGAGGCGGGCTCCCTGCTTTCCGTCTCCAATGATACACTGCATCTCTCTGCTCAAGCAACTTGAGAAAAGAACGACACTCTTTGAGAGCAATCGCTTCGAAGTAGTAGGCAGAGAATTGCGGAGTGGAGGCAGAGCCTGATTACCGAGTAGCATAACAGTGCGCCTCATGCTACGAGACGTCACGAGCCTCCACTCCGGGGTCCATTGTGACGATGCCAGACCCGTTGCTGTGCTGATTATAGTTGTCGGGATCCCGGCAATTGCGCTGAGAAGAGCTTCACCGCTCTACCGTACAATAACGAGTGAGATGCAAGAATGAGTGAGATGCCGAACGGAAGAAGCAGAAATGGGAGGTCATTCTCGTCAATCATCGCCAATCGGGCTACGGCAAATCGCCGGGGAGTCCCGGGCGGGGTTAGTCACCAAGGATCTCACCGCTCCAGGGATGACGTACCCGAATGGATTTCTTGGCGTCCCCCAGGCTTCACTTTCATTTCACTGCTGGTGCTACACCCACAAACCAATCTACCGAAGAAGACTTACCTGTTGCCCCATCACATTTGCAGAGATATTAAAGTCAATATGGGTGATGAAGAGCGATGGCATTTTGAAAAGGTTGGTAGCATCGCAGAAGAAGGTCGTGACCTGCTGGAGAATTATTCCCGAGTGCCTGCTGCTCAAGTCATCGATCACGTACTCAATATTGTATGTCGACTCCTCATGCTCCCTCCTGATGGAAATGATCGTAATGGGAAAAAACTCTCTCTTAGCGTGACAAGGCTTTCGCAGTCTATCCCTGGCCTTGCATTGGTCAGGTCCGTTTCCTGAACAACAAGCTCCCCAAGAAGCCATACGCTTCCAAGATCTTGCCCAAGCTTGAGGATGGGGCGACATTCCTAGATGCAGGATGTTGCTTTGGTCAGCAGCTGCGCTATTTGAATTACTATGATCATGTCTCGCCAAGGCAGCTGTATGGGTTTGATTTCAAGCCCGAATTCATTGAGCTTGGATTCGATCTCTTTCGAGACAAGCAGACATTTGAGGGACGCATCGTCGGAGGTGATATGCTAGCCCCGCTTTCATCCCCACAGAACGCAGATCTAAGAGCTCTTTCAATCGAAGGGGCCATTGACATCATTAACGTAGTGCAAGTCTTGCATGGCTGGGATTATGACGATCAGCTGCAGGCCGCGATCAATCTTGTGGCCTTCTCCCGACCAAAACCGGGCGCATTGATTGCTGGTGATCAGATGGGCAGCGTGAAAGCCGGCAGCTACCCTATGCCATCCGAAGGAGGGAGCCACTATCGCCACAATGTGGAAAGTTTTCAAGCGTTTTGGAAGGAAGTGGGTGAGCGTACCGAGACTCGATGGGATGTGGAAGCCGCGCTTGAAGGAAGCCAAGCCATCAAAGACAATCAGAAATCAAAATATATGGATCAAGATGTCCGCATGATCCGCTTCTGCTGTGAGAGGCTGGAATGACTTGCCCTAATACCCTACCCTATCAGATGACCTGATCGTGGGCTCAGGATGATGACATCGGCCAAGTCACTTTCTCTTGGGTAGACGATGGAGCCCAGGCAGGAACAACAACGATTCCCATGGACTTGTCCTGGGTACCGTTTGAAGGATGATCTGTGACTGTCAAGACTTCTGCCGAGCACAACGTCTAATCGAAGCACGACCAATCTAACTACAGTATACATCGTCCCAAGCGACAAGAATGTTCTGAACTTGCAGACCTACAGCCCTTTCAGACTCAATGCTCGATCAAAGCTGACCTTGATCTTGATGGCCCGATCAAAGGCGCATGTGGCTAGGATGGTCACATCTTTCCCCACATGTGAAGCGAAGAAATATTGGGAACTGAAGCCGAACCACGGAAATGTTTTGTCCAGACTCCCCATTCAGGGACCAAATGGGTCATGTGGCGCTCGATCCTAGCAACCTCTCCGCAGTACCCTTTAGCGTCTGACGTGCAGCAAAACCATGGTCAAGGAGCCAGCAGTACTTTGCAGGCCTGCAAGTTTTCACAATCTGAAGCTCGGCTGTACGATTCAGACGCTAGAGAAAGCTTCGGTCTTGAACAATCCGCTGACTGACCGCTCAACGGGCGTTAGTCTGTTATGTATTCCAAAGTCCTGTGTGGCAAACGAGTGGGGAGAGGTCAAGTGAATCCACCGTGAACGCTGCCTCCCTTACTTTAGATGCTTTGATTGTTAGGTCCGATTCATGATCGCAGGGAAAATTGATACGCTTCTGAACATATTTTGAAGTGCTACTACGTCTCTACACTACGTCAGAATTGACGTCCGGAGTAGATCTTGGTCATCTTTACTACCATTATCTGCATCCATAATCCACAAAACCTCTGGATCTATTTTTACAGAATTGTTGTTTCCAATATAAAGTGTTTTGCCTTTCTTTTCGTAAGACGTGAAGGCTTATGTTCTGGGTGAAACGGTCAAAGTAGTCACAGATAGGAAAAAAACTTCGTCGGGTTGATCTATTCCCCCAATCTTCTGGATTCTCCTCCAGAACTCAATCCTGACACCCACTGGTGCCTGGGACCAGTCAAACAGCTTCGTAGTTCAGCTCCGTCTCCACGTGCTGCACCAGAGCCCATGGACCAGTCTACAACCATCAACTAATGCGCCAAATGCAGCGTCCATGCAGCACGAAGAATTACGCGAGATAATCTTTAGTCACGGTCTTTTAGGGAATCCAGAGGAGATCCTCGGTCCTCTCGGCAATCTCCAGTCATTCTGTCTGCCATCAGCACATCGTGAATACGATCGTGGCCGCTCCAACGACTCATGACGCCGTCGCCAATCCCCCGAAACGCCTTGGGTATCTTAAAGCTATGTCACTGGCGTCAGGGTAGCACGGTTAGACGCCGAATCTATGGACAAGAGAAGGAGTGACGCTATGCCGACGTTCGAATGCACAAGAACGACGCGCGACTCCACCGACCGAGAATTTCTTACATCTCGCATGAAAGCTTTCCTCGCAGCATGACTGGTACATCGATAAAGCTCGAGTGCTGCACAGCATAGCTATGATCGATTGGAGATCTGTCATCTGCGGTGACATTGCTCAACCGTCGAGTCTCGCGTCCAGGAGCCGTTCGGCCGAGCCAGTCCGTAAACCTCAAAACCTGCGCCTCAGCTCCCAATATGTCTGCCACAGGATGCAAATACGGACAATTGACTCCGCATAATTGACTGAGCGAGAGTCTCCTACCCATACCTGACCTACCTGTCACTTCATTGGCGCCTATCATGCAGCACTCCGGGTGAGGCGGCTCTCCCGTAGAGCCAAAATCGCAAACGCCCAACGTCAGATGACGCCCAGTGTCTCTATCACACTTGCAATTGCGAATGAAGGGATTCACTGTCAGTCTAAGACCTCCAAGTCCAATTTTAGCGAAAGGTTCCGACCTTGACGAGACCTGAGTTCTAGAATGGGGCTATCCTCTCCGGTCCGTGGGAGCTTGGCCGCCGATGACAGGCCAAGAATATGACGCAAATTGGTTCCAGCACCCAGCATCTCTCCAATGCACGATGCTGTGTGTCGCCATTTGGGTTCGCTGAAAACGACTGACAATGTTTGGTGATCAGTCATTCACCCCGGGTTCTATCTTACTGAAGAGGGATGCACCAATGAAGGTGACTGTAAACAAGGCAGCCGAACCCGACCCTCTTTCAACATGCAATCCAAACATCACAATCTCCTCTTATGACATGCCAAAACATCGCATCTGCATCATGCGTGATTTTCGCTTCTTTCCCTAAGTTCGGTGCCCATACCTTGCAGCTGGGCAATTAGTCAGTCATTAATCTTTTCAACCCACTCAACTTCCGGCAGGACCGATCATGAGCGGCGAGACTATCCACGATGCTCTATGGATCCATTAGCACGGACTTGACTCCCACCTGTTGGAATGGGTCCCGGGATCAGGCCTTGCATTTCACCTCATGCACCAGGACAGCGAAAGAAGGCTTTTTAGCAGGACGAAACATCTGCAACGACGTCGTTTTCAAGTACTTCCAAGAATATTGCATGACGGAACAGCCGGCCACCTCTTGGTTCGAGTTCGGAGCTAGGCACTGCATGTCTCGCTCTGCCTCTAGACAGCAAGCCGAGAAGGCCCACGAAAGACCACTTGCCCGATGGGTCAGTACTGACAGAGGCCAAAGCGTTCGCTTTTACGGTCGTCCGACACACGCAGCATTGCTAAACCTCCATATTATAAAGACTTGTCCATGCACTCAGCTATCCACTGCTTTCAATTGATCCTCAACTCGAACAGCTATCGATCGACCAATCTTTAGGCCAAGCCTTCAATACTTTCGTAAGAGAACCATTGCGAGCCAGAACAGCCTACATCATGTACTTCACTCCTCTATGCCTTCTCGCGTCAGTCCTTGTAGTCTCCGGGGTGCCCAACCCACTACAAGTCTCCGTGACCATCAGCGACGAGTATTCATCCGTCCAGAAGCCCGTGGCCAAGCTCGACGACCCCGGAATTGTCAAATACGACGACAGTCGCATCGCCGATTACCCGGACAAGAACGCGCTCGCCCGAGCGCGCGACTTCTTTGAAACGTTCACCAATGGGAGATTCGATGAGATGAAGGCGCTGCAGAGCGACAATTACACCATGACTGACATTCGTAAGCCCATCCTCTATTCCTCTCCTATTCACCTCCCGTCCTTCTTTCTCTGCATTCTTCCTCGTGGTCCTACTGAGTCTGACACGTCTTCACACCCCCACTCCCCTCGCCTTCACGTTATCATTGTTTTTCTGCATGCATATGGGGGACCTGTCAACTGACTAACCTCAACCCAGCCATCGGCCAACTCCGCCTTCCCCGCGACGATTGGTACGAGGTCAACAAGCAATTCACCTCGCTCCTGGATGACCTCCGGGTCATCGCCATCTCCATCGACGGCGACGCCGAGCCTGGCTCCTTCACGGTGCTCGAGCACCTCGTCCTCTTCACGCTGAAAGGCGATGTCTCGCCCGAGCAGGAGGAGCACATGCCGGCCAACACAAAGGCAGGCGACAAGCTGGGGATGATCAATGTGAGCGTTCTCTGGTGGGGTGAGACTGGATTGATCGAGAAAGAGTTGGAGTATGGGCGCATCACGTGGAAGGATTTCGACTTGGGCAAGTTTGATGCTCAGAATGCTGCCAAATACGGGTACAAGGTGCCCAAGGTTGACTTGTGAGGGATCCATGTGGAAACGGATGATGATCGTTCCGAAACACGAAGTGGCTTCAGTCATTGGTAATCACTGACCAATTGCATCTCCCGTACAGCCAAGTTAAGAGAAAGATAGCAGATGTCTTTTTCACGTGCTGAGTAATGCAACAGCAATGCTTGCTTGGCCCATGTTCATCATCTCTGCCTGCCATGCTTCCTCCCGTCAATCCATCCATGCCCCTCTTCACGCACACTCAAGCAGTCTTTCATTGCTGACTTGGCTTTCCACCATCTCACCTATTTGCGCCTCACCTGTACCACATTCTGCACCATCACCCCACCCCTCAACATCGCCTTAATCTCACTCGGATGAATCACGTTGAAAACTCCCACCACCCCTAGCATCAACAGCGCATCAAACACGTACAAGAAAACCTCATGCACAAGCACATACCCATCATTGCCCTGCACATACTCCACCAAGCGCACAATATTCCTCACCATGATCAACGCGCTGGCGACATACAAGGTGACCAAATGCTTATACCAAGGGAACAACACGCCCCGCGACAAGGTGGTCGGGCGTCGTCGGATGTTGCGGTCAAAGGCTGCAGCGACGACGATGAAGAAGCCGAAGAAGACGAGTTGCAGGATCAAGCCCGCGACAATGATGTCGGAACCGAGGCGGTAATTGCTGCTGCCGCGCGACATGATGCCGCCCCCTTTTCTTCCACCATCAGGCCCCTCATTTCACTCACGAAGTATACGTTTCATTGCGGTCGGAAAAGGGGAGAGGGGGGAACGCACCAGCACCCTGCACGAAAAAACTCATCACGTCCCCCGCCACAAAGAGTTTGGTCAGCCAGCGCAATTTGATGATGCAACACCCCTCCCCATCAACGGCCTTCACGATCCGGCCGAGCTCCATATAGATGGTCGCGGCGAAGCAGAGCGGTGCCAGCAGAAGAAGGAGCGATTGCATGATATATGGTCCGAGGGTCCAATCTGGCGTCTGGGTGCTAGCGATGGCGCGACCGGTGTAGCCGATGATCTCGAAGAGACCGCCGGTGATGAGGGGGATGAGGAAGTAGGTTCGTGTGGCGGCGCATTGGTAGATGTGTAGCATCGTGGAGAGGGTGAAGAGGGTGATGAAGAGGATGGCAGCCACGAGGGAGGGGTCGTAGTGGTAGAAGCGGAAGTCGTCAGGGCTTGCCATCTTGTTGGATCAAAATGGTTGTTGTATTGTGCGATTTGGGGCGTTGGTGTTGGAAGATGAAAAGGTTGAGGGTGACGGCCAGGTGGAAAAGGTGGATGGAGTCGGTTGGTTGAATTGGGAGATACCAAGGGTGAAGGAAAAACACCAGATGGAAAGGGAGAGAGGGAATGCATCTTTGATACATATATATTTATTCGATGCCTGTTCAGGCTGAGGTCGTTGTACCTCATCGTACTCATCGTACACTAAAAACCATGATATGACAGCAACGGGCCGAAAAGGGGATTGACTTTCATCGTAGGCTAAGGACGGTACGATCCGATCGTACACTAGGCTGTGTAGGGGAAAATGATCTAAGGCTGAAGTCTTGGCAATTCATATCTTTTGCAAAAGGCGCATTTTTCTTCCCTTTCAAATGAATAAAAATTGCCTCGAAGATGCCCGACCTCAGGTATTGATCATCAATGATGCTCAGCCACGTCGGGGCTTCATTATTCCCGCGTGCGTACCCTCTCGTTGGGACCAAATACATGTGCCGAAGGCCTATCATGTAAATGATCGATACCTGATGTCGATCAAGGCAGCAGGACGTTCGGCCATTGAGGTCTCTCTGAACATCAAATGACATCCGAGGGTGACCTTTCAAAACAAGCCTCGGGTATTCAGCCTACCAGGTGGGAAAGCAACCAGCTTGGGCTGCAAGGCAAGTCAGTATTCGCGTCAACGGGTATCTAACAACTTCTATGTCTAGCACTGCGCTCGTTTGTGTACTTAGTAAGGCTTGACCAATTCAAGGTCTATAATAATGCCCTCCCGAAGGCCACACGCCAAGACCAGGTTCGGCTGCCTGCCATGCAAACGAGCACGGATTAAGTGCGACGAGAACCAGCCTCGATGTGCCAATTGTGTTCGGCTCAAAAGGCAATGCGAGTACCTTGGACAGCCACGAGCAGGGCCAAATGAGGCGTCATTGTTCCTGTCACAGTCATCTGCAGGTCCCCCATCCATTAGCCTTCACCCTCCATACCCGCATACCCCGGATGCTGCAATGTTACTAGAAACCTCATTCGACGATCTCAGTCTGATGCACTCCTACACCCTCTTCACCTGCACCACACTCGACCCTCGCCCGCAACTGCGAGAAGTCTGGCAAGTGGTCGTCCCCCGCGAAGCGGTCACGCAACCATACCTGATGCACAGCCTCCTCGCCATAGCGGCCCTGCACCAGATATCCCTGGGAGCGGAAGGTAACTCCTCTAGCAGCGACGGCGGATCCATCTCCAGCGACCGATGTCTGGAGCTAGCGATGCACCACCACAGTCTTGCGCTCTCGAAATCCAAAGCCGAGCTAAGGGACATCACCGAGCGGAATTGCCACGCGCTGTTTGCCTTCTCGGCCATGATCTCCGTGTCATCGCTGGCGCTACCAATGGCGAGGCCAATGGGCTTGGTGGATCCGATCGGTGAAATGGCACAGACGGCCATGTTGATGCGCGGGTCCAAGACGATCGTCCAATCGAGCCGGTCGTTGCTGGAGAAGGGAAGAGTCGGGCCATTGCTGCGGTATGGCCTTGTGCTCAAACAGACAGCGCTGACGGAGGATGTTGAAGTTGCGCTGCGAGGGATCCAGGAGTGCATAGATGAGCTTGGGGATGAAGGCGAGCGGGAGAGTTGCCGGTCCGCGCTCGAAGGGCTGAAGGCTTGCTTCCGGACCACGGGCATCAGCCAAGGAGGCGGACTGTCTGTCAGCCTGGAGGATAAGGGCGGAGTCTTCGGATGGCTTGCGATGGTGGATATGGATTTCATCGCATTATTGTTCCGCAAACACCCCGTGGCGCTTGTCATCTTGGCCTATTTTGCCATCTTCATGCATTCTTTGGATGAGGTCTGGTGGTACAGAGGATGGGGTTCTACAATAATTGACACGATCTCAGAGACGCTAGACGAGACGTGGGAACCGGCTTTGAGATGGGTCAAGCATCAATTCCTACATTCGAGGTGATCCTAGACTCACCGAAGGATACTGCAATATTTTGGTCCACGCGGTACACCCACAAGCTGTGGATGGTATCACAAGAAGAAACAGCTTTAGTATACTCCGAGAAAATGCTCAGCTGTCTACTGCTACTCACCAACCTGATCATTCATCAACCTGCACCCTCAGGTCGTCACCACAGACATCAGGTCCTCACAATCAAGAGAGAACAAGGTCACAGGCTCAGTCATCCACGGTTTTGGCAGCCACTACCTGATAATTCATATCATATATCCCTTCCGGATGCCCATTGCTCACCGGCTTACCACCCGAGGCTACCGCCAGTATTTTCCCAGTGGAATCGATAATCTCCATGATCGGGACCCCCGCGGGCGTCGGAATAGTCGTCTTTCCGAAGCTGGCGCCTGGGCCTACGGTGTGTGTTCCCAAAACACTCGACGCCGTTGCGACTTTTACCTGGCATGTCCCCGCTGAAGGCGGCAGGAAGGTTGCCCAGTGCACAAAATCGTCTCCGTCGGCAAAATTGGTTGGTTTAGTATCGTGGGGGCAGGTTGAGGATTGCAGGGTCGTCTGGTACCACATCACCCCCGGAGCAATGCCAACAGGCGAAGTCGCGCCCTTGTAGGATTGGATGAAAGATTGGATCAAATGCTGCCAGCCCGTATGATCGTAAGTTGAGTAAGCTGTTGTCGCGACTTGCGGGTTGGCTTCGGGCCAGACATTGCCGATATAGTGGGATTCCGGCCCGTCGTTCCAGCTGATGACTTGTACAAACTCAGGAGGATGCGGCAAGGCGAGGATGGATGCGAGGCGTTGCGGAAGACTTGTGCCACCGGGCCGATAAACGTTGGTGCCGTAGGCATTCTTGTACTGGAGTGGGCTCACGGCAATCATATAAGTCTTGTTGTGAGCCCTGGCTCCGTTCATGACAGTCACATCTGGCGATATATCACCGGGGAAGTTGCCGCCGAAGCCGCCAAACTTCGGCCAAGCGGCCTCCCAGCTGAAGAGCCCGTCGACGATATCCCCCCAGTATGCCCACCATCCGTCAGCAGCGTCGTAATAGCCCTGGGTCTCATCAAAGTCAGGTACGAAATACATCGATCCCACAGTCGCCTTCCAAGCTGCGATCTGGTCACGGGTCTGTCCACCAGAAGAGTAGGTGCTGATCAGAGGCTTCCCATGGATTTTGGAGTATGCCGGGCTATCGATGTAATGGCGCAGGAGCGGAGTGTAGCCATTTGGACCATCATAAGCTCTGCCCGCATCCCTACACACCACCCCATACGCACAGAGGTCCATGCTGATGAAAAGCTCAAATCCTACAGTCTGCGCGTGGGCAAAGAGATAGGAGAGGGTGGTGGCGACATATTGGTGAGTGGGATCGAAGACGTTCAGCGCGAAGCCGTCGATCCAGGAGGAGGTCAGTCATTTCTCGTGCTTGGGGTATGATGAAGCTCACCCCAATAGCCTTTGCATCATCAATATCCTTGATCGCATGATCGCGTGTGATGGTCGCGACCTAATGGCTGATGTTACCCTTGCCGAATACGACCTCTTGGTTCTTGATGCCGTCTTACCAGGTAATGGGCAAAGACGCGACGACTCGGAACCTTTGTGATGCCGCTCACGGTGAGTGCCTGTGCTTTCAGGAGATTGCTCTACAGTAGAAGAAGTCACGTAGACGACCACGTTGGAGACCATGACGCATATCGAATTGCCCACACGGAGCTGTACTTTCACCAACCACGCTCAGGTATGAATCAAGATCAAAAAAAGGTTCTTGCCTTACTCCTGGGGGCGTTTTCTTCATCCAAGTATCGCCTTTCTGAGGCCTGATCTTGTTCTTCAAAGAAGACAACATCGAGTATCTATGCTCCGCTTCTACGCGTTGACAGTAACCAATACTATGACCGCCGCCAAATAGCTACTGAAATCGTCAAGGTGATGTATTCAGGAATGATTCGACGATCTTGTGTAGTGGATAAGAGAAGAGGTCTTGGTGAGGGGCTGAAGCAAAGTCACCTACGAGGAATTGTTCCGCGCTCTGTCCTCGTTTTTGTGTCATCGTTTCATATCGCTTTGCATCACGCATGGCTCAATTATTGGAACGGACGGAGACCTGACCTAATCTCCTGGTCTCATCCTGTGTCCTGTGTTGAACGAGTCGTCTCGCTCTATCTTTGAAACCATCAGATCGAGTAACAAGCATGCCAGGAATCTACACAACCGGTGGGTCTCTCGAGGAGGGGTCAACTAGAAACCATCCACTTTCTGCGATATTCGGGGCAGATGGCGATATCCGCGCTCGGTATGAGCAGTGGGGCGACAACATCGTTTGACTTCATGACCGGAGCATGAATGCGATGGGAGGTGAAAAGGGGGAAAGACTTGATAGGGCGGATGGAACGTGGAAGATGAAGATCAATCAGGATCAGTGTGAATTTATTCGCTGTACACATCCTCCTAGACCTTGGAACCCCCAACCATAGCATCATCACTTGAACAAACCCCATCAGGGGCCCGTAGCCTCCCTCAATCTCTGGTTCTGGCATTCAGTGCCAATCCCTATGCCCCTCAGCACTAGTTTGCGGTGCTTTGCGGACAATCAGCAGAGCTCAACGACGTGGCTGTAGCCACCTGGGTCGATGTTGCCGCTTGCGGGCTCACCACCCTAAACCAGGTGGCTGCGACAGGCTGGCCGAAATTCGCGACCTTGATGAATTGCTCCAGGTTGAAGCCTTCTCGTGCCGCCAAGGTGGGGGGGATTATGCTTGAGAAGCATTCTGGGAATCGGTAGTCTGCCGCTTGGGCAAACAGGAGCAACACATATCGATGACCGGGGCCAGGCGGCGGATTGGGCCCAACGTAACTGGCTCCGTTCTGAGTATCATTGAACAGTCTATGGCGATGAGGTTCCAATGAGAGGTCCGGCTGATACCAGTGGAGGATCGGTGTCAAGTTTCCCCCTTCGATCGCATCCGGATCGATCAAAAAGACGGCATAGCGTCGGTGAACATCCACCAACTCAGCACTGATCGACGGTATGGCAATGAATACCTCTGACTCAAGTCATTAAATCATCATGCACCTCACTGGTCTACAATCATCATACCTGAATAGGGAAAGACGCTTCCCGGATGTACCGTCGTGTGATTCGAGAACGTGACCCCGAGATTCCGATCGCAGCTGGGCGAGAAGCCTGGAGGAGTCTGGGCACATGCAGCAGCGACAAGGACCAAAGTTGTTGCGAATGTCTGGAATGCCATCATGGTTGGATCGGGCGCGCTTTGCTCGGACTTGAGCCTCAGTCGACCAGCAAGATTCTCTCGACCCCATACAGAAGAGCCTTGCCGGGGAGAGAAAAGATTGATGCGGATTTCGGATGACTCATGCTCGCTCGGTGCTCTGTCATCATCGCTTTGAGGAATGCCCCCGCTTGTTCTAGATGAAGAGGCCGAGCTTCCGAGCTCGGTTTCCGGCAGGCTTCTCTGCAAGACACTTGTAAAAAGGAAGGTCCTTCATCTGACCTGCCCAATCAAAAAACAATCGATTCAATGTCGACGTTCGCCATGCTTCCAATGTATTTGTCTGCTGAGCCCCTTTTTCGTGCCAAAGCCTGCCGATGACCTTTTGCAAGTCTTCCAATAGCGAACGCAGCTTCAGAAACCGGCGGCTCAACAGCGCCTTCACAGATTAGCTTGGCTTTGGAGTCGTCCAAATCCAACTACCCAGGTTTCATGGTGCTTTCCAGACAAATCGCCTGCTGGGGAACGACGTGCAGCTCACTCAGCCGTCTGAAATGTAAGGACGAGGGGGGAAAGTCGTGATCTCTGTCTGCATCATGACCCGATCCAAACTCGGGTGCTATGCTGCCTGGCTGCCACGCTGTTACTATACCTCGGGAGGAGGATGAGGGAGTGATGTTGGGTTTGTGGGGGTCTTGTGCGTTGTCAAGTCAGATTGTGGAAGGAAGGATGATGGGGCCCTGGATGATCGACAACATCAGTGGAGCGGTGAGTTTCGCTCATGCTGTCTCTCTTCCCTCCTCGTTCCCACTAGCCGTCTGCCTCGCAGCCTCCTTTCTCTTCTTCTTCTCGACCTCCTTCACCCGCATCTCCTCCCGCCAACTCGGTCCCCGCTTGATAGTCAGCCAGGCAATAGGACTGATGAGGAGCCAAACGGCCGCCACCATGACGGCCACCCATCCAATGCCGACCGCATTCAGTAAAGGATTCACGAAGGCCACCCCTCCCGCCCCTAGCCAGCAGCGCATCATGTTCATGGCCGCGGTGGCGGTGCCGGAGCTCTCACGATTGAGATCGACGACCAAGGTGCTCAGGCCGGTGAAGGAGCCGGACATGCAGAAGGTGGACAGGTAGAGCAAGATGACTGGTCCGGCGAGCGAGGTGTGGGCGTGCATGACCCAGCCGTATGCGATCACGGTGGCGGCGGCGAGGTAGACGAGCGGGAAAACGACTTCGAGCCGAGCAGCCTCGATGGGGAAGTGGGTGAGGTCCTGCTGCTTGCGGTCGACAATCTCCATGCCGAGTCGACGGGCGTGGCGGCGGAAGTTCCAGTTGAGCAAGTGTCCGATCACAAATGAAGCCGTCATGCTGCCCAGCCCCGTGGGGATGTAGCAGAGCCCGACTTGAAGGGTGTTGAAGTGATACTTGGACTCGAATTGGGCGGGCATACTGCTGAGGACCATGTAGAGCCCCGCAAAGAGGGTGCCAGCGTAGAAGATGAGGAGGCCGGATTCTTTCTGGAGGATAATGTAGATGGATCGGAGGGGGTTGGGGCGGGCTTTGAGTCCTTTGGCAGTGTCGCGGTTCGGAGCTGTGCCCTTCTGGCGCTGCTTTCGCAGCTGGAGGTAGCTGAGGAGGGACATACTCCACCATGGCGGAGGAATGGAGCCGTTGCCGACGACCTTGCGGCAAGTTTCGGGCAAGGCAACGAGAATGAAGAGGAAGGTGATGCCAGAGAAGGCAGTCAGAAACCAGAAGATGGACCGCCAGCCTTGGAATTGAGTCAGGAGACCGCCGATTATGGGACCAAAGGCTGGACCAATAGTGGCGCCCATCTGTGCGTAGCCTATCGCGGTGCCCCTGTCGGCGGAGGTGACGACATCGGAGACGAGCGCGTTGGCCAGAGCGACGGTGCCGCTGCTACCGGTACTTTGAACCATGCGTAGAATGAGCAGGGTGGGGTAATTTTGCAAGAGAGCCAGCCCCACGTTGGCACCGATGTAGATGGTGAAACAGATCATGTACGAGGGCCGGCGTCCAGTCTCGTCTGCCAGATTCCCAATGAAGGCGGGGGCCAGGCCTTGAAAGATGAGATAGGTGGTGATGGTCAAATTGATCTTGGACAAGGACTCGTGGAGGTCGGCGGACAAGACATTGAGAGCTGGATAGTAGATGTTGGCCGTCAAGGGCGAGAATAAGGAGGCGAGGGAGGCGATGACGACGACGAGATTCCTCTGTGGTCGACTGAAGATGGAATACGGAGGCTCTTGATCCAGCGCCTCCTTCTCATTCTCGTCCGGCACTGTTGACCGAGGCCTATGCTCTGTGATCGACTCGATGTGGTGTCCAGGAATACCATCATCATCTCTTACTCTCTCAGCCTTCATCTCTTGGGATGGGTTGTATGGGTTGGATGGTTCCATCTCTTCCAGCTGTTCAGATCGTTCGAGTCGGGCTTGTGATTGTGATTGGGAGGCCATGACGTACTTCAGGCTTATGGAGGAAGGTCGAGGATAGGACGAGCATCCAGTTGGTAGACGAAGGGCCAAGGATACTGGTGATAACAATGATGATGGCGTGGGGAATCTAGCTGCACGGATGAGAATGACAAGATAGGATCGGTAGTGTCGAGGAGAAAAGCAGGGAAGGTCGAGTCAAAACATGAACAGTCATGCTCCGGGCGAGCATGATTGACGGTCATCATGGTGAGAACAACTGATGTTGATGAATAAGGAGGCAAAAGCGGGAGAGGTGTTTAGGGGTGGTGGATGGTCGTGATGAAGGCGGTGAAAAGGGGGAAGAATTACGAGTTGTGCGTCATTTATGCACTCGGCATTAAGGCTCGGCATTCAGGCTCTTTCAGACTCCGAGGCTCGGTGGCTCGTATGAAAACAACGCCAAGACCCGCAACTACGTCAATCATCTGCTGTCACCCATTGAGCAGAATCACCCGAATAAGGTCAGATGTTCAGAACAGGCATCTGCACAAGTCCGAATGTCCGGTGTGAATAAGCGATATACTGTCGGTGATCGCTATGCTACTGGCTGGCGGTCGTGCTGCCCGGAAAATGCAATGCAGCTACCAAAGTATCACGGATATCAAATGGCGCGACATTAATCTTGGACTCCTCCCCCTAGATCTCCCCTGACTAGCACGTGTCGTCAATGTTCGAAAACGCGCAGTCCTTGCCATTCAACAGCCAACTTCCCGCCGGACACGGCGCGTTACAGTTCTTCTTCTGCGAAACTTGGCTGATGCAGCTAAAGTCCACTCGATCATTATCCAACACATTCAGCGTGGGATTGCCTGCCCTCCCCTGCCACGTGCAATTAAAGCTGCCGTCGAAAAACAGTTCCGGGTCCACCCACTTCTTAGATATGGCATCATTGAGCACGTCATACGGCCAAGGTGGGTTTTCGAAATCATTTCGTACGAGTAAAAAGGATCGATTGGTGACGGGGGAATACCAATATGGCATATGGGGGGAGCTGGACTTGAGAAGACCGTTGCTGTTGGGTCCACTCCCGCCCAACTTCGCGACCAACGCCTGAGGCGAGGAGAATTGGTACTGGGGACCGAGCAGCGGGTTCACCCACCAGTTGTTGCGCGCCAGCACCTCACTGAACAGGTAGGTCGAAAGGGTCAAGTCCAGATCATCCACTTTCTGCGGGATCGAGAGCGATTGCGACGAGGTCCAGTGCCCGCCGTTGGTGAATTGGATAAAGGTGGGGAGGTCCGACATGATCAACCCCAGTGCGCTGTTGATGTTCTTGCTCAGCCCCACCGTCGTGCTGCCGAGTTCGCTTTGCAGCTCGCTGATCTGGAAGTTTTGTGACTCCTCGGAGCCGTCGGCGGGCCACAGTGCTTTGACCGTCCCAGGGCTCTGTTGCAAGCTGATGACGAAGGCTTGGGCCGACACCCTTAGTGCACTGCTTCCAATCCCCGCAATGCTGGCCCCAACGCCCGGAGCCCCCAAGATGGAGAGCCCTGCCGTGAGGGTCGTCAGGATAGCCTGGAAGGAGAAAGCTGGCGTCTTGACATCGATCTCCTGCACCATCGCCGCTATCTTGGTCGCGGAAACGCTGGAAGCGTACATGAGGGCGGTGTAATAGGTGGAGAAGAAGTCGTTGATTGCGTACACAGCTCGCAGAGCATAATGTCTTTGGGCGGCGTTGGTGCCATTGGCATTCTGGTCGGGGTTCCAACTGCAGAATTGCGGATTGATGGTCGAACAGTCGTAGCCTGGCTGGCCCAGTTCGAGGCGTAGGAAGCACGTTGACCAGGATTCGGTGGGCAAGCAACATGCCACCCCATTGCTGACCTCGCTGTCATTGTCGTTGAATCCCTGACAGATGGGCGTGCTGGAATTCCAATTTTGCAGCCAGGCTGCTAGCCCCAACTTTTCCCAGCAGGACGGATCGAATGGCGATTGCAGGCTGTAGCAGCTGATTGTCTGTCGAGGAAGACTCCGGTGAGGTGGTGATGGCAAAGCAGAGATGCAAGTCAGGCAAGTCAAGAGGACCAAGGGCAATGAAGGAGATTTGATCATTGCGCAGCATGAAGAGCGTGCTTGGTAGTACGGCGACCCTTGCCAACTCAGGTTCAACACACGATGGAAGGCTATACTTGTATCTCATTTCTCCGGTCCTACCTATGTCTCAAACCCATCACGCGGCTTGAGGCAGGCCGTCTATGGCCTTGATGTCATCGTGGGGTGACCGGATGAGCCGAGCGTGGGCGCACAAGATCGTCATCGGAGTTTTGGTAGATCAGGGTCTGGACATGATTGGTTTGATTCTCGTTTGAACGGCATCGAACCACCCCACGCGGTCTTGAAACGAAAAAGAAGGAACATTTTGCATGAGCCAGGTGAGCTGCGAGGCTGTGAGAGCAGCTCGAAACACGGAATCCTCGATCAAGTGAGACAAAATCAAAGCGGAATGGCACATCGAAGAAGAGAAATGATGTCAATCGAAACAGATCTTATAATCTGGGGGTGTTCTAGTTCCATGGTTTGTGGCTAAGCTCCCGCACGCGGACGAGATTGCCGTACGCGCACGAGTTGGAAGCGCCGTTTCGTTGCAAGATGATGCTTTTTATAGACGGCCTCAACTTCGGTGCAACCCACCACCGGCCCATTGCTTCGACCATGGAGATCGCGCAATTTGAATCTGACAAACATGAATCACTCCTCCCTGGACTTAGATTTGGAAGCACGTTGTGAATTAAGAACCAGCCTGGGACAATTCTTTTTCTCCGGCCGTAGCCGAATCCAAATCAGCCGTCTCTGTCTCTAGGCCTGATGAGCCGTCTTTTCAGCATGCCAATATGTGGTCCCAATCGGTCACTCGAACATGATGTAACGATGCTTTCAGACAGAAATCCCAAAAGCCCGAAAACCTGGAGAAGTATCGCTTGCGCGTTGGCTGATTCCTAGAACAGGGACAGTCCAGCTTTAAGGCACATGCCGACCCTCTCATCAAGGGATTTACTGGACTGAGACTTCTTCAAGTGGGAGAAACTACGCGAACACTCGGCCCAAAGATTCGGTGACAATTGCGCGATGGCTCTTGATTCAGATGCCTATCGCCTTATGCTGTGCACCTCGTCAGATTGGGCATCGCCCGATTGGTACAGTCTCTGCGAGAATATCATAACCATTTTCTCACTCTCGATTTCTTTACCACACGACGTATCTGATTACAGTGTCGGATCCTCGCTCCTTGGCTCGCGAGTGATTTTGAATACAAGACTCAGACACGGGGTGAAGGAGTAGAAGTGTGAGGATATGTCCTTGCCATTTCCACACGGATGAGATTGGGATTGCGCTATATTCAAACTAGTGGGTCGCTGCCCGCGTTATCATCATCCTTTGAATATTTCCATATCATAGCTGGAATAGATGGCATGCATCCAGAAGGAGCAGTTGCTGCTTCAGAATAAGGCTACGAGTCCTTGCATACGGTCTATCAAACAACAAAGATCCTGCGGCCTGATAATTCAATATCAAAGCACCGGACTACACGTAAAGTGGCGCAGGCTGCTAGATGCTCGCGTGTTCTATGATACTAAAGCTGGTTCCCCAAAGAAAGACTTAACGATGTTGATCGACATCATAAAGCGGGTCTGATTCTCAAAGAAGCAGTAAGCTACATTATCAATTGACTATGACCGTTCGCGACGGGCGTATGACCCTCCACAGCTTTTCTGATATGCTCGACCAACACCTCTGGCACCGTCACATGAGGAAAATGTTTACAAGGCAACAACCCGACTTGAAGGCCCGCCCCAAACCCTTGAACAACGTTCTCTACACATCCCCGACGTCAGCAAACTAGCTCTCCACAGTCTCAAATCAAGGGAGCACATACCCCAGAACGTCCCCGCGGGCGTCAACCCGCCCACCGTCCAAGTTATCGGCCGCCTCGTCAACTCCTGCTTGTCAAACCTCCTCTCGACATTCCCGATATACTGCCTCACCCAAGTAGCATAATTTTTCTCCTGCCGCTTATGATAACCCGCCAAATCCCCCGGCAGGCCTTCCCATTTACTCTCATCCTCACACATTTGCCTGAGAAACAACTCCCGACACGCCTCTGCCACCTCAGCATCACCTAATCTCTTCAATGAGGCCAAATCTCCTCCCGGAAACCCCGATTCCAACCCCTTCGTTGTCAACAACGGCACCTCGTGCACCACCACACCCCTGACCCTCTGAGAATGCTCCGCCGCCAACGTCAAAGCCACCAGCCCGCCCGACCCACACCCAAAGAACGAAGCTTGGGGTATCTCCAGCGCGTCCATGAGGCCAACGACCTGCCCCGCTAGCTTCGACGCTGAGAGATTTTCCAATGCCTCGGGTGGGCAGGTCGTGCGCGAGAAGCCCGGCATATCGAAGGTGGTGAGGGTGAAGTGGCGGGCGAGCTGGTGGAGGATGCCGGCGAAGGTGTGAGTGTCCCCTTCGCCTGAGGGGAGGAGGATGAGATCCGGGCCGGTGCCGTAGCGGAGGGTGTGCCAGACGATACCGTTGTGCGGGGTGGAGACCTTGAGGCGGGTCAGTTGGTCGGGCATGTTGGTGGTGGTGAGATTGCTCAAATGGAGAAGAACGCTCGTGCTTCTGCAAATGAATTTTTGGCTATAGCGATGAACAAGTCCTGAACGTTTGTCTGCGGTTGTCGGACAAAGGAAGCAAAGATGGAATGAAGGCAATTCCCGGCTGACACATACAGTCTAACACCACGGTGGCAATTTTATCGAAATCACCCGCCAAAATACTGATCATTCCGGCGGCTCCGGCCTCAAAACATTCCAAAAAAGGGTTCCTCCACTTGTCAGACCGGACCACGCCTAGTGACCATGCTAATCCCCCCTCGGTGTCCCATTCGCAATCGGCGAACCATTTCCTCGTCATCATATAGCAAAATACCCTTACTCTCTCAACGTCAGCTTATTCCGCTCCACCGAAACAAGCACCCATCACCATCTCACCAGCTATCCAGAATAGCGCACACCCACTTGTCTAACTCCAATCCCAAGTCCAAACTACCATCATCAGCACCGAAAACTTTCACAATGCAGCTCCCAATCGCGACCCAAGACCAAGTCCTCAACCAAGAATACCTCGTCATCCTCCCCGACCGCCCCAACGGTCTATCCGCCCGCCTCGCGCAACACGCCCCGCACTTCGAAGCCGCGAAACCGGACGTCGCATCGGGCTTCTTCAAGGTGGCGGGCAAGCTCTACGCGGAACCGTTTGTGGAACACGAAGCGCACAAGATCGCGGGGACGTTCTTGATCGTGCGGGCGCCGCGGCGGGAAGATGTGGAAAGACGACTCAAGGAGGATTTGTTCTACCAACACGGCGTCTGGGATTGGGAGGAGCTGCAGATATACCCGTGCAAATCGACGTTCTCGCCGGGGGTGCAGGCGCAGACGGGAGGGAAGAATGGGTTGTAGATGAATTGAGTTGAGGGTGCTGACAGAGGGGGTTCGTCGGTGGGATGGAACAACTCCTTCGTCGCTCGTGGTGGCCGATTCTTCGGAAATGATTTCAGAGTCGCTATCCGTATCTGTATACATACTTTTCTTCGGCCAGCTGATCTTGCGTATTCACCACCACGCAACAACGGTTGCACTACCCAAGTTCTTCTCCAAATGCATGGAATCCAAGTTTGGCGTTCCACATCATCAAATCTACAATTTTCCTAAGGGGAAAACATCAAACATTGCTTTCTCCTTTCTCCTTTCACAGGCGCCAAAGCATCCAAAAATTCTGAATACCTTCCAGGAACTGATACCCCTCACCTCCCAGCAAATCCAGCACAGAAAAAACCCCTCGTCTTACATCACCGGCACCCCTCCTCACTGCCCCCTCACCCATTCTTCCAACCCAGAAACCCCCCACCGGGCGGGCCAAGGGGGGGGGATGGTGCAGTGCCATCGCTCTGCCCCGGCAAAAACCCCCCTTCCACACAGACAGCTAGTACAGCGCTGTCCCTCTGACGACTCCACGAGCAAGCAAATCAGCGACAATCATCGAAGTGCTGAGGGACTGTGGCTCTGCTTGAAGAGAAGCAGGGTACCGTTACCGACTCCATCCGCGTGCCGCACGCGTCATGGCTTGTTGTGGAGAATTTGGATGGAGTTGGTGCGGGTCTTTGGAGGGGCAGCTGCCTATCGTACCCAAGGCAAAGATTAGAAGCGCTGGAAAGGGATTGTAGGGGTTTGCTGTGTGGGAAGAGGGGATATTCGGGATGCATTGGTTGTTGTGAGGAATGGGATACCGTTTACCTCAGGAGGGGTTGTGCTGCAATGTGTGTGTCCAGGACCGGGAAGGAGGGATCGGTGGTGGGTGTCACTGTAGGTGGAGGTGCTTGAGCTGGGAGGTGGATGGATGGGTTTGGTTTGATCGGTTTTGGGGGATGAGGTGGAGGGTTGGGTGTGAGGGTGTGATGCTGAGGATGGAGTGTGGAGCGTGGATGTTCTAGTCTGTTCAATGTCTGTGAGTTGATCGGGAACAGGGCCATGTTTCTAAGGATGAAAATAATCTCCCTCTGAGGTATCACTGTCGAGGGTTCCGAAACATTTTGCGGTGTCTAATTCTGAGCTCCAGAGTCATGGTGTCTGAATCTTGATCTACCAATCTGCATTCCTCCCGCCAGCCGGCCTGCTCTCCGTGCGTGCGCATTTGCTTCATCTCATGATGCCTGTGCATTGTCCTGCCTGACCCTCACCTTTACATCCACCGGGCTCATCCTTACATTCGCACCAATATCGAACGTCCAATCCTCGTCCGGCCTCTCAAGCTCAATCTGTGAACCCCGACATAAGCATCAAACAACCCCCCAAAACTTCAAACAGGCGAAAGCGAGGTGGGGTACATACCTCAAACCTCCTCAACATCGTGGGCACCACCATATAAATCTCCAACATACTCACATGCCTGCCCAGACAGATATACTCCCCGGCCCCGAACTGATGCATGCACTGATGCATGGCCTTCACGCGCGCGGGGTCCTTGTCGAGCCACCGCTCGGGCCGATAGACATCCACGTCCGGGCCAAACACTTCGGTGTTGCGGTGCACGACCCACGGGTTCACGCCGACGATGGTGCCCGCGGGGACGAAGTGGCCGGCGATCATGGCGCCGCCGGCGGGGACGACGCGTTCGTACATGACGGCGAAGGAAGGGTGCATGCGGAAGGTTTCGTTGACGACGGCTTGGAGGTAAGGGAGGGCGCGGGCGTCGGAGAAGCGGATGTCGACGTTGGGGTCGCCGGGCAGGTGGGTGTCGATTTCGGCGCGGAGGGTGGTGTAGACGGAAGGGTGTTTGAGGAGGAAGTAGAAGAGTGCGGTCATTGTGATTCCACTGTCATTGAGGTTTGTTTGGGCTCAGATGAGGACACAAGTGGCAATCCAACGCAGGGTGCACATGGTGATGCTGGCTGGAAGGGATTCGGAGGGAAAGGGGGAGCTCTTACGTGGTTTCGGATCCGGCAAACATCATCGTGAGGGTCAGACTCAGGATCTGTGTTTCTCCCACAATCTCAGGATTGGCTTCCCTGGCTATGAAGAACTTCTCGAGCAGGTCTTCACGATCCGCTTTGCCTCCGTTGGCTTTGAATTGTTTTCTCGCTTCCATTTTCCGAGCAGCGTAGGGAATGCCGGGATAGGCCGTGCTGGGAGCTATGCCCAATCTCTGTCCCAGCATCAAGAACGGGTTGTGCCGCTTCAGGTAACTCAGGACTGGCATTTGGCCCCACTACGGAACATGAGCAAGGACATGGCTTAGTATTAGAGGAGAAGAGAATGGCTCCGACGTACAAAGTATCCATATGTCAGCGCATCCTGGATGAAGACAATGATTCCGTGAACATCTTTCTCTTCTTCGATGAAACCGTGTCGCTCGCTGTAAGTGAGATCACCAATGACATCGAAGGAGAAATAGTAGAACCATGTGAAGAGATCGATAGTATGAGGCTTGTCTGCGTGATTCTCCTCAATCTTCTTCATGAAGGCCTGGATGGTATACTGCACGAGATACTCATAAGATGCGGCTGCACCGGGTGTGAAGGCTGAATTGATGCACTTGCGAAGGTCGTGGTGCCATTTCTTGTCAACGCTGGAAAACAGGGTGTAGATTTTGTGGCCATGCTGCATCGTCGCATTGACGGGATAGTAGCCGGACTGGGTCGTCTTTGAGTAACGCCTCCTCATATGGCCGATTGCATGATATGAGAAGAGCTTACCTTGGAGAAATTTCGACCGGGATCATAGATATCCTTGATCGCTTCAGGTTGGGCGAAGGACAAGCAATTGGGTCCAAACCGAACGACATCGCCGTACCTCTCGTGCAGTTTCAAGGCAGGCACCTTGCGTAGGCTCACCCAGTAATAGCAGAAGCGCCAAAAGTCGGTAATGGAGGCCAAGAAGGGGCCATTGAATTTTCGCAGAGCGGACCAGGTCACAAAGTAGGAATAGAGTAAATTTGCAACAATGATGCCACCGACCACGCAGCCCCATTGAGCCGGTGACAGGGCCTGAAAAACGGATTGAAACATCTTGGCTCTTCACGCGGCAATTGCGGGTTCGACGGCGTCAGAGAGAACGCACAAGAAATCCCAAATGACAAGAAGCACAATGTTATATTCCCAGGGCAAAACTCTCCTTTTCGCCGGGCCTGATTGTGATGCACCCACAGTGCACTTTCCGTGAGCTGACCGGCATGTAAATGGTGTAAGCGCATCTTGGAGGCCTGAAAAACCGCTTTTCAGGGTTCGAGGAGGGCTATTCGCTGGCAGTGAGAGGCTCAGGCTCTTTTCATGCAGACAAGCTAAGCGGAGAATCAAAGACCTAGCTGTTTCGATATTCGGATCTAGCTGACTCTATACACGCTTGGTCAGGAATGCAGGAGAGAGAAGCTGACGCTGTCGGCTTGGCATGTGTCGTTGCCTCGAAAGAGGGTCCCCGGGAGGAAGACGCAGGTACTCTTCGAACGAGGGTCCGTGACAGAGGTATTTTGGAACCGTCGGCTGCCATGCGATTGTCAAAGACGTATGTGGCGGGGTAGACAAGTATCTTTTCAATTCCATTTGACTTGCAGAGACGATTCTGCATCACTCTGAGTCTTATTGTTCCTTTGACCATAGTGAGGATTGTTCAGGTCTCAGACCACCGCCGGTCAAGGCCCCTGGATTTCTGAAGCTCCGACCACCGTTTTAGCGATTAGTGAGAAATGTTCTTGATGTGGAGTTGCTTAACGATTCGGTACCGGCAAGTACTTTTGTCACCGACCTTCGTTCGCCTCGTCAACGGGGAGATGGCGGCTCCATGGGATAATGTTGTTCCGATCCGCTCTCCTTGGCATGGACCCCCCTGTTCATCACTCGTCTGGGCTGATGCCGGTGAGAGGTTGGGGAAAACGGCAAGAGTCGGCAGGTGAGGGAGATTCAGGATGGGGAGACTGCGGACTGGAGAAAGAGTACAATTAGGAGGGATTCAAAATGTGAAATGTAACAGTACTCAAGAGTTTGAGCATACGAAAATCTATGTACAAATTGTCATAACAATTCAAAACATACTCCCGGAGAAACACCCAAATACATTTGGACATGAGAAACATTTGGCAACAATTCCATACACTATGCCATCAGGCCTCGCCCTCCTTTCCCTTCCCCTTCCCCTTCACCCCACTCCATTTCTTCGCCACGCTCTTGATCCCCTTGGACCAAAACCCCTTCTTCTTTTCTTCCCCTGGCTGCTCTACCACTTCCTCCTTTTCCTTCTTCTGCTCACTGCTACCAGCTTTCCCTTTCTCCTTCTTCCCTTCTTCCTTCTCCTTCGCGTCACCAGACCCAGAAGACTCCCCCTCAGCTTTCTTCTTGCTGACCCCCTCGAAATTATGCTGACTCGCCAGCATGATGATCTGCTCGCCAATCGTCGGCCGCTCGATCAGATCCTCGAGCCGGACCACATACCCCTGGGCCTCGAGGAAGGCGGCCAGGTTGGCCAGGCTGATGAGATCGCCGCCGAGGTCGTAAAAGGATGATTCGATGTTGACCGCGCTGGGCTGCTGCGCCCGTTTCTGCTGCGCCGGTAGAACGGTCTTCCAGGCTCGACGCAACGTGTCGGTCACGTCAAAGACCTCCTGTTTCTTCAATTTACGCAGCATCGAGGGCAGGGAGGTGTCGTCGGAGTCGCCCTTTTGCGTGGTCTTTTCCTCTTGGATCATGGGTTCGGTGACCAATTGGTCGGTGATGGGCTGGATGTGGGCGTTGGGGTTGGTACTGAAGGCGCGGGCCTGGCTGCAGATCATCTCGAGGGCTTTCTCAACGAACTCCGGCGTCACCGGCCCGTCGGCTTGGTAGCCCAGTGCAATCTCGACAAGATCGCCTTCTTTAGGGGTGGACACGATAGAGAGGTCCGACAAGGTGTCTTGCACGCCCAGAAACCCGACCTTGTACTTGTTGCGGTCCAGCTTGAAGGTCGTATCCTGCGCGATGTTCTGGTGTTGCACCGTGCTGGAGAAGTAGGTCCATTCGGGCCACTCGGTGCAGCGCTGCACGATCTCACGGAAACCGAGGGATTCGAATGGCATGCTGGCGACTTGCTGAGATTGCACTTTGCGGAGCAGATCCATGGCCGTCCATCGGGGATCCAATTTGACTCGCACGGGGATCAGATTGATGCAGGGGCCAGCGATGTTCTCGATACCGCTCACGCCTTCGTTGCGACCGCTGATGAGGGTGCCGAATACGACGTCGGTGCGACCGGTCAGTTGGGCGAGAACGTATGCCCAAGTAGCCTTGAGAATCGTTGCCACTGTGATATTCTTGCCACCCGGGGTCGGTAATTCGATCGTCTTCTTCACGGTCACTGCCCGCTCCGAGGTCTCATAGCTCGGAGCACCGCGTTCCACCAGATGGGTCATGTTGGAGCCACGAAGCATCTTGGTCCAATAATCGTAGTGAGCGTCGCTTGCGGTTCCAGATGCATCGATCACATAATTCGAGAAGGCTGGTGAGGACAGCATGGCTTTGCCTTCGTACCCCATCTGGAAAGCATGCATCATCTTCGGCAGACTGATGCCATCATATTGCGCATGGGACAGACGGATGACGATGCGATGGATGTTTGTCCCGGTCTTTCGGATCACCATGAACTGAACCATCGGCTGACCCAGCTTCGGATAAGCATCTTGACCGCTTTCTCTCAATTGTTCGAGGAAGACGCCGGGGTCTTCGTCCGTGTCATGGACCTGGAAAGGTGGCCGCAGCGTACGGAGGACAACCTGCAAGAAGCGATCGCCGCACGAAATGAACAGCGTTCGCAAGATCTCAAAGTTCTGCACCAGTCGGAAAGCACACTTCTTGAGTCGATCGATATCGATGGAGCCCCGCCCGTCAAAGAAGAGGTAGTTCAACATCCACCTTGGCTGAAGGAGGGATCCTGCAACAGCAAGGGCCTGAAAGTCCGTCACCGGCAACACATCAACAATGCCACCTCTGAAAACGCCGATCTTGGGGCAGACAAAGTCCTGGATGAAGGCTTCGGTGTTGCCTGCTTGAACAAGAGCGAATCGATTAGTCGAGTCCTCTGCCACTTCTTGGTCTTCATCTTCGTCTGGGTGGTGAACACTGGGCGCATGAGTGCTGGCTACAGACGGTGCACGCGTCGATTTTGCAGGCTCGCTCATCGCCTTTTGATTGTTCTTGATGATGACCTCGGCCATGTCGCACAGGGCCGGACAATCAAAGATGTCAGTCGTGCTCAACTTGTGTCCCAAATCTCGTGCAGACCCGGCAAGCTCCATAGCCAGCACCGAGTCTCCTCCCAGCACGAAGAACGAATCCTTGAGCTGAATCTCGTCTTCGGGTATGTCCAGCAAGGGACTCCAGAGTGAGCGAAGCGTCTTGAGCATCAATTGTACTTGGTCTGGTTCTGGCTCGGGCAATGAGCCCCGGCGACTGGTCCCAACGCTTTTCATCGATTGCGCATCAGATGTCAGGGTGCCAATGGTTTGAGCGATAATGTCATTCATCTGCGTCGATACCTGGGTCTGCATGATTTGGCCAACGACTTCCTTCACCACATCCTTGACCAGTTCCCTGCTTGTCAACCCTTGCACTTCTGCTTGCACGGGGATGAAGGGCGATACTGCTGGTGGTTCGCTAGGCGTGAGCAAGTCTGTTGGCCTCTTTTGCAATCGATTCGGGCCCAATGCAATCCTCACTCCTTTCGCCTCTGTACGCTCGTGGCCCTTGCGGAAGCCGGCGATGGTCTGATCAGGCCCCTCAAGAATGGCGCTCAACGTGTCCGCATATGCTTGCGCGAGTTTTTCACCTTCTTCGACCGAGACTTCCGACGTCCAGTGCTTGAGACGCACACCTTCATCTCCTGGTGCACTCCGGATATTGACAGTGACCGAGTACTCGGTCGGATCATGATCGGTAATGGGATCAAAGTCAATCGCATCACCCTCTTTTTCTGCATCACGAGTCGACATCTGGTTCTGGATCGACGCTGCGGTGTTGTAGAGCGCTTCTCCCGTGAATCCAAGGTCATGTTGGATCCTCGCAAGGGAGCAGTGCTGATACGGTAGCATGTCCAGGTAGTCCGTTTGAACCTTGAGGAAGATGTCCTTGAGGGTATCGCTCTTTCGGAAGCCCACGCGACAGACCAACATGTTGATGAAGGCACCCACCGTGTCTTGAATGCCTTCGACCGGAGCATCCCGCCCTGCAGTCAAGTTCCCAAAGCAGACATCGTCGCGCGAGGTGTATTGGCGTAGTACGAGACCCCATCCGGCCAGAAGTACGTTGGAGAGAGTCAAGGCATTGTTGCGACAGAATTGCTGCAGCTCAGCCCATCGGTCAAACTTCATGTATAGTGCGTGCAACTTGGTCCGTTCCCCGCCGTCACCCTTGAGCTTGGGCATATAGCAGCGTTCGATCCCACTGAGATATTTCTTCCAGAAGGTGACGTCTGCCTTGTCTGAGCGCCGATTGATGTATTTGATGTAGTCCGAGTACAACGGCTTCGGGTCTCCAGGCAGCATACCCTCATATGCCAAAGAGAGGTCGCGCGTCATGAGAGCCCCAGATCCGCCATCGATGACGGCATGGTTCAGCTCCAATTTCGTGTATCCTTTGCCTGAAGGGGTCGTGCAGACTGATAGCTGATGAGGAAGCTGTGGCCGCCTGGTCTTGTTAATCTCGCGCATCGAGACGGCTTCGAAGGTCTTCTCGACCTGTTCCCACTCATCGCTCCTGCAGTGCAGCACCCTTGCATCGCCAGCTGCTTTCTTCAACACGATCTGATCAAACGCATGACCTTTGCACACGCTGTAGACGAACGCAGTCCGCAGGGACTGATGTCGGTCAACGACCTTCTGCCACGCCCTCACGAGCCGCTGCACGTCGACGCGGCCACCTTCTCGAGAGAGGTTGATCTCGGAAATGACGAAATTGACATATTGATTCGGGTTCCTGAGCTGGGAGAGTAGTAGACCTTGCTGAGTTGGCGCGCAGATGAGCATGTCCTCCACTTCATCAAGACTCGAGATGCCAACATCATCGAATGTTTCAGTGATGTGTTTTCCGAGACCCTTGTATGTCGTTGGAAGTAGAGGATAGTCGCTCAGCGTTGGCTGAGGTGCCAGGGATGCAAGCTGCTTGACCATATCCCCTAGGGTATGCTTGCACTCAGCCACCCATTGGAAGATCTCTTCCTGGTACTTCATATGCTTGTTGAACATGAACGAGAAGTGTATTTGGTCGTCAACCACAGATGCTGACACCTCGAACAGGGCCATGCGTGTCATCTCACGACCAACGTCTGCAATCAGTATCTCGTCCTCGTCGTCATTGGCGATCTGAATTGGTTGAAACAACGACTCGCCACTTTCACCACCTCGAGCACGGCCAGTGTAGTTGAAGAGAATCTCCATTGGCATATGATCGCCAAAGCGGAATCGCCCATCAGGCGTGAGATAGCGGTGCGCAAAGTAATCCCGACCGTTCTCAGGTATGGAGCGTCGGACATCCTTGGTCCTCTTCAAAACTTCTACGACGCTTTCACTCTCCTCTTGCTCCACCGTCACTTGAATGGGACACAGTGACGTGAACCATCCGGTCGTACCCGAAAGGTCGATTGACGGATCCCAAGCATCGCGGCCGTGGCTTTCGTTGAAGATGGTCGGTGTGGCCCGTGTTGGGAAGTGGGCTTTGAATGAGTGAATCAACGCAGAGGTGAGGATCTCAATCGGTTGAGTTCGCAGGGCCTTGTTGGCTTTGCCCAGAATCATGTCCGAAGACGCCTTCTCAAGGATGAAGCCAGAATGCGTCACGTCCCCGTATACATTCTTGCGATTTGCCATGTCCCAGAAGTCAAGATCCGCTCGCTTGACATTGAAGGGCAGAATTGTCTTGACCTCGGAGGTTTCCTTCTGATTGGCATGGTCGTTTTGCATCGAGCACCAAGCCTGGAAAGACAGCGGCTTTTCGACTGCATCTGTCTGGAAGGAGAGTAGCTCTTCCATCTGCTGGAGGATGATGCCCCATGAGACAACGTCAATCACCAGATGATGTGCGATGAGTGATATCACTTGAGCTCCGGATTGGGAAGTGAACAGTTCAACCGCAAATAAAGGCCCATTTCCAATGTCAAGGCTCCTCTGACTGGTAGCGATCAAAGGTACGGTGTCAGCGAAGCCGGCCACTTCATGATGTCTGAAGCGGTAAGAACTGGATACAGATGGAATAATTTTCTGTTGCCACTGGCCTCCTTTGGTCTTTGCGAAGCGCACGCGGAACATCGAGTGCTGCTGTACGATGGTCTGCACAGCCTTCTCGACAGCGCTGACGTCGACCTTCCGCCCAAGGCGAAGCGTCTGGCTTTGATTGAACCGTCCTTCGCCACCGTGCAGGCTTTGTTCCTTGGTCATCTGGAAGTACAGCTGCTGGACAGGAGAAAGATCGAAGAGATGATCCAACTTTTCTTCCTGCTTCATCTTTGACCCCGTCCTGACTGCGCCACCCTTTGAATCGACAATCTTTGCGACCTGGAATAGCGATTTGCTCGTCAGAATCTCCTGCAAGCCCAGAACTATTCCAATCTTCCGACAGCGTGCAATGATCGACATGGAGATCAAGGAGTCCCCTCCCATGCTCATGAACGACTTGCTTGGATCAACCTGATCTTGAGGCAGGTTGAAGACAGCAGCCCAAACCTCTCTCAGCTGCTGCACGGTTGCCGTGATTGGTGCTGAGTCAGAACTCTGGCTGTTATCAGCAGTGACGTATTGGTGGTCCTTCTCGCTCATGCTTTCTATATATCGCTCGACCTGCTTCCTGTCGAGCTTTCCCGACACGAGCATCGGGACGTTCTCGAGTATCACCCAGATTGAGGGTACCATGTAGATTGGAAGCTGACCAGATACAAAGTCCTTGATCTCGTCCAAATAGCTTTCTGCTTGCTTTGCTCGAGACTTCTCGCGGAGGAGTTCACAGGTGTTAGCCGCTGATGCTTTCGTATCGGATGTGATGTCAGCCATTGAAAGAGCAGCGACGATGCGACCTTTACATGGTCCAGTCTTGGGAAGCATGGTCACGGAGTGTTGTGTGCGCGCATGGATCTCGATGTTGTGTTCGATTTCACCGAGCTCAATGCGTTGCCCATTCAGCTTGATCTGGTTGTCTTTGCGGCCAATGTAGGTAACGCTTCCGTCAGGATTGTACCTTGCAAGATCGCCCGTCTTGTAAAACCGACGTTCCGTGTCACTGCCTGGGGCCCACGAAAGGTTGGATACAAAAGCCTTGCCCGTTTTCTCCGCATCATGCAAGTATTCGCGCGCAAGTATGGGCCCCTCAAGCAAGAGTTCACCTGCGCAGCCAAGAGGTGCAAGACGATTGTGATCATCACAATCCGTGATCCATGTATGGCAATTTGCATGCCCGAACCCGATGATCGACGGATTCTTTTGTTGGGAGACCTTGTCGTTCACGATCGTAATGACTGCAGTTTCTGTTGGACCATAGCCATTGACCAACTTGACCTTGTCTGCCCACTTCAGAACATTCTCTTTTGACATGGCTTCACCGCCACAAACCAGCACGTCTAATGAAGGGACGGCCGACGGCTCGATGAGATTGGCGACGGAGGGTGTCAAGAATGACCATGTCGCCTTCAGATCCTCCATGGACTTGGCTAGATCAAGCATCTTGGCCTCATTGTTGGGCATGCACACAGTCGCTCCCATTGTCAGTGGAGACATGTTCTCCATGAGACCGACATCGAAAGTGACGGATGCGAAGTTGAAAACACGAGAGTCAGGGGTCATCATCATGGCCTTTGCGTATGCCTTTGAACTGCTACAGAAGGCTTCATGCTCAATGACTACGCCTTTGGGACGACCTGTGGAGCCAGAGGTGAAGATCACGTAGGCAATGCTCTTTGCCGTGGCCCGCAACCTGGAGTGACTCGGGCGTCGTGGAGCGTTCAACGATGACAGAGTCGCCTCGTCAACTGGAATGACAGTCTCCACCATGTTGGAGTATCGGCTCTGATACGCTGGTGAGCAGAGCATGACAGTCGAGGCTGTGTCCTTGATAATTTCTGCATGCCGACTGGAAGGATGTGAAGGATCCAATGGCACCATACCACTACCTGACATGAGGATCCCAATCTGTGCGACGACCGTCCATTTCGATTTGTCCATGCAGAACGGTACAAGTATCTCAGGGCCTACACCAAGCGACACGAGATATTTCGACAGTCGTTTTGCCTCAAAGAGAAGCTCTTCGTATGTCAAGTCACCGTCCCAGGCGCAGACGGCCTGTCTTTGCGGCGTGAGGCTGGCTTGTTGCATGAAGAGGTCATGAATGCATGCTTCGACTGGTACATGCTTAAAGCTGTTCCAATCCTGGAGGAGTGCAACATCGTCAGCACTCGTGACCTGTAATTCGCTCAGTTTCGAAGTGCCGGCAAGGAGTTGGTTGACGATGTGTGAAAACTGATAGACGAGTCGCTCAACATGCCACTTCGACAGCACAGTATCGTCAAAGTGCACATCGAGATGCATGTCCTTGTCACCGGCGGTGCATTCGAGGACAAGGGGGTAGTTGAAGAAATTGGACCCAACGCCTGTGCTGACGGGATCCCACATCTTGCTCTCTGAGCCCTCTCCTGCGTTTTGAATGACAAGCAAATTCTGGAAATCGCAAGCGGCGGCGGTGTCCTGACTGAGTCGTCGAATGTTTGACAAGCCAACGTGCTGGTATGGAATCACTTCTGCGGCCATCTGGTGGACCTTGCGCAAGAAGTCGTGAACGCCGAGCGACTTGTCGATGCGGACCCTTGTGGGTACTGTCGTCAGTGTTGGCCCCATCATATCGATGATCCCATCGACGGGGACGTCACGGCCTGTCAGAGTTTCACCAAAGACAACGTCGTCACTCCCAGAGTGAGCAGACATGAGGATCGCCCAGGCTGCGCGGATGATTGAAGGTACCGTAATATCAGGCATCGATGTTTTGCTTGGGAGGGTAAACCTCTCGCTCATGGATGCATTGGTGCCCTGAATTCCAGCGCCTGGAACAGATTGCTTGGGGAAGGTTGCTGCTTCCAACTCCTCAAAGCGTGTCTTCCAGAACCGATCAGAAGCATTGATATCCGTTTGCGAGAGGTACCGTATGTAGTGTGAAAACGAAGCTTTCGGGGACGATTGATCATTCTCCAGGTAGATGTCCTCTACCCTCTGCAACATCTTCGGCATACTCCAGCCATCATACAGGGCGTGATGGATGGACCACACGAACAACCGATCTGTGCTAGTCCCGTCTCCTACGACAGCGAACCGCATGAGCTGCGATCCATTGTGCTCGGGTAGTGGAGGCATTGAGTCAATCGCCTCTTCCGTGCTTGCAACGCTGTGCCATTCCACGGTCTCTTTGCGAAGGACAGCTTGGATAAATGTCGACATGGTTGTGTGCACAATCCGTGTCCTGAGAATGTCCATCTCATCAATGGCTTTCTCCCACGCAGTCTTGAATTGATCCAAGTCCACCGCATCTGGTAGGCGGAAGACATTGTGTGCAACATAGGATCCTGCCTGCTTGATGGACAGGGTAATCAAACCGGCTTGCAAAGATGTGCATGGGTAAGCGTCGACCAACTGATCTTTGTCCACGCGACACTGCGTCGAGATCTCGTCGATCAATCGATCGAGTGGATCAACATCAGCCAGAAGGCCAAACGGCTGTAGCGCAGCTTCATCATCCTCTTCAAGACGAGAGCACGCGCCCGCCATGTCGGAAAGCAGGGGCTTGCGGAATATATCCAGAACACTGAGGGAGATGCGCTGGGCCCTGCAGGCCGCCACGAGCCGCATTGCTTGAACGCTGTCGCCGCCGAGAACGAAGAAGCTGTCGTCCGGACTGATCGTCTCGGGCTCGAGATGGAGGATCTTCTGCCACATGCTGCGTAAGGCCTTCTCCATGTCTGTCTCGGTCTTTGCAGTGCGCTTGCCACCGGCATTCTCGAGCTTGAAAGGAACGGTATCTCGGGTCGAGAGCGCTGCGATGGCTTTGCGCAGTCGCGAGCGATCCAATTTGCCGGACGAGGTGATCGGCATGCGGGCGAGCGGTATAAAAAGTGTTGGGATCATGTATGCGGGCAAAGATCCTCCAAGATTTGCCTTGAGGGTCTTACCAAGCGAGATCGTGGAGTCAGACACAGTCAGCAGTAGCGAATCACCCGTCTCCGAGGACGACGGAGCGCCAACGTGAGATGGAATGTTCTCGGAGGAGGCAAGGAATGCTGCCAGCGTGGCTTGCTTGCCGGCAGGCGCCACCACCTCGACAGCAGATTGGACATGCGATGGCATCAATCGCTTCACGTGATGTTCGATCTCGCCGAGCTCAATACGCAATCCTTTCAATTTTACTTGGGTGTCTTTCCGACCAACATATGCGAAGCTGCCGTCCGAATTGTAGCGAACCAGGTCTCCCGTCTTATACACGAGGCCTGTATGGCCGTGAGCCAAGCCTTCGGTAGACGTGCCCATCCAAGGAGCTCGGGCCACAAATGCCTTGCAAGTCTTCTCCTCGTTATTGAGATAGCCCCGTGATACCGTGTTGCCTTCGACGACAAGTTCGCCGATGGATCCAATAGGAACAAGCTCGTTGTGATTTTGAGCATTCACGACCCAGCCACGGCCACCCACAGCATGCCCTATGTTTGACGGATCCTCGTTCACGAGGTTGGCGTGCTCATCGATCTTTATGCTTGCTGTAGCAATGACTGCACATTCGCTGGGGCCATATGCGTTGACAAGCGCTGTTTTACCGTGCCACTTGGCAATGTGTTTTGCTTGCATGGCTTCCCCACCTGTCACGAGCACTTTCAGTGTCGGGACCTTTTCAGGGTCGAGAACATTTGCCACGGATGGTGTTAGGAGAGTCCAAGTCACCGACATGCGGCTAATCGCTCCCGGGATGTCATTCATGCGCTCATCATCACTTGGAATGCAGATACATGCTCCCGTAATGAGAGAAGTCAGAATCTCCATCACTGAAGCGTCAAAGGAAAGATTGGAGAACTGGAGCACGCGCGCACCCTTTCGCATCAGGATGGCAGGCGCGTGTTCAGTGGCGCCTGTCGCGAAAGCATGGTGTGATATGATGGTCCCTTTTGGCAGGCCGGTCGTTCCACTGGTGAAGATGAGGTAAGCTGCATTGCTCGGGGTAGGTTTCATGTAGTCGCCTTGTAGAAGAGGCGGCGGCTGTCGGAGTAGAGCCCCATTCACGGTCAGAGCAGTCAGCCCGGCAATGCCTGTAAACTTGTCGCTCGTCTTCTCAGAGCAGAGGACGGTCTTGGCCGCAACACTTTCGAGGATGAACTTGATGCGGCTTTCGGGATGCGAAGGATCCAAGGGAACGAAAGCCCCACCTGCTTGAAGCACTCCCATGATGGCAACGACAGCCCACGTTGATTTGTAGAAGCAAATGGGAACGTATGTCTCGGGTCCAACACCGAGTGCCTTCAAGTGTGTCGCAAGGCGCTCGGCTTGAGTAATCAGCTCCGGATAAGTAAGATCAACGTCCCAAGAGCTGACCGCAGGAGCCGATTGCGGTAGAGAGCGCGCTTGTAGCTGGATGACATCGTGGACGCACTGGTCCACCTTGGGGAGAGATTTTCCATTCCAATCCTCAATCTGCTGACGATGGGCTGAGCTGCATACGTCGATATCTTTGACGGCTCGCTGGCCATTGGAGGGGCGAATTATTGACCGCAATACCTCTGCGAAGGTTTCGGCAATGTGCGATATCTGATCATCGCTCATGAAATCAGTCCAGTAGTTGAAGTGCACATCCACGCCGGAGTCATAGGCCTCCACATTCACCGTCAAATCATATTCGCTGGGATCATGCGCTTGCAGGATCTCGAACTCGAGCTGGTCTTCATCTTGTTTTGGAGCCGCTGACCGCCTTTGAAATGTGAAGGCGGTGTTGAACAAGGACTTTCCCGAGAGCTGCAACTCGTGCTGCATCTCCCCAAGCGAGTAGGCCTGATGCGCCATGCTCTGGGCGAAGTCGTTCTGTATCTGTTGGAGTGCAGCTTTGACTTGAAGACCGTCGCTGAGATCCATGCGGCATACCAGCATGGAAATGAAGAGGCCAACGGCATTTTCGATTCCTTTCACTGGCACGTCTCGACCGGAACTCAGGTATCCAAAACAAACACTATCATTCCCGGTGTAAACTTTGAGAACAAGAGACCACACCAGCTGCAGAACATTGGATACAGTGACGCCTTCGCGAGCGCAAAAGGCATGCAGGTCATTACCTTGTTCGATCTGCGTTTCCAATACATGAAGGCTTCGTTCTCGTTTGACTCCATCAGTCAGTGAAGGAAAATCGCAAGGTTCCACGTCGTCCAAGTAGCGACGCCAATATGACACATCATCATCATAGGAGCTCTTCTGGATGTGAGCAACGAAATCGCTGTACAGAGGTCCAGTCGCGGTCTTGGGAGGATCAACATGGTACATGCTTGCAAGATCCTGCAGAATTAGAGGAATGGACGTGCCATCACAGAGTGCGTGGCTGATCTCGAATTTGCAGTGGACCTCACCATTTCGGGCCTCACAGAGGGTCAAATGGTGATGCGGTTGGGTATCAGAAAAGCTGAGAGTCTGTCGGCTCTGTAGTGTCCTCACGGCATCTCCATTCTCGCAGGTCACATATGTGATCTTGGGCGAGATGCGCTTGACGACGGCCTGGTCCATCAGACCTTCCTGTGACACAGAGTCGATGAAGATTGTCCGAAGCGATGCGTGTTTCTGAACCACCTTTTCCCACGCAAGCGCAAGCCGATCCTTGTCCACCGGTTTCAGGCCGCTATGACGAGCCTTGAAGATGGAGTCATACATGTAATGGCCATTGTCCTTGATTTGACTGAGGAGGATGCCTCGCTGCATTGGGGTGCAGCCGTAGATATCCTGGACGTCATTCAGTGAGTCGACATGCATGGCGGGTAGTCGCTCGTTCAGTTTCGAAAATGAGTTGTAGCCCAGTGGCAGCAGTGGGAAGGCACTCATGGTCGGTTCTTTCTTTGTCTTCAGTAGGCGTTGAGAAGCCAGGCGCAGGGTGTTTCCCATTTCTTTGACCCAAGTTTCGACACCCTCTCGACGTCCTGTATTGCGATTGTAGGACAGACACATCTTCAGCCTATCGTCCGAGATTGACGCGGATATCTCGAACAGCGCAAAGCGAGGCACATCTGCGCCAATGTCAAACGCGGAGGATCGGTCAAGTGGTTCCAGAAGCGTTCCAGATCGCTTAAAGCTCTTCTCCTGACCCAAGTAATTGAAAGCAATTTCCATCGGCCAGTGGTTGGCAAAGCTCTCTTGTCCCGAAGCGGTCAACATACGATGAGCAAAGTGCTGCCGACCTTTGTCCAACGTCCGACTTCTCAGATCCTTCACCCAGCGGATGACTTTGACAAGACTGGTCTCTTGAGCCGCCTCTGGAGGAAGCATTATCGGACTGATGGTCGTGAACCAACCCACAGTGTGAGACAGATCAAACGTTGGATCCCAAGGTTCGCGACCATGTGCCTCGTTGAAGACACATGGTAGAGTGCTTCGGTCCGGGAACGCGCGCACAAAGGAGTGAAGGATGGAACCAAGAAGAAGGTCGACAATCTCGGTTCCTAGCGGTGTATTGCAGTCACCAGTCAGCTTTCTTGTCGTCGCAGCATCAAGTTCCAGCTTGGCGTCACAGCTATCACCGTAGACGTTAGGTCTGCCGCGCATGTTCCAATACGCGTAGTCGGCGTGCGGAACCTCGATGGCGTGACTCAAACCACGGGAGGGCTTGTCGATGGTATGCCGACTCTGAGCGCGGCTCCAGGATTGGAAAGAAAGCGATAGGGCGGTCTTGGGTTTGCCTGAACGAAGGAGATCCTCCAAGTCCTCAAGAATGACTCCCCATGAGATGACGTCGATCACCAGATGATGAGCGACAATGGACAGCACCTGTTGGTTGTCATCCCTGGAGGAGAACAGATCGACGGCGAACAGCGGCCCTCGTTCGATGTCAAGACCCTTCTGGCTAATCTCCACCTTTGCATCGATCTGGCGATTTGACAGTGGCGATGAATGTGTTCTAAATGCATAGGTGTTTGCACCGTCCTTGATAAGCTTCTGTGTCCAAGTCCCGGAGTCGTCTTTCTCAAAGCGAGCTCTGAGCATCGAATGCAGGTCGACCAGGCCTGCTATTGCAACCGCGATCTTCTTGGACTCTTGCGTCTTTGAGATCCGTAACATGATGCTTTGGTTGAAATGATTGACTTTACCGCCCATCCACGCGAAGAACAACTTTTGTATTGGAGCCAAGTCGAAACGCTTGTCAAATTCTTCAGCCTCATAGGAGACAGCCACTGGCAGGGTGATGCGCGTTGCAAGATCCGAGATGGATGGGCTCCGGATGATATCTTGCACGGTAATGCCCATCCCCTCGGCTCGACATTGGGACAGTATCTGGAGAGCTGATATCGAGTCTCCACCAAGCAAGAAGAAGCTTTTGTCCAAATTGACTTGCTCGCGTTGTATGTTGAGGACGTCAGCCCAGATCGCCTGTAGCCTTTGCTCGCTATCACTGCCTTGCTGTTTGGAGCCTTGCTTCTCTGCAACCCTCGTTGTAAGGTAGACATCATCCGGCATGTCTTCAATTATGGAAGCCACTCGTCTTCGGTCCAACTTGCCACTGGGCAGCATGGGGATTTTGGTGAAGGCGATCCAGCTGGATGGAATCATGTAAATCTGGAGCCGACTGCTGAGGAACTCACGTAACCTGTCTGTATGTGAGGCTGAATCATTGCCTGATACTAGACTGAGACCGTTGCAGGAGATGTTGGACTTGATCTCGTCATGGAAGGAAACCACGCCGACCAATTTCTTCTCGAAATGGCCTGTGGTAGGTATCAGGGCCATGGCATGTCGCACCAGTGGATTCTGCATCAGATGATGCTCGATCTCGCCCAGTTCAAGACGCTGCCCATGGATCTTGCTCTGATTGTCCTTTCGACCACAATAGATGAAGGATCCGTCTTCGGTATATCTTACCAGATCACCAGTCTTATAAACCAAGCTTTCCCGATCCTGCTGAGACCGAGTCATGAGATGCATCCAAGGAGGAGCACGAACAAAAGACTCTTCCGTCTTTGACTGATTCTTGAGATACCCGTTCGCTAGGATTGGACCTTGAATCACCAGCTCTCCGGTAGCACCAACAGGTATCAGTCGACCATGATCATCTCGACTTACAACAAAACCATGACCGCCCACAGCTCGGCCTATATTCGCCGGTTTCGAGGACGGAAGGACATGTGTGTTGGCTGTTGCTACCACGGCGCACTCGCTTGGCCCATAGGCGTTGATGAGATGGGTCTTTGAGGCCCATGTAGCGACGTGATTCTGGGATACAGCCTCACCACCAAGGACCAATGTCTTGAGCCGGGGAACGGAGGCAGGACTGATCATCTGGACAAAGGACGGAGTAAGCAAAGCCCAGTTGACGTTCAATTCGTTCATGACCGCCGCGGTGTCGTTCAGCCGGCGCTTCTCATCGGGGACACAGATGCACCCTCCTAACAGAAGAGTGGAGAATATTTCAAGGATGGATGCATCAAAGATGTAGGAAGCGAATTGGAACACTCGTGAATCCGACGTCATTTGCATCGCAGGTCCATGGGCAAAAGCTCCGCTGGAGAATGCCGAGTGCGACACCAGAGTTCCTTTGGGCTTTCCCGTCGAGCCACTGGTGAAGATGACATACGCCATGTCGCTGGGCGTGATGGCAGGTAGGCGTCTTTGGGACGAAGGGTCCTTTGAGATCCTCTTGAGATCGACTGTCAGAGTCGCCAGCCCCAAGGTGTTGCACATCTGCTCGTGACCTGACGAGCAGACGATATATCCGGCATCTAGATCATCCATGATACCCTGCAAGCGAGTCTTTGGAGCGTCAGGATCAACCGGGACGAAGGCCGCGCCGGCTTTGAGTATCGCCAGCATTGCGATAATCGCCACACCAGACTTCTCAAAGCATACTGGAACGTATGAGTGAGGTATGATTCCGTCCGTCAGCAATTGATGAGCCAGTGCTGTTGATGCATTCTCCAATTCGGTATACGTGAATTGCGCGTCCCATGCGTGAACGGCCGGCGCTTTGCCCACCCGATCCGCTATAATCTTGTGAATGCATCTGTTGATCGTCGGGACCGGACTGCTGTTCCAACGTTGAATCTGGATCTCATCTCCAGCATGTATCGTCATGATCTCGCCCAGTCTCACAGTGTCCTGGTTGGCGCTGACGATACGGGAGACGAGTGACCCGAATGATTTCAAGAGGTTGTCCAGTTCCCAGGCAGAAATGACTTGAGGATCGTAATGCGCGCTGACTTGCAGGGATGACGGAGAGATGTCAAATGAAACCGTCAACCCATAGGTGAAGAAGTCTGTGCCGACATCTCCGCTTTCTTGCAATCTCCAAAAATCATCGTTCGCGTCTGGTGAAGCGTTGTTGATCGCAATCAGATTCTGGAAGTCACATGCTTTTGCCGTGTCGCGGTCAATCCTCTTGATCCTCTGCAATCCTGCGTTTTGGTAAGGCAGCGAAGCCGTGAAGTCATCTTGGATTGCCTTGAGATATCCAGCCACGGTCAGATCTGGACTGACGCGGATTCTGTTAGGTACAGATGAGAATGTCGGCCCGATGATGTCGACTATGCCAGCGACAGGAGCATCTCGGCCGCTGATGGTCTCCCCGAAGACAATATCGTCAGAATTACAGAAAAACGAAAGAGCCGCCGCCCAGCCTGCGCGGATGGCGGTTGGCAAAGTGAATATCGATGAGCTCTCACGCGAAACGCTGATGTTGGTGGAGAACAGCTGGGATCCGCTCGGCTGATACACTGGGTTAGGAAGCGCTGGAAATTGTGGTGAAGACGTTTGCGCCAATCTAGACTGCCAGAATTGGTCAGATTCGTCGAGGTTGACCTGTGACAGGTACTGGATGAACCTGGGATATGGGGACGACTCTTCCGCCTTGAGGCCTCTGTAATAGGCTTGCACCTTGTTCAGAATCAACGCCACAGACCAGCCGTCATATACGGAGTGGTGAACAGTCCACAGGAAAGATGCCTCAGTCGCACTTTCTCTAACGATGGAGTACTCAGTAAGCTTTCCGCCATCGTGCGCTTTGAGGCCATCAGACGGAACAGGTTTGTTGAGATTCGTCCGGTCCCACCACTCGACTGTGTCGTTAACCACCACTTGCAGGAAGCCAAAAGGGCGAACAAAGATTATGCGTGTCCGTAGAATGTTCTCCTCCGCTACTACCCTCTGCCACGCCTGTTTGAACAGCTCCAAGTCCAGACCTGAGAGGCGATACAAGTTCTTCGCGGTATAAGCGCCCGTTTGCTTACTGCTCAGGGCGATCAGGCCTTCTTGGATTGGGGTGCAAGGGTATATATCCTCAACACTTGATGACTCTACGTGGCAGAGCCGAGCCACGTGCTCCACCAGCTGGGCTCGTGAGCTTCCTTCGGGGAGAAGATCGAATGGTGCTGGGCCTGCATCACCGACTTCTGCTTCCGCAGAGTCAGACATGATTGCATTGTTGCACATCTCTGACAAGGTCGCATTCCGAAATATGTCGGCGACCGTCAGTGTTATCTTCTGTGATCTTGCTACAGACACAAGTCGTATGGCCGCAATGGAATCACCACCCATCCGGAAGAACTGTGCGTCCATGCCAATTGAGGCAGCTTCTAGACCTAGGACAGACTCCCAGAGTCCGGCGAGGGTTGTCTCAAGCACTGTAGCCGGTGCTCGCCCACTGCTGCCAGCAAGGCGATACATCGATACCTGGTTCTCAGTCATGCCTTTAGCGGTCGCATGAAGTTGCTTTCGATCCAACTTGCCCGAGCTGGTCAAGGGTAGCCTGATCATCGGAATATACATCGAAGGAACCATGTGCTTGGGGAGGACTTTGGACAGCTCCGCTTCCAAGGTTGCAAAAGACGCTTGTAAGAAACCAGACACCGGAAGCAGGCCATCTTCATAGTTTGTTGAATCGTCATTCTGAGGGCAGATAAAGGTAGCCAACGTTTTCACTGCATCGCGGCTAGCTCCTGGGACTATCAACTCGACTGCAAACTGCCAATCATTTGGCAACAATATCCTTGCATGATATTCGATCTCGCCCAGTTCGATCCTCTGTCCGTTGAGCTTCACTTGCTGGTCCTTGCGACCGATGTAGGCCAGGGTCCCGTCACTGTTGTATCGGACCAGATCTCCAGTCTTGTACATCCGACGTGCTTTCGAATCTTGCAAAGTATTTGAGGTGCGACTCAATGCCCATTCCGGGTTCTCAATGAATGCTTTCGACGTCTTTTCGCTATCGCGCAGATACCCACGGGACAGAATGGGCCCTTCGATGAGCAGCTCCCCTTCACATCCAATCGCGACCAAATTGTTGTGATTGCTGGGATTCACGAGCCACGACACGCTTCCGACCGAGCGACCGATGCTGGCGGGATCACTCGACTTTGAGATATCTGTCCGATGGGCAGCATTGATGGAGCACTCGCTCGGACCGTACTGGTTGTGGATTTGCACCTTGCCACCCCAAACATCGAGGACTGCCTTTGTCAGGGCTTCGCCGCCCAATGCCATGCCTTTGATGGTTGGCATCTTGGACGGATCCAGGTAAGTCGCTACTGTTGGCGTCAGATCCATAAAATTGGCATTGAGCGTTGTTGCAGCTGTTGCAAGATCATTCATGCGATCGTGGTCCGAGGGAACGCAGACTGTCCCTCCTCGCATGAGAGTTGTAAAGATCTCCTCGAGATTGTTGTCGAAGGTATAGCTTGAAAACTGTAGAAAGCGGGTGCCACGTCCGACGTTCAATGCAGTGCCGTGTGCTCGAGAGCTCGTAACCAGCGCCTTGTGCTCGAGAACCACCCCCTTCGGCCTGCCGGTGCTACCGCTTGTATAGATGACACAGCACGGATTGTGTGGCGCTGCGGGAGTCTGCAAGGAATACCGGCGACCCCGCAGTCTGTCGAGAAAGCCTTTGTCAACAGAGGCAACGTTCGTGTCCATGCCGCTGAAGATAGCTTTGTAACACGGAGAAGTAAGGATGACCTGAGCCTCCGTCTCTTTGATCCGGAGCTCGAGGGCAGGGATCGGGTGCATGGGATCCAGAGCCACAAACGCTCCGCCAGCCTTCAGTACTGCCAGCATAGAGACGATGGTGTAAGCCGACTTCTCAAAGCAGAGACAGACGTAGGTCTCGGGACCAACGCCGAACAGGTTCAAGTACCCAGCCAATTTCTGCGCCAGTGCATCCAGCTCCGTGTAGGAGAAGTTGGCGTCCCATGCACAGACGGCTTCAGCCTGGGGCTGGACCATGACTTGCTCGCTCACAACGTCGTGGACGCATTTCTCGATTGTTTCGGGCATCTCGCTATTCCATCTGGCAATTTTCTCGCGGTCGGCATGACTGATCTTACTGAGACTTCCGATTGCGTTTTCAGCTTTCTCGATAATGTCATTCAAGGCCTGCCGAAAGGTATTCAATACATTCTCCGCGTTACCATCCGATAGACTGTCCGTCCAATAGTCGAGATCGACGGCCGCTCTCTCATCCGAGACCTCCACGTTGATTGACACGGGGTATTCTGTGGGATCGTGGTATGGCGCATGCTCATGAAAAGAGATCTCGTTCTGCTCCGCGGGTGCCACCATTGGCAATCTCCTGTATGAAAGTGACGTGTTGAAGAGGGCTGCCCCAGGAGCCTTCACCGCATGCAAAACCTCTGATAAAGCGGTATGCGCGTGCCCTTGAGCAGTCGAGAGATCTTTTTGGACTTGTTGCATGACTGATACAACGTTCGTGTCGCTGTCCAGGTTGACGCGGCAAACGAGCATGTTCACAAGATAACCGACAATGTTCTCCACATCCTCAATTGATTGATCTCTGGTTGACGAAAGGTAACCAAAACACACATCATGCGCCCCAGTGTAGCATTGAAGAGTCAGAGCCCAGGCTGTGTGAAAGATGTTGGCAAGGGTGACTCCATGAATTTCACAAAAGTCTTGCAGGCCACCGAGCTCAGTCCAGTCCAGGTGTAGAGAGTGGAGCTTTCTCTCAACATTGAGCGAGTCGTTCATCACAGGAAATGTTGTAGGTTCAAGCTCAGAGAGGTACGACTTCCAGTATCCAATACCAGCGTTGGCCTGTTTCTTCTGCAAGAATCTGATATAGCTGCTATAGCCGGGCGCCGTCATGCCAAGCGAGTCACCTTGATATAGGGAAATCAATTCTTTGAATATCTGGGAAATGGATGCGCCATCAACGATCAAATGACTGAGCTCTAGCTTACAGAACACTTTACTGTTCAGGGTTCTGCAGACGGTAAACCGATGGGACGGTTTGGAGTCCTTCTGTACCATCGAAGGTTGCGACTCAAAGGAACGAGTGACATCAGCTTCGAACGCGCACTCTACACGGGCAATATCGGCTTGCACGCGTTTCAGCACGACCTGATCGTAGAGATCCTCGGCCGTGCTTTGGCTTTCGATGAATATCGTGCGCAGAGATGGATGTCGGTCGACGACCGCTTGCCAGGCCTGCTCGAGTCGTTGAGTATCGACAAGGCAGTCATTCCTCGCTTTGACTTCATAGGTCCCATGAATCGCGTAGAAGGCCGCATCACGCTGTGTGCTAATGAGGAGACCCTGCTGTATTTCCGAACATCTGTAGATATCTTCAATCTCATTGACATTACTCATTCCTAACGCTGGCAACTTCTCGTTCACAAGTTGATTTAAACTATCATATGTCAGCGATATCAAGGGGAAGTCACTTAGCGTAGGTCTGTGGACTATCTGAGCCAGCTTCGAAGGCTCCCGCGTCAAGGTCTCCTTGCATAGAGACACCCAGTCGATGATACGGTCCTGATGCTGCATATCGCGATTGTACGTGAAAGAGAATCGAAGTTTACCTCGCGCAATGACTGCCGATATCTCGAACAAGCCAAAGCGCGGAGTGTCAATGCCGTAGTCGGCCCTGCCCCCGGCTTCTCGAGACTCGCCAGCCATCTCGTCGGCAGGCTGAAGTAGAGCACCCTCGCGCTCCAACTGTTGATAGATCCCCAGATAGTTGAAGGTAAATTCAAGCGGCCAATGGGCACGAAATTTCTTCTCTCCCTTTGATGTGAGCATTCTGCTGGCAAAATAAGGGCGTCCATTGGTTGGCACGGCACGTCGAAAGTCTTTGACACGTTCCAGGATTCCCGTGAAGTTGTAAGATGATGGAGTTGGAACATGGATCGGATACATCGTCGTGAACCAACCAATCGTCCGCGACAGGTCGATATTCGAGTCCCACACTTCTCGGCCGTGTCCCTCGTTGAATATCGCGGGTGGCGGGCGATCAGGAAAGGCGGGCGAGAAGGAATGGATCATGGCTGCGACGAGGACGTCAACTACATCTGTGCCAAGAGCGGCATGGCATTTGGACGTGATGATGGATGTAGCTGAGGCGTCCAGCTCAAATTGTTCACAGCGTACATTGCCATATGTATTTGCGTCGTCACGGAGGCCCCAATAATCAAAACTCTGTCTAGGGATGTCGCCAATTGGTAAGACGGTGCTCAGTGGCGTGCTGTGAGCGTGTCCAAGCTGTATCTTGCACCACTCCTGGAATGACATGGAGGGTTCAGGGGCTGTCAAGGATTTAGCACCAGCAAGCAGATCCTCCACCTCCTCCAGAATCACACGCCAGGACACCAAATCGATCACCAAGTGATGACCCGTCATGAACAGCTGCTGCCCGCCTTCTGCGAGGTCAAACAGATCGACCGCAAACATTGGTCCATGGACGGGATCGAGTGAGGCTTGACTTTTGGACATTGCCTTGGTGGCCGCCACTCGGGAGATATCTTTGTGATTATGGAAAGTGTAAGAGCCTGCGACGTCGGACGTTATGCGTTGCTTCCACTCGCCATCATAGTCGGATAATCTGAATCTTGCACGCAGCATTGAGTGACGGCCGATGATGGTCTTTGTTGCTTGATGGACTACCGCTGGTTGCACATGCTGGGTCAGACGCACGAAGAAGCTTTGATTGAAATGACCCTTTTCCCGTGGGAGCTCAAAGTACAAACGCTGAATTGGCGATAGATCGAAGTCCTCTTCGATCCTCTCGTCGTATTGCACTCTGCCGGGGGTGGTCTTGCTCAACGTTGCAAGATGATTGATTGACTTTGCACGCAAGATATCTTGGACTGTAAGCCCGACGCTTGCTTTCTTGCACTGGTTCTGAACCATCATTGCGGAGATCGAGTCACCTCCAAGACTGAGAAATGATGCCTTCAGACTGACCTGCGAGGGCAGCAGGTTCAGTACATGGCTCCAGATCATCCTCAGCTGCGACTCCAGTTCAGTAGCTGGCTTTCCAGGGGACTGCTCCTGGGAGCCCGCGCTGACCCAACGAGAATACTCATCGGCGTCGATGTTCGAGACCGCCGCTGAAACTTGCTTTCTGTCAAGCTTACCAGATTGGAGAAGAGGAATTCCGGATGCCACAAGCCAGACGGAAGGAATCATGAAAGCTGGCAGCGTCTTGGTAAGTCGATTGCGGATTCGGGTCACAATTGGATTGGCAAGCCCCTGACCCTTTTCGTTCAGAAACTCCAGATCACCTTTGAAATCGTCCGGATGGAATGAGCTGCTTTGTAAGGCAAGCACTGCCACCAGACGTTGCGAACAAAGACCCTCTTTAGGCAATATCAGCAAGACCTGACGGACTTCCGCATCGACCGTGAGACAGTGTTCGATCTCGCCCAGCTCAATGCGCTGCCCGTGAAGCTTGACTTGGGAGTCTTTGCGCCCGACAAAAAACAGCATGCCGTTGGAGGTATGATATCGCATCAAGTCTCCGGTCTTGTACATTCTCCTCGCTTCAGAGACACCAGGAGAGACGGACCATGCCGGATTGGTAATGAATGCGTCTGCCGTCTTCTTGGGGTCGTTCAGGTAGCCTCTTGCCAGCGTTTTCCCCTCGACCAGGAGCTCGCCGATGCAGCCAGGCGGCACAAGTTTGTCATGATTTTCTGGATCGACTAGCCAGCAGTGCACTCCGAGACCACTCCCGACCATGGTGGGCTCTCGGAAGCGCTGCACATCTAGATTTGACACTGCAGCGACAGAGGTTTCGGCCGGACCGTACCCATTGACGAGTTGCAGCCCTGCCCACGTCTCCATGTGGTCACGGCTCATTGGTTCGCCCATCAGCAGTAATGTCTTGACCGATGGCACGGATGGGGGGTCGAGGAAATTGACAGCAGATGGTGTCAATGCGACCCAATTGACTTTCAGCTGATTGATCGCTGCAGGAAGATCATTCAGCCGCGAATGTTCGCTTGGTACGCAGATGGTAGCGCCAATCATCAGGACTGTGAGTGACTCTACGATTGACGAGTCAAAAATGTAGGAAGCATACTGTAAGGCCCGAGTATCTTCGAACATACCAAGCCCGGTGGCATGTGCTCGAGCACCTGAACAATACGCGCGATGTTCAATGACAACGCCTTTCGGCTCGCCGGTTGAGCCAGAGGTCCACAAGACATACGCAGCATTGCTAGAGAGGCTTGCCTTCCTTCGAGCTCGAGAGGTTTTGTGCGTCTCTTTGACGGTATCGGCGTCAATGGGAAGGACTTTGGGAGCGATATTTGAAAGCTTAGGTGTGTGCTGTCTCGAGCAAAGGATGATCTTCGCGTCAAGTCGGGACATGAGGCTCTCAAGGCGGGCTGCTGGCTGGCTTGCATCAAGAGGACAGAACGCACCCCCTGCCTCCAGGACCGCGAGCATTGCCACAGTCGTCCAGACTGATTTATCGAAGCACAGTGGCACTATGACTTCCGGGCCGACGCCCAAATTCGACAAAGTGAGTGCCAGGTTTTGGACATGAGTCCATAGATTTTGATATGTCAAAGCGCCGTCCCAAGCGCTTATCGCTTCTTTATTCGGATTTGAGAGAACTTGTTGATATATCACGTTCTGGATACAGTCCTCAACATCCACAAGTGGGGTATGGTTCCATTGCGAGAGCAGTCGCCTGTTGCTCTCGTTCAGATACTCGAGATCTCGGACCAATGTCTGGGGGTAGGAGACGAGGCGAGAGATGATATTAGTCAATGTCGCGCCCAGACTTTCCAAATAGTCAACAGAAACGTTGGACTGCTGAGAGGCGAGCCTGATCCGAAGATCACAGTCGGTATATTCGACATACAGCCAAAGCATCCCCTATGCTCGTCAGTCACGTGACCACATTGTCTCACCCTACTCACATTCGGAAGCTTGGCATTTTGAGTCAAGTCAATTCGATCCACCTTCTGGATGACGATTCCAGTATTGATGGCATCCAGGTGAAGCTCGGAGATCTCATGGCTCCTAACCACCGACAGTCCCTCGGCTGCTGCCTGCGTGAATTGAGAGAGATTTTCGTCTTCATCAACCTCAATTCGTAGAGGCTTGGGGTCCTTGTTGGGTGGACTGACGTTGATAGGGTCGTCGCTGCTTGCAAAGTGAAAAGCAACCTGGGACTGCCCAGTGTAGCATCGTAGCAAGAGGGCCCATGCAGCGCTAATGATGCCGGATATTTCTCGCTCGGTCTGCTGGCACATACGCACGACTCTCTCAGCGTCATGAACCTCAACAAGAGCTGAGAGAACTTCGTCTGAAGCTCCAGACTTCCCGTCCAGCAGTGGGAGCTTGCAAGACATAGATCCCATGTGCCTGTTTGCACGATATGCCTGGTGTTTTTCAAGATTGTCCGCCATTTCAATAAACGCTGGTTGCAGGGGTCGGTACTGATATTCCGTCGGTCTTCGAACGAGGCTGGTTCAGGTAAGAGGTAGGCTGCGTCTTCTTGGTGAGTGAGTATAGATTTTTCGTCCAGATGTTGCACAAAGAATCGAAGATTCTCAAAGACCGTTACTGTGTAGGTCCTTGCCATGTTTGGTTCCAACGGAAATTTTCGATCATGCCGGGTAGACCTTAGTCTGCATGTTACCGATCGGTGGCGTGGAGCTCGAAACCCAGAGCTGTCCCGTAACCTCACATGGCGCCATAGTATGGGACACCATCCAGAGCTGCCGTGTCCGCCCTGATCACCTCCGTACGGGGCCTAGTATTTGCCACCGAATAAAGCCGCTGACGAGATTGAGCTGTTTCTCGGTTACGTCGCGATGTCTGATCGAGTCATGCTTCATGCTGGCCATACCAGATTCTGAAAGCTTTCCAGGAATAGTCAGGGAAACGAAAAGCTAATCAAGAAGAGGCTGATTCGGTACTTGCCCGTCGAATGGCCAGACGGGGAGCTGCAATGCGACATGCGCTCATGCACAGAGCATGATTGGCAGTGAAAACACCCTCAATTAGGCTCTTGTCGTACAATAAAAACAAACTCATCACCTGAGCTTTCGCAAGGCGCGTGGACCGTAGCGCTGGGAGCGCACACATCGCGAAGACCGTGGCTTCACGCTAGCAGCGTCCTGCAAATTGCCACTGTGGAATAGGTCTGCTCGGCATCTCGGTGCTAGTAGTGCTGTCGGCATGTGTCAAAGCTGCGTGGCTGCTGCAGTACTGACTGCCTCCATGGATGGGGGTTTGCGTCTGCTCAGCGTGTCATGGCCGAGATCGCACGAGACAGTTCTGGCTTCCAAACGGCGACCGGAGTCGTGCCAGACGCCACAGTTCAGATCAGGCACTAGAAGGTAGCCCAGATAATCGAACATCGTGTTGCCAGCGCAATGGATTGGATCTGCATCGTGCGGTAGTGTTGAACCTGGTGCCCTCTGAGGTTCTTGATGCGTTTAGTGTCAGGCTGATGTCTTTAGCGTCAGAGACGGATGCAGCTCAGATCACACCATAAGCTTTGCACCGTTGTCCAACGTGCATGATGCAGGGCCAAAATCATTGGATGCGCCAGCTACCAAGGTACAGGCCCCACCATGGGGTCAACTTTAGCAGCTGAAATGAAACGTATGTACAGGCGACAGGGTTGGCGGTACGTAAAGTTATGCAAATCCGAGCAAGTCTAGGCGGAGCTCGTGAGCTCATGAGCTGAGGATGGCAAGCGTCTCCATTTCCATACGAGGAGTTTAAACAATGCGTCGGCAACCCTTCCGACCTTAGCGTTCGGGGACAGGGAGGAGCATTCATGTTTTGGTTCTATTTTCAGGCCTGCAGAAGCTTTGACACATGACATACGGCCAGAGGGACGATCGCGGAGCACCAAAATGAGGTCGGTCGATGAACAGCAACCATGACGCGTCCGCTATGATTGTTCTGACACCCCGGGAATCGGGAGTGATCCGTTGCGAGAGGGACGAGGGAGACGGCAAAAGACGGGATACAGGGTGTATGACCGTGAGAGCCCGCCGTGAGGCGTTGATGGTCTATTGTAGTGTGAGCTGGGGCGACTTGTAGTTCAAGCGTAGTCGGAGTGTCGTTGGCTTTCCCCCAACTCCAGGAACGAAACGAGGCAGGCGTTAAGCCGATCAATTGGGGGGACTGACAAAGCGGGTATAATGTCAACAACGGCGCAACAGATGATTACCAAATTAGAGCAGGTTTGAGTAAAGCGTGCAGAGATTTCATGGCCGGTTTCCTGTTTTCGGCCTAAGCGAACAGCTTCTGACGTTGCCGGATCGCCCGACTAATGCATGAGACTCGCTAAGGAGGAAGCTAATCTTGAAACCTTTAGGGTTAGGTCTCCCCGCAATTGAGTAATTTAACGGGTTATGAACGGCCGATTACTGCTTGGGGTTTAGGGTCTTGGGTATAGTGGACCATTGCGGAATAGTGCCAGGAGCGTGGTGACATCGCGAATTAACATCGAAAAATCGAGCCAGTCATTCTCTTGGCCACCCATTCAAGTCCCATAATTCCCATATGCATGATTGACTTCTCGCTCAATCCCAACCTCTGCCTACCCGCTATGCGCACATGGCTGATGCGCCGGGCGTATCCCATTCTTCAACGGCCTCGCTTCGTGACCATGAAGTACCCAAGTACCGCACTTCTGCTGCAACCGATCCTATAACTACATCAGCACATAATCACGCAGATACGCCATTCCATCCCAGGCTTCTGTCAACGTCCAGCGATGAGTCCGGGGCTTCGTCAGTGGCTTGGGAAAATGTTCCAGGGGCAGCTGGCACTGCATGAACCAAGACGAAGACCAAGCCGGAGTCCATCCAATGTGCTGCCTGGGCTTGCCAATTGGATCAGAAAATCGTGTAATTGCCGAAGGCTTCATCAGTAGCAGTCGAACCATGCCAGAATCGGTCGACCTCATCATGTTCCTTTCCTCATCCGTTGCATCCTCTCCCGCTCAAACGCCTTCAATAGATCAGCATTTACCGTGTCCCTGTAGCATCTGGCAAGCTACTGATCAAGCCTGGCAAGCTTCTGATCAAGACTGGCAAGCTTCTGATCACGACTGGCAACGCTAAGACCAGTGGAAAGCATCGAGCTGAGAAAACATCCTGACTCACGACTCTTGACCTAATTGCCGCTGGCTGCTTGAGCGTATTGTCGATCTCAACATCGACATGGCCATCACTAGTCTCAGTTGCATGATCCTCGGGCCTTGGTAACATCGCTCGACCAAGCATTTCCCCCGGAAATCTGCGAAGTGCAGCTACCACATGCATTTTTCCCTCCTACATGAGTTATAACCCGAACCCAATACCTTGGTCCTGGTCTCGCACAGCTGCAGGAACCATCTTCTTCGACTGAAGCTGTGGGAATCATCGCGTGGCACGTACTCCATCACCCCACCCTTTCAGCAAGGATGGTCTCAGACGCCCAGGCGTGCTCACGCATCGATGACTCCTTTGGCCCATATGCGGGCGAATGCAGGGGCGGTTTCGACTTCACTCTGCTCTTCGAGGAGACCATCCTCTCCATTCTGCCCATGATCCTGCTGCTCACGCTGGTCCCGTTCCGAGTAGCCTACCTCCTGAAGAGAGAACGAAAAGTCAACAGTAACCTCTTACTGCCTACCAAACTGGTGCGTTGTCCTCTCTTACCCGCCATGCGGCCTCGACATGGCCCCAGGGCTAGGCTGACACTCAACACAGTTACTATACGCAATCTTTGGCGTGTCTCACGTCGCCTTGCTGGTGTTGTGGGCCCATGAGGCAACTTACAAGACCCGGATTTCTGTTGCCAACTCGGTCATCACCCTCCTGGAAGCACTTGCCTTGCCAATCCTATCCCTGCTAGAGCATCAACGTACCATCCATCCGTCCCTCATCTTGAACGTCTTTTTCTTCTTTACCTGTCTCTTCGGCGCCGTTCGTCTCCGAACGCTATGGCTCCAACAGTACAACACGGCCATGGCAGTTGCCACCACCGCCGTGTGGACCATCAAGGTCCTGCTTGCAATCGTGGAGTCTCTGGGCAAGCGCAGCATCCTTCGGGTCAAGTGGAAGGGCAGCTCACCCGAGTCCACCAGCAGCCCCTATGAGAAGGTCTTCTTCTGGTGGCTGAACCCTCTCTTCTTCATCGGGTACAGAAGATCCTTCACCGTAGATGACCTGTTTCCATTGGACAAGCATCTCACCTCCACCTACCTTTATGGAGTGCTCCAGACGCCCTGGAGCCGAATGACCCAGAGAGCACCTCGCTCCCTGTTCCTTCTGACCTTCCGACAATTGAGATGGGACCTACTCTACGCAGTGCCTCCACGACTCGCTCAGACCGCTTTTACTTTCTGTCAACCTTTCCTGATCCAGAGGACGGTCAACCTGGCCAATGAACCAATCACCACCAGCACAACCCACGCTGGCATTGGCCTCATTGGAGCCTACCTACTCGTGTACGTGGGCATCGCCATCACGACGGCTCAATATCAGCACATGACCTACCGGGCTGTCACCATGATGCGAGGCGGCCTTGTGTCCATGCTCTTCGCCAAGACATCCAGCCTCAAGTCCAACGCGGTCGATCCTGCATCCTCCCTGACGCTAATGAGCGCTGACATCGAGCGCATATGGAATGGGTGGCAGCTCATGCACGAAATATGGGCGTGCATTATCGAGATCGCGATCGCCATCTACTTGCTGGATCTACAGCTAGGTGCAGCATGCGCCATTCCTATTGCAGTCGCCATTGGTGAGATTTCCCCGCGCGTCCTGCAGCATGAAAAGCATATATTGATTTCGTCCTTTCTAACCCAATCATTTGGCATCAATGCTGACTGCCGGTGATCTTTCATAGTCTCACTCGTTGGGTCTCTTCTTGTCATGAGCACGGTGGTGAAGAAGCAATCGCGCTGGCTCGAGGCCATCGAACGGCGCATCAGTGCGACAGCCAGCATGCTTGGCTCCATGAAGCGCATCAAGATGTGCGGCCTGACCGATACACTTCTTCAAAATCTCCACGGCCTGAGGATTGAGGAGCTAAGGATTTCCAAGGGTTTCCGAAGGCTTTTGATCGGCAACATGTTCTTTGCCTTCACCACTCCAGTCATCGCGCCCGTTCTCACCTTCATGGCCTTTTCACTCTTGGCCCTACGTAGCGGGAGCGAACCATTAGACGCGACCAAGGTCTTCACCTCACTGTCTCTGTTCGCCCTCCTCACCGAGCCACTGACTTCAATGATCATGGCCTTGATGGCGTTTGCTGGGTCTCTGGGCTGCTTCGACCGCATTCAAGCTTTCCTCGAACAGCCGGATCACGTGGACAACCGACTGAAGGGCGATGACGACTGCTGGGAGATCTCCGATAGCTCCCCGAGCGAGTCACTAGCGACCAGCAGTGTCACTTCCCGAGAGAAGGACATCAGGACTGCTGTCATCGAGAAAGCCTTCATGTCTCCGACTGCTCCCAAAGGGGAGGCTTTGACGGTTGATGACGCCAGCTTCGGCTGGGACGCCGACAAGGATCCCCTACTCACAATCAAGCAGCTCAAAATACCGAGTGCGAAGCTCACTGTGCTGGTTGGCCCTGTCGGCTGTGGCAAGACCACTCTGCTGAAAGCGCTGCTTGGCGAAGTACCAGCCTTGTCCGGGAGTGTCAAGTTGTTTGCCGATGATTTCTCGTATTGCGACCAATCACCCTTCCACATGAACGGCACAGTACGAGACAGTATCACGGCGTTTGCGGAGTACGACGAGCGCTGGTACAATTCGGTTGTTGGGGCTTGTGCTCTGGATGAGGACTTCAAACAGATGCCGTCCGGTGACCAGACTCGCATCGGGAGTAAAGGCATCGCTTTGAGCGGCGGTCAGAGTCAGCGGGTGGCTTTGGCACGAGCGGCTTATGCTCGACGAGATATCTGTCTACTAGACGATGTATTGAGCGGACTCGACATGGACACCGAGAACCAGGTCTTTCACAATCTGCTCGGTACTGATGGACTCTTGCGGCGGCAGAATACCACTGTCATCATGACCTCGTCGTCCTCAAGGCGTCTCGCTTACGCCGATCACATCATAGCGCTCAATAAGAAGGGTGAGGTTGCCGAGCAAGGGACCTATCAAGAAGTCAGCGCCCTTGGTGGCTACGTGTCCAGCTTCGACTTGCCCCCAGCGGATTGGAGGTTCGAGACAAAGCATTCGAAGCTGGACGATCTGATGTCGGCCATGTCAACCTCGAAAGTCGTCCAAGCTCCTCCTCTTCCCATCAAGGCTCCTGTCAGCGATGACGACTTTGAGGCGAACAAGCGAACGGGCGACCTGTCAATATACCTCTACTACACAAGATCTGTTGGGGTGCTTGCTGTCTGCATCTTCATTGTCGCCATCTGCGGCTATGTCTTCTGCATCTCGTTCCCACAAGTTTGGCTCAGCTGGTGGGCGGCGGCGAATGCTCGACATCCGAATGGTAACATGGGTTATTATCTCGGCATTTATGTCATGCTTGGTGTCTTGGGGCTGGCTTCCCTCGTTGTGAGCTGCTGGCAGATCATCATCACCATGGTCCCCAGGACTGGAGAAAGCTTCCATAAAAAGCTCTTGACGACCGTTCTAGCCGCGCCAATGTCCTTCTTCACCACCACCGACACTGGCATCACCCTCAATAGGTTTTCGCAGGATCTGCAGCTCGTAGACATGGAGCTTCCCATTTCCGCTCTGAACTTCTTCACGGCGTTCATCATCTGCATCGCCCAGATGGTGCTCATCGGCTTCGCTTCCCTCTACGCCGCCGTCTCCTTCCCCCTGTTTATTGTCGTCCTCTACCTTGTGCAGAAGTTCTACCTCCGAACCTCCCGCCAGCTCCGGTTCCTCGATCTCGAAGCCAAATCACCCCTGTACTCCCAGTTCACCGAAGTGTTGGCCGGCTTGATCACAGTGCGCGCCTTTGGATGGCAGACGCAACTGGAAGAGACGAACCGTACAATGTTGGATCAGTCGCAGAAGCCGTTCTACCTCCTGTTCGCCGTCCAACGATGGCTGCAGCTGGTGCTCGACCTCCTTGTCGCTGCGGTTGCCGTCATGCTGATGGTGCTCGTCGTCGAGCTTCGGGGTGTGCTCGGTGGCGGCTACGTCGGCATTGCCCTGCTCAACGTCGTCCTCTTCAGCCAATACCTCAAACTCTTGCTGCAGTACTGGACCATGCTGGAGACCCACATTGGCGCTGTGGCTCGCATCAAGAACTTCGCGAGTGCCACCACCTCAGAGGATATGGCCAACGAAGACAAGAAGCCTCCTCCGTCCTGGCCTTCGGAAGGTGCCATCAAATTCGATCACGTCAGCGCCAGCTACGATTCGTCCAATCTGGTCCTCAAGAACCTCTCCCTTTTCATTCACGCGGGTGAAAAGATTGGTATCTGTGGTCGCACAGGGAGTGGCAAAAGCTCCATGATCATGGCCATCTTTCGTATGCTCGAGCTTCGTGGGGGCAAGATCGGTATTGACGGCGTCGACATCTCCACCATTTCTCGCCGTGAGATCAGGTCGAAAATCATCGGACTTCCGCAGGATGTCTTCTTGCTGAGTGGCACTGTACGTCTGAACCTCGATCCTTATCACAAGGCCACCGATGAAGCCATCATCACCGCCCTGCAAGATGTCAAGCTATGGGAGAACATCAAAGAGAAAGGTGGCCTAGATACGGATATCGAGGCCGTCAATCTGTCTCACGGACAGAAGCAGCTTCTCTGTCTTGCCCAAGCCCTCCTCCGAAAGAGTTCAATCTTGATACTCGACGAGGCGACCAGCAGGTAAGACTTCTTCTCCTTCCCACCATCATATTGCTAATCAGTATTCCAGCGTTGACGACGTCACCGACGAACTCATCCAAAAGATCATTCGGCAAAAGTTTGCGCGTCACACCATCATCGCGGTGGCGCACAAGCTCGACAGCATCACCGATTTCGACAAGGTTGCATTGCTGGAGAAGGGTTCTCTGAAGGAATTTGATAGCCCTCATGCCCTGCTAGACAAAAAGAGCTCAGCGTTCAAACAATTGTACTACAATTCGATCGGAGGCGCACCTCTGGAAGACCCAGTAGACGACAGTGAGAGCGAAGAATTTGCAAATTGAGAAATTGTTATAATGCATTGAGCAGCGTGGAAAAGTGAAGAGTATTTATGCATCGGCGGATACACTCGCTACTATGTTTCTCATGTTATATAATACTGTTACGGCAATTGAATACTAGCAAATAATCCTCCGTCCCGCGCGCTTCCCCAGCCTACCACTGTGTACAAGGTGAATCCTCCCCTTGGTAGATGCCAAGGCTTCAGCGTCTTCCCCTCAATGCAACCCACCCCATCTCCGTGATGGTATTATTAGTCTCCATCCTCCAACGGCATGCCAGCTAGTCACCCCGTCCATTGCAGACCAGACCTCCTGTAGCGGTCGAGCTAAGGCATCCTATTGATGTACATCTGACACATACCCGCAGCACGCTAGATCGTCCCAGCACGGAACCACCATTGATCGTGCAAGGATGTCTGGCATCTTTAGTCCAGAGAGCTTATCTCAACTTGCATCTGCTAACGTCGACACCGCCACAGCTACGATGCATCCTACCTGCTAGCCGTTCCCAACGGCATGGCACCTGCTGATCTACCTTTTCACGTGCTGATGACTGCCGGACCAATGGTGAACTCGCTCCTGACTGCCGACCGCGTCTAATGGATAGATTGGAAATGTCCATCAAACGCCCGAACGTACTTCGGGTCTTCAACAGCCGATGTCTTCGGCCCTGTCGCTCCCCCCAATGGATTCACAAAGCCACCCACCATTTCACCGCACCCATCCTTTGTTTAGCAGCAACCAGGTACCGCAGAAGTAGCCCTACATAAGCGAGAGTACTTCCTTATCTCTCGCCCGACCCACGCGGCTAGCACGTTGCTGCTTTATTTCCTCGAGCAAGGGACTCCCCCCCCTCTCCTTATCCTCTCTTTTCTTCTCGCTGTCTCTCGTTCTCTCAAGGAGAACTATGGCCAAGATGAGTTCATTGATTCCTCTGACAGCTTCTTGTCACATATAATCCGAATCTCCTATGTCGGCATTGAGCATTTCATGCCACACTTCCAACATCCGCGCATACACTTCATACCACCCCAGCAATTACTTGACCTGAGTTTTCAAGAGATCAGGGGCTCTTTGATCAGAAAGGAGAGCAACATGTGTTGGTATCCCTGCAGCCTAACATCTCTTACATCAGAATCTTCTGCTCCATTACAATAGATCTCTTGCAATGGCGTATGGAATTGTCTAAGATACACTCTGAAATATTTACAAATGGAAGTCTGATACGAGAAGATCCGATTTGCGCCTTGAGATCCTGACTTTTGCTGGGTGGTTGATAAACCAGAATATCTCCCCAACCAAATTGCTTGACTTTTATTCGATCATCTCAGACCAAAACCGCTTCTTGGATCAAAAATTCGCCCAGCCACAACACCTCCACTGATACCTCTCATGCTCGATATTTGGGCTATTCATACCCATCAGAACTCCATCGACGAGTTTCACCACCAAGCATGAAGCCACGGTGGTATCAAACTCCAATCTGTGAAGTTGTTAATTGTGGAAGCCTCAGTCTTGGCGATCGCCAGTGCCGGGTAAGAGAAGTGAAGGGCGCCACAACCGCAGAGCACACAAAAACCAGCCGTTAGAAGCAACCCTCTAAAGGGGGTCCACAAGCCCCGGTCGGCCCCGAACCCTGTCCCCGCAATGTTATCGCAACCACCTTCCAATCCAGGTAATGGTCCATCTTCCATTACATACTCGCTTCTCGTGCCGTCCATGGGCACGTGCGGAGCTTTGGGTTGCGACAGGTGTAGCGATGTAGCGGATCCCCTCCTCTTTTTCGCGTTGACGGTGATGAGGCGGGATGGCTTGCCACAGAAAAGCATATGATAAGATATTCAATCCATCCTTCGCACACACACTACTGTCACTGGCATCATCACAAATATATCCGCCCCCGCAACCATGAGCGACATCAAGAAAAGCGCCATCGCTTCCTCCTCCGATGACCCAACCCCAGGTGCGCCCGGCGCCGTCGTCATCCCCTCCGACCCAGCGGCACCATCCAAAGATGTCTCATCGAAGCGCCAGTCCCTTTCCGACCTCTTCACCATCTTCTGCGCCGGCTTTGCCCTCATCAGTGACGGCTATCAGAACAATCTCATGACAATGACGAATGTTGTACTCAAGAAGGAATACGCCAAACAATACACCTCGGCCGTCAGTACACGGGTATCCAACGCCCTTCTGGTGGGCGAGATCATCGGCCAGATCGTCATCGGCCTGACATGCGACTACCTCGGTCGCAAGGTGGCCATAGTGACCACGACCGCGATGATTGTGGTGGGTGGGATCTTGGCTACGGCGAGTCACGGCGTCACGATCAACGGCATGTTTTGGATGATGACAATTGCACGCGGTGTGGTTGGCTTCGGCACCGGTGGAGAGTATCCTGCCAGTTCGGCCAGTGCGAGCGAGGCTGCGAATGAATACACGCTAGCGCACAGGGGTCCAATTTTCATCCTTGTGACCAATTTTCCGCTGAGTTTTGGCGGGCCCTTGGCGGTGATTGTGTTCTTGATCGTGCTCAGCGCGGCGGGGACGGCGCATCTGAGTACCGTGTGGCGGGTCTGTTTTGGGATCGGCTGTCTGTTGCCGCTGACCGTGTTCTACTTCCGCGTGAAGATGTTGAATAGTAAACTCTACCGCCGGGGCGCTATCAAGAGGCAAGTCCCATATCTGTTGGTGGCGCGGTACTATTGGAAGGCGCTGATTGGGACATGTGGGGCCTGGTTCCTGTATGACTTTGTCACCTTTCCGAACGGAGTCTTCTCGGGAACAATCATTTCCAGTGTAGTGAAAGATGGGAGCATCTATAAGACTGCTGAGTGGCAGCTCCTGCTCGGCACGCTGGCTCTCCCCGGGGTCATCATTGGGGCATGGCTCTGCGATAGGATTGGAAGGAAAAAAACGATGATGCTGGGATTTAGTGGCTATCTTGTCTTCGGTCTCATCATCGGCATCGCGTACGAGCGCATCACCAAGATCGTTCCCCTCTTCGTCATCTTCTACGGCCTCATGCTCTCCTCCGGCAACCTGGGTCCAGGCGATATGCTCGGCCTCTTGTCCTCCGAATCCTACGCCACCGCTGTGCGCGGCACCTGCTACGGTATCTCCGCTGCCTTGGGCAAGACAGGTGCGGCCGTTGGAACGGAGGTGTTCACCCCGATCCAAGACCATCTGGGTAAGAAATATACCTTCATTGTTGCCGCTATCTGTGGCGTCGTCGGCATCATCGTCACCTATTTCTTCATCCCCAACATCACAGGGGAAGATTTGGCGGGAGAGGACGAAAAGTTCAGGGCCTACCTGGTTGCTCATGGCTGGGATGGTGAGATGGGTGAAGAGGATCTGAAGGCCTTGGCGGATGAGGGCATCCCGGAGGAGGTCATACGGGACACGCGACGCAGTAGCGCTCTCGAATGAAAATCTGACGATCTGCATCTCATTTGGTCATTGGGAAATCCTAGAGGAAGATACCTTGAGGTCCAAATCTGGCTTACATTATCATTGCTTGCATGACGAGGAGCGGCTCGGGACGAGGTACAGGGACAAGGATATTATTACCATCCTCCACGGCCACATTCCGTGAGTGGGGCCAAGAAATGTTGCAAGTTTTGGCAGCATGATTAAATTGAGGGCAACATGGGAGCTAATAATCACATCGGTGGGCGGATTTGTGGAGGCCATCCGATATCGACTGCCTCAACGTCCGCTCGAAGAGCTTTTTGCGATGTGCTCTTCAAGATGGCATACACATCCGCGGTTCAAGAGGACTACCATACCCTAGAGGACGAAACGAAAATGCGACTTTTTACCCATACCATCTGCCAAGTCAACAAGCTCTTCAGCAATTGGTGTTAGCCTTGACAGCGGCTCTCGAGCACCGTCTGCCTTTTCATGTTACAGAAGATGGATCAAGTGAGAATGCCTTCCAAACTCTCTTCCTCTGACGGATAATGATAGTTGCTCGTCTTGTTCGACGGAGTGCAAGTCTTGGCGTGCGGGAATAGGAAATAACAGGATGTAGCATTTCGGCCCCTAGATTCGGTTGCCGGAGAAACGTTGAGCCAAGCACAAGATTCCATCTCAGAAATCTCGCATCCTTTCTTCTTCTTTTCCTTCATCACTCATGAATCAGCCGCTTGTCTGATCCGAGCCTGGGCGCGCCCCTCGCAGATTCTGGTAGCATCACTTAAGCTACAAAGGCGGATGAAACTCTGACATATGCCATCAAATCGATCATCAGAGCAACGAAAGCCCGTCTTTTCACGGCCGTAAGTAATATCATGTCATGTACTCTCAGACAGCATAAGCTTTGGCAACGGTCTGTCATTTGACCATCCACATGATTTACCCTCGCGAGGAACAGGATGCGTGCGGCGGATGTAACACTGTCAATGCGTTCAAGCTTTGACCTTGTTTCAACAAGCGACAAAACGTTGCAACCGAGGCATCGCTTTCTATTGCCAAGGCATCGATCGCATCGCTCAAGGGTAAACACAATAATAACACACAAGCTATGCGCAAATCATACACTTTTGTTTCCCCGGCATTCTCCTTCCACCTCTCATCGAAGCGATGCTGTCTTGGCAGGCACCGTTGCGTTTCCGTGCCGCTGTCGATCAAACCCCTCACTTGACCTAACAAAGGGGCGGAAACATACGCTCCAGTCAGAGCATCGTGGGTATGCAGCAAAGGCAAGACGGACCGAACCCATTCCACAACTTCTGCTGTGCATCTTCGCAGGCGAGGTCTGACCGATGTCATTAATATCACTGTCCCTGTTCCTGTTATTGAGTTGCAATCCGTTTACCACGCCGCTCAAACGTGCCGTGTGAATATCGTCAAATATCTCCTTTCGTGGTAAAGGCTCGCGATGCAGTACATCACTAAGGCTTTCCGGCCAACTTCCTCGACCGCTCGCCTGCTCATCTCCACAAAACCACCAGGCTAATGACATCACATTCAAGGGCACGAAGCCGGCAAAGAGGGGAGATCCACCATCGTTGCTTGCCAAGGGGCCATACATGGCCCCTCTTCTCGAGGGATATCATCACCAGCAGTCAAGGATCGCGTGAAGATCGTTGTGAAAATGACATCACAAGGTAAGAAAAGACAGGCACAAAAACCTGGTGAAGGAGGCAGTCTTAAGGTATAAGAAGGCCCTCAGCATTCTGCTCCGCTCTCAATCCATCACCATCATCCATCCATCAACCCTTGAAACAGAGCCCCCATCAGACTCTCAAACTCCCATCTTCAAGCTTGGAATACTCAGAAGCCTCTTTGAAACCTCTCACCACAATCGTCCGCCATCATGAGACTTTCACTCTTCACACTGGTCGCAAGCCTTGCCTTCGTTGCCACAGCAGACTACAACTTCTCTGGCGGCCGCGGCATCGAATGTACAGGCCACGACGATGGCAGTATCTCCTGCGTCGACTCAACAGATGTACGTTGCGACTCAGACCTTCAAGCTTGCCTCCACCATACGGCGTGATCTTCAACCACTGACACCACCAACAGAAAGCAGCTGCCCACAACAACAAGCCTGAGTCACTCCGTCTAGATTCACGCGCCATCAAGGAATACGGCTTGAAAGACATGTCGCCTGTCGGTAGAGCCGCCTCACCACTCGAAGCCCGTGAATTAGAGGAGCGTGCCACATGCGAGCTTTTTGGAGACAAGGGCTGCTTCACGCATTGCTTCGCTGTAGGTTACTGTCACAGTCATTGCAGTTCTGACAATATCTGCATTTGCACGTGCAAGGATGTGAGTCATCACTTTATTCATTACTACTCCGCATTGCCCGCAAGTGAACACAATTCACCATAAAGTCCATAAAGTCAAATACTTCAACCTTGCCATGACCATCACTCTCCCACGAAAGTGCATGACTGATATGAATTTCTGCAGACCTGGTACGGTGTATGTCTTGGAACAGCGACATGTCAATAATTCTGGAACCTTAAGGTGGGTGAATAGTCAGGCAAGGCAGGAGATGCTGTGTGGAATCTTCCACTGCACACCGTGCTATACATACAGAAGCAGGTGAAGATTCGCGTAGAGACGGGAATGAATCGCAAGGTGAAGGCGCAAAGCGCAAAGCAAGAGTGATGGTCACCATGATCCGTCACAATGATGGTCTTAACTGTTCACTGGTCCGCTAGCGCCTTTTGCCTTTTGGCACACATAAATATTTCTCTCATGCTCCAACTTCTTCTACTCTACACTCATCTCTCATGCCCCAGCTTCTTCCACCCTAAAAAAACCTTTTCAACCTCTTACACAACATGTTCTCTAAATATACACCACCTCGCATGATCCTTCCATCATCCTCCATCAAGCTGAGCAAACATTCTCAAATCGTGCAGTCCTCTTCTTCTTACAGTCTCATTGAGCACTCTCTCGATCTTGCCCAGATCTTCTTGGGCTTCGCGGCTCTGTAAGTCCCCGAAATTTCCATCACTGCTTTATCTTGGTCCTGGCATAATGCCTGAGCCAACGTCCGGGGAAAGTATATCAACGACTCACGAAGGGGATTGCGCCGTTTGGTCTTGTAAGCCCCGTGATCTCGTCGCGCTCAGTGTCTAGCACGCAATAAGCGAGGCAGCAGAAGTCTGGCTTCGTCAGACCATGACTTCGACGGCTTCGGGAAGCCTCTGAATTGCCAGTCAGATCCTGGAATACGGAGATGAGCTTTGAAACGGACTCAAAAAAACCCAGGGACGACCTTTGTCAAATACAAGAAAGGGCTACGAGGGACATGGCGGATTGTAGATCTGTCTGTTGCTCGAGGTATAAGTAAAAATTCGAACTCTTCAGCGCTACAACCCAACGTCGAAGACTATGAAACGGACCGCACAAAACCCAGGGGGACCACGGTGACTATGCATTTCTTGTCCGCCCTTATACAGGCTTGCGATCTCTGCAAAGCAGATGCCGTTATGTGATACGAAGGATCCAACTATCGTCTTAACAATCGAAAATTCTGCAACAGCTGCACGGGGCGGGGCGTCAGGTATTTGCGCAGCACCGTGATCCGACCGTACCTCGCGTTAGTCTGTAACGCCTTCGACAACCTCGTGCAAGTCCAGTCTTTTGCGAGACCTCACCTACGCCAGGCGCCTGCCCCTGGGGAATCCCGCGACAATGACGGTGAAGAAAGGGGAAATCGATTCAGACGGACAAGTAGCGACCGAAGACGGCGAATATCTCAAGTGATGACGGGGCATCCACTGCTTGTGCGGGAAATGGCCAATCAATATCCCATCCCACGCGTGTCTCACCAATCCCAACTCTCTTTACTTTGTATTCTTTCGCATCGTTTACACCTACCTGGAACGAACAACTCATCATTATGGCGTGCGATTGCTCCAGCAAAAAGATGTTCTGGAGGGCAGGTAGCCTATTGAAACCATAGGCGCGTCAAATGTTCGGGCACACGGCAAGGGTTATTTGCGGTGGCCGTACGATCCACTCCGCCCAGGCACTATTAGATGAGGTCTTCGGCCAAAGGGTGAAGGTGGCCTTGCTATTCCACTTCGCCTTCAATACTAAGCAAATATCATCCTCTCTCTAGCCACAGCTTCTCTCCACTATCATACGAGCAATCCATTCTCCCGGCTGCATTGTCCAGCCTACCACCGTGATCAATCGCCATCGCCCCGCAAAGATCCGGCCATCGATCCGCAACCGGGATCATACAGAGCCGATAGGACTTGACCAGAGCGGGCATTCGCCCGATACCTTACTTCAGCATTTTACTTCAACAGAATTTGCGGTGAGTTCGGCCGGTCTTCAGGTTGCTTTAACGAGGATCACTAACGGTAGGCCATAATTCTCTTGCGTGCCCTCCTGTCCAGGATTGTACTAGAGGTCCGGGACCTTATTTGGGGTCAAGTTTTTTCGCCTCTAAACCCCTTGCCGCGAGAAAGGGGCCGGCCCTGACCCTCTTAGCCTCTCTTTCACCTGCAAATAGATCGCTAATGAGACCGAGTAAATGGCAATAACAAGAAACGAGCTTTAAGCTGCCAGTCAGGGAAGAGCACATGGTTCGCGCTGGGGATTCCCCCAGCAAATGCAGCCTTGGAGCAAGCGACTACCACGCGCAATTAACCATCTGATAGTTGGCTATGGTTTCGGCGAGGAGTGGGGAATCTACGCAAGAAGCAACCGCTCGGCAATATCAAGGACGATTCTTTCTATGATGACCTTCGCCCAGGACTGAAACTCAGCTCCTACGATACCTCTGGATTGACATGTTGAACAACTTCTGGTGTGTATATGTATGTGTCGAATTACCAATTAGCACGGTCAACTTGGCGCGCTGCAAGCGTATGGGTGAAAACATCAAGTTCCTCTTTCCGACTTGCAGCAATTCGAGCAATATCGCGAGTGGCGCATGCGCAAAATATGTATACATTCACAAGCCCAGGGATCTGACCTATATCATCAAGCGCTACGGTTTGGATTCAGAGCGAATTTCAAAACAACACGCCAAGACTAGACATCCCGGAACCTGGGGCCTCTGCATCAGGACTTAGTTCAAAGGTCATTGTTACGCTGTGAATCCGCTTTTCCAAGCAGTCTTCAAGTTTAATGAACCAGTGGCGGCTCTCGCCATACCATGTCATGGTTTCGAGGCGATGACCTGTAACGCGTTCGAGCTCTACAGTCCAGGCAAACACCAGTGGCTAGCATGTCTGTTAGCCAAGCCCATACTGAAGACGCCGCTGTCCTAGTTCAGCAGAAGAATCCCCTACTTCAACACACCCCATTTCTCTTTCCTTCTGTCGAGCAGTTCGAGTATATACCTGCTGGCAAGCCAGTTCAGCAGAATAAGACCCGGCTTCAATACACCCAGAATCTTTAGGAGATCCGGACCAACTACTCCGGCTGGACCCCGTCAACCCATACTTGAACGCGGCAGATACTGCGGATGTAGATCTACGTCCATGGCAAGTGCAATTCCTGGCCTGGGCAGACGTTCAAGAGAACGGCCGAATGGAAGGATTCCTCCTGGCCGACGATATGGGCCTGGGCAAGACGACTCAGCACTGTCGCATCTGGTACAAATGGCTCGATGTTAGGAGCGAGACATGTCGGCCACGGGCGACATCACACCAAGCACTAATCAGGATGACCACGAGGATAAGGCCTCAGACCAAGATTCTGACGGAGCAGGTAATTAGGTCCAGGACATGGACAGGATATCATTGGACGAGGAGCTGTCGGAGAAAGAAGATGGCAAGGTGGAGCTCAAGGAGAAAATAGAATTGGAGGGGAAACACAGCAAGAAACTCCGGGTGAAGAAGCTGGAGGATCGATTAGCACCGATGCTAATATCTCCGCAAAATCGCCAATACAAGCCCACATTGATCCTGGCACCGTCGAACGCGCTAGTCACCAGGCTGGTCCTTGCAATTAAGGCGGCAGGATTTACGGACGAGGACATTGCCGTACTAAAGCGCCCAGGTCAAGATCTTACCTGGGAGGCTACCCAGAACGCATGGTCCCACGTTCGCATGCTCACCAATGTCCGCATGCTGACTGTGTACTCCTCGCAAGGAGGTGAGGCAAAATTTCTCATTATCAGCCTGGTAAATACCAAAGGTAAGGCTACGGTCCTCGGGAACAAGTCCCGTGCCAAAGCCGAAAATAACAGGTATTGTTTTCCGTCCGTCGTAGGGCTTTGAGGGGCCACGCAACACCTGTGCATAATGGTGCTTTTTATATACCAGCGTCGAATGCCGATCCCGATACGGCTTGGTCATAAGCAGACGATTACAACTAGTACTCGAAGACGTATCGCCACAACGGTGATATATCGCAGCTTGACAAATTACGACCATTCACTATAATGAAAAATGGGGATATCTTGTCTAAGGCGTCGGATCTCGATAGCCAAGAAGATGCAGGCAGCTGGGAAGAAGAGAATAATATTAACGAAGCACCACGGTATTCCGAAGCAAGCTCGAAGAGCCCGGAGAGCGAAGAAGAGGCAACGAGCTGGAAGACTAAAGCAAAGTCAAACAAGAAGGGCAAGCAGCCCACAATTTTGCAGGCTATGTCCGATTTCAGCGAAGACAGTACCGGAAGGCCAAGCCAACAGGACCAACACCAGACGGCATCGTAGAACACCATTCCAACACATCTAAACCTACCACTTCAAAGCAAAATCCAGTGCCCTTTGGAAGGACCGCTATCACATCACTGGCAACAAAGCCGAGAGAAGATTGCGCGAATCCTTAGTGCAACTTCTCTGGATGTCCGTCTGATGGTGGCCTATGCGGGCTATAATAAGTTACACCCCATACCTCCTCAAGTACTAGAACTCCGTTGCGACTACGTGAAAACTTTACCTGAACCACCTATCTACCAAAAACGTGCTGAGAGCGTTTTCCGCCACAATCTTCGCGCAAAGGGTGGCTAATAGAGGTTCAATCTTTAGCCTGACCTCTAAGTCCCAGTCCACACAAAGCGTCACAATCGACGCCCCAGCCTAACTGAGCTTCCCTCCTGCACGAGACCAGGTCGGCAACAGATTGAAGTTTCCAATCACCCTCATCAAAGGCGACACGCTCTGGGTTATCGACGTAAATATTGAAAGAGATGACTGGCCGAAAGCAATGCTTACTCACGGTTTCGACCGCGGGCCCATATTTCGTCTCCTAGACCACTCTCACCAATAAAACTTGACAGAAGCACTGCCCGCCTGGCCGTTCCTTCAAGGTGTAACGGCACAACAGCAATGGGATCGAGGCTGGCATCCGCCATGCCATTTTCGACTCTCCCGCAATGAGGGCACATTTGGCAGCAGCAGCTGCAAAGTGGAAAATTGCCCGATATATATAGCTAACTTCTGGAGGCGATACCCACCAAGTCCGCGAAGGATCTCCATAACTCGCAACTACGGCACTTTCCATTTTCACCTGGTTGGGGCAGGCTTCAATCCATCTCCATTACCTTGGCTCGTATCGGATGCTAGAGTACGCGAGATTATTAAGTATCTGCCCCCTGGTCCTGCGCACCTGGTTGCGGACGGATCGAACATGTTCAACCAATATTCCTAAGAGCCGTTCAAGCGGTAATGGCTCGATCTAATATTGGATTCAAGGTCCCGACATGGGCCCAGGTGAACACGGTCAAAGGATCGCGAACATGTCTAAGAATGAGTTCGTCTCCATGCAGAGGTCATGGGCCCCGCGTTCGGAGCTGGTCTGGAATCCATTCGCGCCACCGGGACACCATTCGCAAAGGAATAATGCTTCACGTGTTCGAACGCGGTGCGGTCCCCCCGGAGACTGTTGGACCTAAGGTCCCAACCTGGGCCTATGTAAACGTGGTCCGAGAAATGATAGCGGATATAACCGAAGGAGAATTCGTCCGCATGCAGTAGGACTGGACATTGCGATCGGTCCTGGTTTGGAACCCATTTGCGACATTTGGATCTGCGGAAGCCTTACGCGCCCCGCCCAATACGACCCGTATGGATACTCCATGCACAAAGGTCGACACCTTCGACTGACCAGATCCTGCATACAGTTGATCACCGATTCCACGCGTTTGTCGAAGAAGTCGACGACGAAGATCTCTGCCCCGCCAGCGCCACCGGTCTTCAGGATGTGGATTGTATTGTTGTGCTGACCTCTCTTTCAATGTCGGATGAGCAGCGGACAAGCCTTTAGTCAATTTTGGTGGACTGTCGCGTCGCATCCCTTGTGCTTATCCATTAAGGGCTCCTCAGCCAAAAGCTAAGCCAAAGCAGCTACCAAGGTCTTATCGTATATCAGCCTGTTATTGGCTCTGACCCCGGCGATCCGTTCTTGTTTTTTATTCTTTTTAATTGTTTGCTTTTTTCCTTGAAAATTGATTTCTGGCTTTTCGAACTCGGCGCAATCAACCTTTTCCTCTTTAAAGTAGGATTGACGCCAAGGCAGAAGGAGAGGAGGAGGGTTAGGTCCCGCTAAATCCAAAAAAAGACGAGAACAAGGCGAAAACCGGAACTATTAGCAAAGGCTATAGCAGCCTTAAAGCCGCCGATACACCGTTGAATCCGGTGTATCTAGGGGAGGGGAGGTACCAGAGTGGAAGACCTTACCCAATCACCCGAGGGCTATACCATTGTGAGCAATTGACCCGTATAACCTCCGCTTATCTCTGAGTGAACAGTGCTGACACCTCTATAGGAGAAGAAGCGCCGTGTCCGCGCACGCCGCGCCGCCGAGGCGGCGGCTGTTTTTCCTCTTTTGCATAATTGGTGTTTGGTGTTCGGCGTTTCGGCGTTGGCGCTCAAATTTCAAGGTTTCTGAATATAGCAAACACGACGACGGCAGTCCAGCCGTTAGTGCGCCAGATCTGCTATTACATTGCTCTAAAATGAGCGTCTTGTGCTCGTGACACTATAACCTTCTAATGTCCAGCCCCTGGTATTGCTATTCTACTAGTACTACCTCTCTAATTTAACTATTTCGAATTATTCGGAGAATTATAATCTAAGTAAAGAAAATAGTATAAAGGGAGAAGAGAACTCCGAAATCGATATAAATACGGAATCCGATATAAACCAATATTCCCCGAACGCGGTAATATTAGGTTCGCAAGTATTAATATAGTAAGCGAAAGTCGACGACTTTACCGGAGTTATTTAGGAAGTTATATTAGGCGTCGCGGATCCCTACCGGGACCGGCACCTTACCTCGGATATCTTACGGGATAGTTCAACGCCCGAGTAGGTATCGATGTTCGATTACCGGAGTGGCGTACCGACGCTAACTGAATAGACTATGCTTTCCCCTATTAAATCTATCCTTTGAATTGCGAGAGGAGGTTTATTGCTTTATCTTTATAAAAAACCTATTTAAATAAATACTTAAGGGCTCCTTACCTATACTAGTATCCGGCTTATTTATAAGCTTATTTATCGCGAGACCGAATCTGTATTCTTCTAATTAAGGATCGTTAGTTTCAACGTGCTAGGTGGACAGGCTCTCTACCGGGACGCAGGCTTCCTCTCCAGAATCCGGCATGTCCGGTTAATAATCAACTATAACAGGGAAGGGGCGGCCTTTATGATAAGGTGATTTTTCCTGCAAATCGTTCAGTGACGGTATTTTTCTCGCAAATCCCAGATATTCTACCTTTGCTTATCGTTTATCGACAGTATTGTCTCCTCTCGTATATCGTTCAGAATGGAAGACGTCGTTGGTGAGAGCTGATGATTACAAAGATGACCATAAAACACTGAATGCACCCTAGTGAAAGAGGAGCAACTCGAAACCAGCGATAATACGGACTCAAAACCTGCTGCGGAAAGCGACCTTACATCCCCTCCAGTACGCAGCCGGCGAGGTCGCAAGCGCGGGCCTTAAGGCAAAAGAAAGGCGGAGGACCAATTGAGCCAGAATCCTAATACGATCGAGTCGCGCCAGAGGCAGACGACTTTTACAGATGCCGGACATAAGGTTGAAAATGCAAAGCATGCTGATTCTCGCAGTATCAGCTATTAGATCAGCAAGTTGAGGAAGACTCGCATCGGCACGGCCGTCGGGATACTGCAAGAGCATGCGCCAGCGCTGACCAACCTCCATCTGTACCGACCATCCACGGGAACGCTGCTCGGATCAAATACGTCGTTCCTGCCAACGGCGACCAGCAAGGCCATCGGCCGTCTGGTAAACACGAGATTGACGCATTTTGGTTTGACCGTGCTTCCATGCCAAACTTCAGCAGCTCTTGTTAAGAATTAGCTTATTGACTTATATAGCCCCTCCGGCCACTTGGCCGTATTTGAGTTGTTTGTCGAACGGTCGACAGTGTTCGTGTGGCCCTGGGCCTTATGCGTTGTGCCACTCCCGAAACAAGGGAGTATTGGGCAGCGGCAGCTGCCAAGCGGTAAGTAACGAAAGATATACAATCGACTTTGGCTCAACGAAAAAGGTTTCGGCGCCATTTGCCTACGAATTGGCGCGATAGGGGGCGACGGGCGGCGATGCGGCCATGAAAGGCTGCCTCTGGACGTTTAGACCAGCCAGGCACTTGCATCTAGGCAATTCGCCAAGGCGGGCGTAACACAGACTATCTCCTGGAAGAGATGTTCAAAATCATTGAATTCAGTAACGGCCTATAACCACCAAAAGCGGATTGGAAGAACCAAGACACCTCGCATGATCGCTGAACCGCAAGATAAACGCCCTAAGAAAGTTGAACAATAACCCTATCCAGGACATTGTTAAATAGACGAAGCCAACAGAAAATTTTTCATCCATTTCGAGTGCGTTAAATCCGATTTTGCCACCGTGTCTTTTGTGGTGTATTTCCGAAAGATCACGCTTGCTTATCGATACGACTATGCTTATAGTGTGATCAGAGAAGTCACAACAGCGCAGCAGGTAAAATGTAAGCCTAAGGAAATCAAAGGAGAGACACGAGGGACTCTTGAGATCTCTATTGATTCCCCAGTAGCATCCTTGAGCCATACGTCAGTCTCAAGTCAACGAGAATCCGAATACCTGCCCTATATCCTTATTCTGAACCAAGATTACAAGGCTATTGGACATTATGGCCACAGCTTATTAATAAGCTCTAAAACTCCGATAATCGATACCAGTTGTTTAATCTGGCCACGTACAATACCTAAGGTCGTCCAGACAATACCATCGAATATACTGAGGGTAAAAATGGGCGACCTAACGATACTCGTCTGTATCCTGAAGGTCGCCTGGATCCCTGAGTCCCAGCGTCGGTAGCGAATACTTACTTCAACTAGTCGGACGGAGTTCTTACGCCCTTCTGCTCCTTTGGCGTTGAAGGTGCTCGGGCGTTTGGTTCCCACGATCATAAATAGCATATCTTTTCCAATAAATGACCTTGTTGTTGAAAACAAGCAGTCCGAACGATTAAAAGTGGCCGCCAAATCTATTAAGCAATAAGGAGAGGCCTTCCAACATCCGCAACGGGACTCGACCAAATGCGGGCGTTCGCCCAACACCTCGCGGCCACCGACTCTGTCAACGGGCCTTAGGGTTGCTTAGATAAGGACTAATAACGGCAGGCCTCCACAACCCCTACTTACCCTTTCTATCCCGCTGTCCACGAAGGCTCCGCAATCTGACATACGCCGCAAGTCCGGAGGGGACGTGGCTCAGCAAGCTTCCGCTTATAGTCAACGAGCAATCAGGTGCTGGATACGTAATACCAGCGTCGTGGGTATATACGGATATTCGCGCGAATCCACGACAAGACAGACGAGATCGCTATGACCAGCACGAGGTTCAAGCTATCAGTCCTCGGAGAGAACACGATCCGCGCTAGGGAAATCCCAAACAAAGTGCCGAACATTATCCTAAATATATAGACGAGGAAGGGAAACAAGCTAGCGCGACAACAGCTGGGGTGCTAAAGCAGGCCAGGTGAAACTTATTATCGTTATATTATTATATCGGCGCACTGGCGCACAGCAGTCGCGGATGGCGACGCCAAGGGCTGTCCAGTAGTTCGATCAGCGCTCGCTACGAAAAAATTCAAGGGGGCTTTTGGCCGTATATAGCTTTCGCGGGCTGATACTGAGACATTAGCTCTACATATAGCTGGATCGATTATTGCTAAGATACTGTAGTGACAATAGGCCGTCTCCCACCGCATAATCTGCCAAGATCTCGAGGATAAAAAAGACGAGAGTTCAAGTAACACCACAGACCCTATTGGAGAATTAAGGGATCATACGTGAATAAAGGCCCCTGTCTTGCGAGCGAAGCCAGTACTATCTGCTGGATGTCCAGTCCGTTGGCGGTAAAGAAAGCACCAGGATTAAAAGCTGGTTCCGCAGATTAACTGATGTGGCAATCGCAATACCATAAGATAAACCGAGGGAAACTCACAGCCATTGTTTTCGATCAGTACTTTGGGAGATTTATACTTGAATACACGCCAAACAATCTCGAGGTCCAGCAGGGTGTCCGGGAAAAGGACGACGACGAAAGGCCTCCGCTCCCGTAGGTCGTTGCGGAGCATCCCGCCAGATTATACGATATCGTAGAAGTCTCCCGATCGCTATAGGCTCATTTTGAGCTGAAGGATATATCAAAGTCGTAGAAGCGGGAAACAGTAAAAGTCTGCTATCGCCATTTGCTCAGACTCTGATTATATAAGAATAGCGTGAAAACTTGCAGGGTAAAGTGATATATAACGCAATGTGAATGTACTTATACTAAGTTCACTTACTATATGATCGAATTGGAGAAGTTGCCATAACGGTTTTGGACCAGAAAGGACACGCTTTTCATAACGATCAATTATACGCGGAAACCGTTAAACTAGAGAAAGGCCAACCTCAAGGATGGTTAGCGTCGCCGACTGCGTCGAGTTGTTTAAGCGATTACGCAACGATACCACAGACTTACGGACAATCTCCAAGCCTACTACTAAGTTCCGCGAGAAATATCGTACGAAGCATTAGGCAATATTCTTATGGGTTCTAGCTGGAGCTTGGCTTGAACTAAAATATAAATGTATATTGCTGACGTACCGCAATTCAAGATTCTTCCCGCTATCGCCGAATAAGAAGAATTCGATGTTCAACTCTCCAAAACGACAAGAGAAAACCTAACGCTGGCGAAGTAAAACCTCCAACTCCAGGAGCGGGACCTATAATTATAGGAGTAAATCCTTGGGCAACAGATTGAGATCGCTAACCTAAAGGAGCAAATTTTTTATTACGTAGAGACAATTGGTCGTAAAGTACTGCCTAAGAACCAGTTTCCAAGATCAATACTTTACGGCTCAAGTGGCCTGTTCGGGCCTGACTCGTACACGGCCTCCGATCTCATGGTCCTCTCCAAGAGCCTTGATGGCGTGCATGCCTATCTTGAGCTTACTGAACGAGAGCTTCAGCTGTTACTCGCTCTTCTGCCTCCCAGTCGGCGTCTCGGATGTCATCTCCACTGTCCGATCCTCCTAGTCACCTCCCGAGTCGCTCTTTATCGCTCACCCCTCGGGGTCCTTTGCCTCCGGCTGGTCTCCGTGCGATATCTGCATCAGCCGACATCCCTTCTTCGTCACGGGCAACGAGTCCTCTTTCAGATCCTCCGTTATATCTTTCGAGCAGAGCGCCATCTTTCATATTTCGCTTTCCCCCCCAGTGCGGCAGCCGAGGAGCTACGCCCTCAGCCCGTTCTGCCAGTCGAGAGGTCAAGAAGAAGACAAAAAGCAAAAAGACGAAAGATGAGACAAAATGCACGCTTACGGTTGAGAGTGCGATCTTAGGCACCAAACGACATGTTCTCCTTCCGGAAATGCGGAAAAAGCTATATGAGGTGCATCGCTGGTAGCATAACGTTGGTGGTCTGCAGCGGCTGTAATTTTATGGTATGAAAATTTCGAGGATCCTTCGAAATAAAAAAGATTAATTAGAAATTTTGGTAGGAGGCGGCTGTCGAGATTTGGATGGACCATGGTCCTGACCGTGACGATCAGCAAAAGAGAGAAGAGTACCCGGGGTTGAATTATCCGGCGGTACGACTGCTAATCACCAAAAAAAGATTACCAGGTCTGGCGCTTGATTCTGGTAAAACCTCTAATACGGTCTGTCAATGACCCGTATTACGAAGGAGGTGAGTGGGCAGCGCGAACGCAATAAGGCACCAAGGAGGAATAGGCCTTATAGTCCCTAGAGTTCCGGACCTAATAAGAATACGACTACGGATATATTATCTCTTCGGCCTTAAAGAAAGTCTTTATACCTAACTAGGAATTATACCTCTCCATAGTCCCACTGACTGTCACTTGATACGAATAATTTGATTATCCCGGGGTATGAAACCTATACGAAGATATATGTCCACTGGTACCACCGCAAAAGGTCGCTTCGTTCCTGCTTGTGAATAGAGCTCTCTTCGTAGCAGGAAGTAATGCCGACAAGGGCATCTATCAATAGGTCGCATCTACTGGATTCGAAGGATCTGATACTGTAGGAGAGTATGCTGAAAATTCAGGATGAGAATACAGACTCTGGTGAGCTCATACTGCTGGTCTTTCTATGAGTTATTCGTACCTCAGCTGTTGCCTGCCCAATTTTCTGCCTAATTTGGTCAGAGTATAGAGCGAAAAGGAACTGAGCAAGAAAATACACTCGGAAGATTTAAGGAGTTTGATCAGCCTTCTATTGACCCTCTCTTTCTGATTTTTAGGGTGGACGCGACAGGAAAGATACGCGTCGAAAAGTTCTTTAAATATCTTCGCAGATATTAAAAAAGGAAAGTTCTGAGTCTGGGAAGGAAATATTACAGATGGAGAGCTTTTCGTCCGATTGAGCTTTCCCAAGCACTTAAGGCACTATAAGGCAGGTCAGAGTCTTCTATCTACCGGTACGTCCTGAAAGCTTGAAAGAGAACATCCTACTGGTCGTATAGAATAAGGGACGCCATAACGACTAGGAATTTACGTCGCCTACGTCGTGCTACCCTCCATAATAACTTAATCGAATATGAATACGGCTTTTAGAGGATGCCGAACGAGACTTATTAACCATATTGGCGGCCGGTCAAAGAATGGTCCTAACGATCAATCTCAGTAATAAGTACTATTGAAGGCAATTATTCAACAGATCCAAAATAGCAATATGCCTAACCCGTAGAGCAGGATTAATTAGATTATGGTATTAAAGAGTTCTGTGGAGGCCCTGAGTGTTGCGACGGGGACCGGCTGGCACTGGCTGGCACCGGCAGGGCCGAAGACCAGTAATCTTTCGATAAGTACAGCCCCGAAAATAGTAGTTGTTGGCCTTAAATACCGCAACGATCACGGTACTTAGAAGGCATCGATCCAAGCCGCGCGTGACTGTCCTTGTCACGTGAAAAAGGTGCACGCTGACTGCTAGCAACACAAATGCCGATGACCGATTAAGGGACTAGATCCGACTATCGAACGAGAAAGCCCAAAAGAGGATAACGAAGCAGATGTCCCAAGCTCTGTGGCATGGGATTTATTATTATCGTAATCATTAATCTGTCCCTTATAGTATGGGATCAAGAATCTTACTTGAAGTAACGTAATAAGGAAAGAAGAATAAGTTGGTTTGGAGGACATTATAGCTGCTCACGCCTTGGTGGAGGACAGATAGACAAACAAGTTATAGTATCGAGTGACTCGTCGAGAATGTGGTTCGACCGAACGAAGCAGGCCAGATAATCTTGCAACCAAAGCAACTGATAGCAGAACCTACATCAGCCTATAAATGGCCGCGAGAAGGAAAGTATTAAAGTTATTGGTCCAGAAAAGCGTTTGTGACTTAGATCCTCTCTCACCTTTTGATCCCAGCTTTCGCTCTGAGAAAGCAAATGTCTATCGGTTATATTTATATCAGTTATACGCAAGATTTTGCAAAGGGATTTCTGCTTCATCCTTTAATAAGCAGCCAATAATTGACCCAACGTAATAAACCAGTCCAAAAAATGTCTGGTAGGACGATCATAGTCCCCGATCTCCTTGGCCCGATATATCCTATCAGATACTCGACCTTTATATTCGCGACCGAGCTATTTATGTCGCTTCCAAATATATTGCGGGTAACGTCCGCCGCACACACCCGCCCCCCCTAACGTGGATCACCCGCATCCAAGCGTAACATACTCACATTCTCGCTGAACAAGTATCTCTCCTTGCGTTCAGAGACCAATACACAACCCTAAAGAGCACGCTTGAGTCTTCTACTATCAGCATCAGTCATTATGCGCTGGCATGGAGTGTAAACGGCCAAGACAGCTTATGAAAAATCTACTGAAAACGCTCCATAGGAGGGAAGAATAGGTAAAGGGATTGCTAGGGATATCAACGATAACTCCGTACAGTATGAGCTAAATTAAAAAGAAATCAGTCGCCTCAACACATCCTGGCTATCGAGAGCTATTGATGGGGCAACCGTCCTGGAGTCGCTTCTTTATTTTTCTTTACCCCTGTCTCCCTCCCCGGTCGGAAATCTGTTCTTACCCCGTTTATAACAGAGAAGACGCTGCCTACTGTTCTATTCTCCTCAGTTGCTATTACTCTTTGTTTCGAGGTTGGCTCCTGCTCCAAATGCCAGAAGAGCTTCTATTAGGAGACACGGCAACTATGATGAAAACGATTCTGCACTTCTTTCTGCAATATACAACGCAGATAAAATCATCGAGCTAGCAGAGCTAATACGGCAGAGAGGACTCCGGATAGTAGCAAATTGTAAGCTGGACAGCGACTATGCTATTTTCCTTTTTTGTCTCAGGAAATAGGCTTTAATGTCCTCTTTGGACTTTAGTCTCTCTTTCCTTCCCTTATCTTCCTACTCAGCGTTGGAAGATCTATTTACCCAGGATAATGAAGTTGCGAAGTGCACTCAAATTCGTCGTCCAATATGCGAGAACGGATCCTAAGTCGACAACAAACCTCCTTAACACCACAGTTACTAACGTCACCCCGCAAGATATTCAAAGGTGATATATTTAACCTATGAGAGCATCGAAGTAAGGGCAGCCTGAACAGTATTATTGAAAGAAGTTAAGAATTTCTCCATAGTATAGCGCGGTTGGTCTTACAGGCCTGGATTTCAGAAGGAGCCACTATAGCGCGCCAGATAGCCCGCCGATAAGCTTCTGTACGCTGTAATACTCACCCCGCCTATAGAAATAATAAGCAGCGTAAAGGAGAAAGCCAATGGCCTTGATCCAGACTTCACGCGTATATATATCGTCAATGCTCTGAGTCAGACCGATACGAACGCTAGTATAAAAGCAAATTGCCTCCCAGGATCGCCAGCAGTACCCTCAGCTCCCGCAGACTATATTCGAGAAGCTGCAGAAAGAATCTAGTAATAATACGGGCAAACTAAGTAAGATTTGCGAGGAGCATCCAAGCATTCAACCAGAGTTACTGAAGCAGATTTTCAGCCTCTTATGGCTATGGGTATTATCACCCAAGCTGCGGCGAACAGCCGGGTCTATACGTAAGGCAAAGGCATAATAGAAGTACCAAAACCCTCCATAAGTTGAGCCATCAAGCTTGTAATACTTGGCCGTCAGCCTCCATCATTACACACGCCTAACAGTACAGTCTAGTCCACGGGACCTCACTGCAAGAAGTCCTAAATCACGCTGCAGAGTCTGAAGACAGCAACAATCAGGCATTCCCTATTCAAGTTACCGCTTACTCCCGCCTTAAGGCTGACTCTATTGGTTACTTGGTTGTTCTTCTGTAAATAAATTTTTGCATGAATCGTCTTTCTCTCAAACCATCATCTTTCAACCTCAGTTAAGACATTAATAACTCGGACGGACTACGCTTCAATCCCTTAGAAGCATTGGAATAATACTGTCGGCTCCAAACATTTTACCCAAATCTCGACTTTTCACATATTGCCTTCAGAATATCATCTTTCAGCCCGAGTCAAAACATCTGTCATCGTAGATCGCTTGGGTATACCCCGAATATCCAGTTATCGCCGAACTTTGGGGTTCCAAGGTTTCAATTTAGGCAAAGCAGCAGGATCAACGCAAATACTAGATTGTACGGAAGTAGAAGTTTCGAGGACCGAGGTTTGAATTTGTACGTTCCCTTGGCTAGAATGACTAAAGAAGAGTTAATAGCAAAAATATTTTGGAAGGGGTAAGTGTGAATAAGGGTAATTGGTAATTAAGTATGAAATTGTCATCTCAGTAGCTGAGACCCTTAGCGTTTGCCAGCATTCAATCAGCTAGATCGTGGATAATAATTTTTAATAAAAAGTCTTAGATATAAATAGAGCACAATATGATCCTATTGGCTTTACGGCTTCTTACTAGAAGTTCCAGTATTTGGAAATTGCGAAGGAAAGAAAGTTCGAAGAAAAATAAGCGCCTATTTTGAAAGCTGATTAATATTGCTACCATATTATTATGTAATCTTCCAATAGTGAAAGGCTCAGAAATATGAATGTTGCTCTGCTATGGACTTGAAATTGCTACTGGCCTTCTCAATTAAACAATGCTTCTTCTATAGCCGAATCAATCGACTTTGCTGCCTTCCGACTGCGAAGCTCTAGTAAAGGATGACTCAGAGCCTGGCCGGATGATCGTTCCTGGATATGTCTTAGTATTAAGGGATCAATGAACTGCAAGTAAAAACCCTATTGCGAAGCTCGGGAAAGGAGGAGATAAAGGCCTTCTGTGGAGGCATTCGGAGTAGGCAGCGTGGATCATTAAGACATTGGAATCAGCTTTTGCTGGCCCAAGCGTTCAGTGATGCTTTTGGAACTCTGGGCTTGGGGCTGCACGAGTTCCTTACCAAAGGCGAGTACGGGGACGTCCGTATCTCTGACGATAGTATGTGTGCATTGGCTGCCGCATTGAGATGCCAAGGTGATTTAGGCTCCGATCACTTCAAACGGTAGCGTATATTGCTCACCTGACGGATGTGGGACAGGAATGGAAGGTGTTTGTAGTGAGCAGATGCGATGAAATGTGGTCGGAGAATTAGATAAGCAATAGAACAACTTTACAGTCTCTTACGTTCTAAACCTCTTTCCCTAGAACCATGAATGAGAATGATCGCAGAACGCCCAAGATGAATAGAGTGTGAGCTTACCCCAGTCCCCTTTGCCCCCCTTATGTTCCCCATCTGCCACCACATTGCGGCCCCAATCACCCCCAACGGCACTACCACCCTACTCCCAACCCACCAAGCTGCTTTCTTCAGCAAATCCTTCCTCACAAAACTAATCAAACCCAAGAATTCCTTCTTCTCAAAAACCCTCGGGAATGGCTCATCCGGCACTGCCTCCACCCCAAGATGCCTGCAGAGGGGCTCCCATGCATCCTGCACTTTCCACTCCAGCAGCTTCTCTTTAGGCACCGTCTCCCTGATTTTTGCAAGAAACTCGCGATGCACCTGCTTCATCATCTCTTCATTATACAGGCTGCCGCGGAAGTACGTCTCATGCGTGTCCGTCGTCAAGCGGACCCATCCCGCAGTCGCCTCGTCAAAGCCGCAGAGATACTTGATCACGGGATCATAGAGGCACTTGCTTATGGTGGCCACGAAGCTATCTGCCCAGCCATCGAGGTCACGGGTCTGGAGGATGATTTTCGCATCCGGGTACGCGGCTAGGAGTTCCTCGAAGAAGTAGACGCACGGGTTATCTGTCACGGCGGCGTAAGGGCCGAGGATCTGGTCCCAGTACTGTGAGGTGCTGGGGACTGGGGTGTGGTCGTGGTATTTGGCGGCAAAGGTGCGGGACCAGAACGCTTGGTGTTCCGGGCGGGGGATGAGTTCTTGGTAGTGGTAGCATGGGGAGAAGCCGAGGCGATTGAGGGCTGCTTGGGCGGCTTTGTGGAGAATGTGAGCTTGGACGGATAATAGATTGGGAAGTTGATCAAGATAGACACGGGAAGAGTGTATTGGCAGGACTGGAATGTTGAAAGGAAGGGCAGAACGCAAGGGAAGGACGAACATGAGGTTCCCGTGCGCGACTGGCCAAAGCAGAGGACCCGCATGGGGGTTTTGCGAACAGAGGTAGTCTGTGTTGACTCCATTGCTGCCGTGACTGAATCAAACGACGCTTCCAAGAATATTGTGGTATGGGATACTCCGTCTTTTTATGCTGTCTTTTCTCAGGTTTTCCGACTATGGCACAAGGACTCACCTCAGGAGCGCGAGGAAAACGTATTACAGGGTCCGCCAGAGTACTCATACCTTCCAGCATGGCCCATTTGTGGGCTTCCACGATGCTAGAGGCTTGTGCTGACATCAGATTGTCAGAATTCATGAGAGCCAACATTGAACCCCGTGTGCCGAAACCTCTCTCCGACCAGACCTCGAGCAATAAGCATTGTCATTAGATTAAGATCTCCACAAGCTGCTGTGGACTGGCTGCAGCGGCGGCTGATTCGGCATCCATCGTCTGAGTCAGCTTCTGAAAGCATATTCAAGACTCGTTGGGCTCGATGCAGAGCCCAAAGTCAAGTCTTGAGCCTGAGCTTGGTGCTTGGTGACGAGTCATGAACATCGTTGCACAACCAGTGTTTGTATATGAAGGATTTCGCGTCATCCGTAGATTAGTGAAAGGAGCAACAATAGGGGGAGGTGATGGGGATTCCCCTCGGCCCATCGGGCAAGGCGGGGGCACCGCCCCACCACGGCACATCAGTCATCCACACAGTCCACTGCACCAGCAAATGGAACAAGGTGATGGGCTCCTGACGACTCTCTCCCAGCTTGTGTTCCAGCCCAGGGTCATCCCCTCGCAACGTGAGTGAGAGATGCAGTCAAGAAAGGAAATTCAGATTTGGTGCATACATCATACGTCACAGCCAAACCGGTGAGGGGGCGTTATATGTCGACCCAGTTTGTTCCCAGACCTGTGCTGTTCACGACGCAATCTTGCCCCCTGATCTATACGAGGATCACTTCAATATAGCTTTTCAGACACTGTGCGCCAAAGCTTGATGCAATGAGTAGTGAGTGGGTTCTCGCGACAAGACGCAGGCTCAGTCATTCAGAGGCGTAACCGAGTTTGAGCATGACAATGGCGATGAGTGCGCAAATATATCAGCCATTGGCAGAAAGGGAGATCCGCTTGCTCACGCTCGTGCCGGGAAAATATGGTTCCTCAGTCAGGTGTGAACTGCAGACTAGACTGCCAATCAGCCATGGGGATTGCTTTATTGGATCTTTCTTTTCCTATGAAGCGCTGTCGTACACTTGGGCCGATCCTCAAGCTACCCAAAATACTCCCACAAGTGGACGGGATCCGAATCATCAACATTCCATCATACTCAATGGTTTTGACTTCCTTGTGTCTCGCAACCTTCATGCCGCGTTGCAACATCTTCGATATGAGAATGGAAGCCGGCTCCTCTGGATTGACGCTATATGCATTGATCAATCAAATTTGACCGAAAGAAGCTCCCAAGTATCCCTCATGGGACTCATCTTCACCAAGGCAATTCGTACGCTAGCATGGATAGGAGATGCAGATACATTTACTGATCTGGCTTTTGACACGGTCGAAGAAGCCTGTTGGGCTTACAAGGCAAATGTTTGGGAGGCATGTTCACGAAGGTGTCAGACCCCATTGGACCGCATTTCCACAAATACCGTTCGCTGTTGTCTCGGAAATGGGGCCGATGATCACCTCGATTTCGCTCCCTTGAAAGCCTTGAGCATCATGTTGCGGGATCGATCCAGCCAATACAGTCAAGACTTTCATTTGTTTCAAAGATCTATGTCCGCGATTCATCTAACATTTCGAGCTGATCACAAGAAAGAAATTCAGATTGTAATACCTGAGTGGCGATCTTCAGGCCTGCTAGCTAGATCGATGAGATCGGACTTTTCGACTCCGCTGCCATGGCATGACCTGCGACTTCGATGGTCCGCGCTACCAATGACCTTCTTGGCCAGCAATTACTGGGAGAGGCTGTGGATTAGACAAGAGCAGATTTTGGCCCCTCAGACGATCTTGATCTGCGGTCATCGGGCGCTCAATGTGCATGCTCTATACCCTATCTTGAGCATCACGAATGATCTGAAGAGATACACGGCTGAAGATGAAGGCTTTCACCCACCTCATGAGCTTTGGATCGCACCTCTCACACGACTCGCCCAACTTTTCAAAGTCTCGGGATCTACCTCGAGACCCTCCCTGGGTAGCAGCCTGCGAGACCATTCGACAGCCTCGTGCTCCGAGCCGAAAGACTATGTATACGCATTGCTCAACGTTTCGGCTTACCTTCCCCTAAAACCAGATTACTCCTTGTCCCTCGAAGAGGTTTATGTTCGGTCCACGGGAGCCATCATATCCTGCGAACGGAATTTGAGCATCATTTTCTTAAAAACGGAGGGAATGAGCTCAAACGCGCTAGACCTACCAAGCTGGGTCCCCTCTTTCGAAAAAGATAATACTGAATCTATTAGCCACTTTTCTCCCATTGATCTCATAACATACATACAGGCAGATGTCATGCTCTTGCTATACAGGACACTTTCATCTCGACCATCAACGCCAACGGTGTAAAGCTTGTACCTACAGAGTTGAGGGATCGAAAAAGAGAGCTACGCCTTCTGCATCATCTACATGACGCTGTCAATAAGTTTGTGGATCGTACGAGGTCGGACACTGTGATATCACCTGATCATGTGTGGCGGGTACTGTTGCTGGATAGCTATCCCCTTGAAGGCAACGGTGCACGTATTTCCCACTCGGAGGACATCAAGCGTGCTTTTCTAGCCGATCTCGATGCAACAAGAAGAGGCAGACTGACATTTAATTTCCGCGAGAGGCTAAAATACTTACCAGGTAATATCTGTCTTTGCATAACCTCAGATGATCGTTTGGCCGTCGTGGTTGGAGACCTAGAACCTGGGGATCGCATGTTTATAGCTCGTGGTGCACCGATTCCTTTGATCCTTCGCGGTCCTTCAAAAATTCGGGAGAATGACTACGTTTGCGGTTCTTGTGATGCGATGATCGGATCTTCTTGTTACAAATTCGTTGGCGGATCGTACGTGGACGGCTTAATGGACGGTAAAGTGCTCAATATGATCAGTGATGGAAGGCTTAAAGAGGAGACCGTGGTTTTGATGTGAAAGAATGTTCCACACTTGGGCTTTCCATCAAAGAGGAATGGTTTCGCACTGAACGACCGTTTTCCAACGACAGCAAAAGGCTCTAACTCGCAGGTACGGTGCTCCTGATACCTTCGCATCATTGAGACGACAAATCGAATAAACTCATCCTCCAGCTTCCGGACCGACATCCCTCTCGAAGCCCTGTCCGTCTTCTAGGCGGTCAGCTGCGCCGCCGATGTCCCAACAGCACCCATTTCGAAACAACGCTCCACCCCACCCTCTCCACGGAGTGCCGGCCCATTCACTCCTATCGTTCCCGTCCCCACTCTCACCCTCCCCGCCTGGGTCTCCCTGTCAATCTCAAACTCACTCTCCATCCACTCCAGCCCATTCATGGTCGCCCACAACCCCACCAGCACCGCAAAGACATTGCCATAAGTCAGTCGCTCCTGTAGATTTTGCGGATACACTGGCCATGCATCCACCATGAGGCCCTGGCTGGGGTGGACGAATCCCTCGGTGAGTGGCATGGACATACCGCCTGCGCTGGCGGCCTCGGCTTCGAGCTGGGTGCCGGCGGAGGTGAGGAGGGCGATGGTGGGGCGTTCAGGCATGAGTTGGCCGTGGAGTTCCTGAGTCACGATGAGGAGGGTGGACGTGCCGGGAACGAGGTAAGTTATGCTGATGCGGCCGGGGCGGCGGGATTGGGTTGCGTTTTGGGAATGAGAAGAGGGCAACGTGGAGGGAAGCGTACTGTTGCGGGAGCAGATGGGACCAGCTTGAGTGGTGGTGACCCAGGCGGTAAAGAGGAAGAAGAGGTATACACTGAGCAAAGGAAGATTGGAGAACTGCATGGTCGTTTGGGTGAGTAACCTGAGATGGCAAAGGATGATGACCGAGAGTGCCGTCGCGCGACTTCTCAAACAGTAGGTATGGTCTTTGGCAAAGCTAAATTGCATGATCAGCTATCATACCTCCCTCTTTATGTGAGCATCCGTGTGCGGCTATGATTCTGTCGAACAAGGCCAGTGCGGCGACTTCTGCAAGTCAAAATCAGCACCATAGGCAAGGTTCGTAATGCTATGGTCACTCATGAGGATGAGGGATTTAATATGGTGGAGCTTTCGTCATGGCGATTTGGGAGAACGAATGAAATATAGCGTCGGCGATAGTGTGTCGCTTATATCAATTTGTGGGCCAGCATGGCCTGACCGCTGGGACACAGCCACTGCACGGATGTCTGCTTGACGTACAAGGAGGAGATTCCAGAATATTCAGATTGACCTGAGGCAAGCATGGTGGATCTTGACAAATTTCGCCCCGGGGCGAAGAGATCGCTTCTTGGCTGCTGGGGTGGAGGGTATGGCAATGACAAGTCTCGAGCTGTGTTCTCTCTCTCGAGGAAGATCAGCAGAAGGTGCGTATGACAGAGAAAGACCGAAAAATGGTACAAATGCTGGTCAGCCACTCTGAAAGTTTCAGCGGCACTCAAGCTTTGATCTCCAGGATGCGAATCGTATCCCAGCAAGTCTTGCGACCACATCATGAGGAAGTCACAGACACGAGAAGAATACGGTCAGAGGTTTCGACCAAATGACGTCGCAGATTTAGAGCTCTTCCCATAAAAAGCATCATCTAAAAAGTCCTCCTAGGACTTACGTATGAGCCATCTAGACTCTGTACAGACTCACCTGACGGTGTTTGACCTTGCCAGTGTTTCTGAAAGGCAAGGATCGCAAGCCATAACATGCTTGACTTCGCAAGGCTCTCGCGTCTGCGTCTGCTTGCGCAGAATAAAACCTCGCAGCTTCAGTACATTGATGAAAGGAATCACCATGGTTTCATGCCTTTCCCAACACCCCTTGAAGATCAGGGCGTGGTATCAACTGACATCGCCTTCAACTTGCGAGGAGGTGACGAAGACACCAACAATAAGGCTAATTCGGTGTCTCTCGAGCTCGACCCAGATATCTCAATCTGTCGTGAGTAGGTCTGGGTGGTTGAGGCTGCAAGAAACCCCCCCTCGTCGCTGCGCAGTTTTCCTCGCCCATCATTGAAGGAGAAGTTACGCTAACCCTGAAACAGCTAGCAAGATCCATCGTGTACTAAAAATAGATGCTTAGCCAGGCAAGTCAGCCGGCTCCAAGCCCTCTTGGCGCCTTCACCGAGAAATGTTGCACTCCGCGAGTCCAACTCCTTCCTCTCCGCCAATCTTGCGAGGAGTCGCCGGGCATCACCACCCTGGTCATAGCAATCAAAATCTGCGAAGGTGAAACGACCTGAGGTGGGCGCAGCATGTCCTCGACGGTTCTTTGTGCAAAGGGGGATCGCTGTGGCCTAATGGTTTGGGCAAGGATAGATGGAACATCCTGGGATGATGGGCAGTTCATCGCCCAGTTTCAGGGCTGTTATTTGTATAAGTGATCAAGCGTGCCCGTATTCCAGAATGCCTTTCTCTTGTACCGATTTGACTGCTTTATCAATTACACATCATCGTCCTTCTTTCTTCGGTATTGGAAAAAGGCCGAATTTGAATCGCTTCCTCCTGAACATCTTTTTGGCCATCTCTCGCTCGATTGGTACCTCTCTCCGCTCATTCTCCCGTCGAATTCCCAAGACATGCACCATAACCCCTCCCGCCCCACCGCTCTCGTCTCCCTCTTCATCCTCACCCTAGCCGCCTCAAGCACAGCACAGAAAGCAGCCCAATGCTTCTACCCCCCCAACGGCCAGACCCTCGTCCCCCAACCCGCCGACACCCCTTGCAACCCGGAAGCCCAGGCCAGCGTCTGCTGCGCCCCCGAAGACATATGCCTGAGCAACGGGCTCTGCTGGCGCGCCGACATCAACCGGTTACATCGAGGCGTACGTCTCCCCCCGCTCCCCCACCAGAAAACCCCCCATTCCCTCCCTCGCATCATCCACTCTACAAATCTAACACTTCCACCCTAACAACAAAAAACAGAGCTGCACCGACGCCACCTTCACCTCCCCCTCCTGCACCGCCATCTGCACGGGCCCGAACGAACACCCCTTCGGTTTCGCGGACGTGCTCGAATGCACCCCTTACGCGAACGAGAACTGGTACTGCGGGGTGGGCAACTCGTCGAAATGCAACACGGACGCGGCGTTCAAGTTGAGCGATGGCTTTTTCGCGGATTATCGCAACGGGAGCCAAGGCGGCGAAGGTGGGGGGCAAGCGCTGGCGAAGACGGTGACGCAGACGGTGACGCAGACGGTGACGCAGGCGGAGTGTCCGTTGACGGCAACGCCTGTGAGTGCGGGACAGAGTGGAACAACGACGAGGGAAGTGCAGCAGGGGTTGACGAGTTCGGCAGGTGATGGGGCGGATGTGAGCAGTAAGCAGGGCGCTGCTGCTGCTGATGCGAATGCGGTGACGACGACGGTGGCGGCGACGACGACGACGACCCCGGCAGCGGGGAACGCGACGGGGAATGCGACGGCGCCAGCGACGTTTAAGCCTGGGAATGGCGCGCCGCCCAGAAGAGGAGTGATGTCGGGGTCGGTGTTGGCGGGACTGGGAGTGCTGGGTGTGATGCTGGCGATGTGAATGCGCAAAATGGGTTTCATGGGAAAGGGCATAGGTATGATGATTGAGCTTCCAAGGGATCACGAGGCGTTTTGTAAGCTGTGTAGCCATCGTCGTGACTCAATGTAGATTTGGCAGGGATGTCATTTGTGGGACAACGTCGGTCATTCCGCATGCCATCTCGAGTCCGTCTTCGTCCTCACCACAAGCCTGACAATCAGCGCGCAGACAGTGGACACTCATCTTACAGGGACTAGATCATGGATCATCCTTGCCTTCAACCCTCGTTGTGCTCGAGATGTCAGCAAGTGGAGACTCTCATCTCACCATATTCTGAAACTCAAAGCTCCCAATCTGCCTCCTCAACTTGCGCATGAAGAGCACCGCATGACATTCACGGAACATGTATGCCTAGAAGGAAGGATAAGTATAGCCTCAGCTGTAAAGTAAACGTGACGACCAACTCTCAACTCCTCGTCACCCCGGAGTTTGCATTGCAGGCGACAGAGGATTATCTTGAATCCTAGATAGGGCCATTGGGAGGTGGAGGAGCCAGTTGGGTTGGTTCGTCACGCTCCGCAAAGACTCAGCATAGCAGCTAGGTTCCTGACTTTGCGAACAGGCTGGGAGAAGCTGCCTGCTGCCCTTCGAAGGACACTCAGCAACTCGACGCTTGCCGACCTTTCTGAATTTCCACCAGACTGGCCAGGATTGGAACTCGTGCCACAGGGTGCTACATCAGTACCAGTACCCGACAGTGATGATTACGCATCGGTGTTGATAGCACTTGAAACGACGACATCATGAGGGAACGTGACCATCACTTCGGCGAACATCCAGGATAATCCTCTGGTCAGCCTGAGTTTGTTGCTGACCAGAACAGACCAAGAGCTTGCAGTATAAGCCTTCACAAGGGCAAGGCAAGTGGCCATGGCGACGGGCATCACTAGAGGGCCTGAGGTTGCCCCCGGCCTTGACACACAAACGGATGCGCAAATTTTTGGAGTTCATCAGGCAGAGTGTTGGGCCTTACTATCATGCTGTTGCAACATGTAGGTCACAGAACTCTGACCATGTTGAAGAGTCTCTTTGTCCAATGACAGCAGGTGCAAGGGGCAGAGCCAACGACTCGATGGCGGTGGTGGACACGAAAAGTAGAGTGTTTGGGGTCCAGTCGTTACGCGTTGCCGATGCCTCGATCTTTGCTTTTCTGCCACCTGGACATCCTCAGGCTACTGTTTGTAAGTCTTGGGTACCCGATATCTCAAACACGACTGATGAGTATGGCCCTATCAGACGTGCTAGCAGAGAAGCTTGCCGATGATATAATTGAAACGTGAAGAAGATTGGGAGGTAGGCTGTCTCAAAAGACATCACACCCAGACCATGCATGATAACAACGAGAGAATCAAGAGGAGGATTGAGAGCAGCGTTTAGTAGGTCACTCCTCATCTCTGAAGGCAACTCCATATCACGGAATCTCAAGCGAGAAATCAGAGAAGGAATCTTGGGCCGAGGTATTTTTCTTGATTTTCGGGGCTCGGAAAAAGTATTTTTCCGAGGCAGCGAAACTCATTTGTCTCATGCGCCACTTTGATGGGCATTCCATAAGGGATGTATCATCCAGTATAGTCAGTTCCGCTGTCGAGCTCAAAAGACCATCTTGTACCGTTCTGCAGCCGAGATCTCACAGGCTCAATCAGACCCTCGCAACTTCCACCCAATGAACGCCTTCCCATAGCGAAGCGGGAAGGAAAGGAGGGGTCCGCAGATAAATACCCGAGCGATCAAATCACCCTTCCCCCACCTACCCACCTGGTTGAAGACGGTTGGGTCCCCAGAATACCGCCACTCGTCAGCCTCCGCGCTCCGTCTTTTGTTTCCTAGCTGGAGTACCTAGCCCGTTATGTTCTAGCACTTGAAAGTCAATTGGCAAGGGGACTCAATTCCGGGCCTCCACCTTTGCAACGGCTCCGCAGCTCTCCCTCGTGGACATGATCCTTATCTTTGAGACCCTGTCGGTCTGACAGCATGCACTTATCGCCGCCATCTGGCCAGAATGCGACCGACTGCATGTCCTCCGCCTGGCATTGGCATCCTGTTACATTCATGCCACCTTTCTACCAACATCCTTCATATGAAATCGGTCCTTGACAGCGGACCATTTCGGGATACTCTACCGCCATGACGTCCCTCCGCAAGAAGTCTGTCGCCGATGAGCCCGTCACCTCAGTCCTCCCTCCCTCAGAAGTCCCCGTATACACCGAACGCGAGCTTGATGCCGATGAGGAGGTCCTTGCTGCCCTGGGCTACAAGCCCGAGTTCAAGCGCGAGTTTTCCCTCTGGACCTCCTTCTGCGTCAGCTTCGCCGTGCTGGGCTTGCTCCCCAGTTTCGCAAGCACGTTATATTATGGCATGGGTTACGCAGGTACCCCGGGCATGGTCTGGGGATGGCTGATCGCAATGGCATTCATACAATGCGTGGCTATGAGCATGGCCGAGTTGTGCTCGAGCATGCCCACAAGTGGAGGACTATACTATGCAAGCGCTGTGCTGGCGCCCCCTGGATGGGGACCGCTCGCTGCATGTGAGGACAATCAAGGACCGCATGAAGAGAAAGGAAAAGCAAGGCTGATACGAGGCTATAGGGTTGACTGGCTGGTCCAATTGGCTCGCTCAGGTCACCGGCGCCCCATCGGTCGACTACGCAATGGCTGCCATGATCCTCTCTGCCGGATCCATTAGCAATCCAGGATTTGTGCCGCAGAACTATCAGGTCTTCCTTCTGACCGCGCTCATCATGCTCATTCATGGATGCATCAGCAGCATGCCGACCAGATGGATTGCACAATTCAACTCATATGGATCCAGCTTCAATATAGTTGCCCTCTGCATTGTCCTCATCCTTATCCCCGCCAGCACCAACAGAGAATCCCAAGGCCTGCCCAAATTCACGCCGGCAAGTCAGGTATGGGGAAATTTCTACGATGGCACTGACTTTCCCAACGGCGTCTCCCTTCTCATGACATTCGTCGCTGTGATTTGGACAATGAGGTCAGCCTTCTCCATCTTTTATCAAGAACCATGACCATTGATGCTGACAGTCCGGACAGTGGCTACGACGCTCCCTTCCACCTCTCCGAAGAATGCTCCAACGCCAACATCGCCGCCCCCCGCGCCATCGTCCTCACATCTGGGGTCGGTGGGCTCTTCGGCTGGTTCCTCCAGCTCGTGGTTGCCTACACCGTCATCGACATCGACGCGGTCCTCGACTCCGACCTTGGCCAGCCCTGGGCCTCTTACCTACTCCAGGTGCTCCCGCAAAAGACAGCCCTCGCGGCTCTATCCCTCACAATCATTGCGGCTTTCTCCATGGGCCAAGGATGTATGGTGGCCGCCTCGCGCGTGACGTTCGCCTATGCACGTGACGACTGCTTCCCTTGCTCATGGTGGATCCAGCGTGTCAACCGCCATACACGCACGCCCGTCAATGCGGTTTGGTTCAATACCTCCATCGGGATTCTCATGACACTGCTCATCTTTGGGGGCGAGCTTGCGGCTGGAGCGCTCTTCTCTATCGCAGCAGTAGCGGCCTTTGTCGCCTTCACGATCCCCATCTTCATCCGCGTCTTCTTCGTCGGCAATCGATTCCGGCCTGGACCGTGGCACCTGGGCAAGGCTAGTCTGCCAATCGGGGTGTGCGCTTGCGCGTTTGTAGCGCTCATGGTTCCAATACTCATGCTGCCGAGCGTGACGGGGAGTGATTTGGATGCGTCGGGCATGAATTGGACGTGTCTGGTGTGGGGAGCGCCGATGCTGATGGTGACGATCTGGTGGGTTGTGGATGCGCGGAAGTGGTTCAAGGGACCGAAGGTACGTTGTGACTTCCTGCCATGGCCAATACTATTCTCCGTTGGCTGACCTGGGCTCGTTACGCAGGTGAACATCGCTCACCAAATGTTCGGTCGCGAGGGCAATGTCATCGATGGTCAGGACAAGGAATTGAATGATTCTAGCTCGGGGAGTGATGCCGAGAGGGAAAGAATCAAGACCTGACATTCACCTCTTCCGGCCTTCCATGTACACTTGAGATTCTGTGGACCAGAGTACGAGATGTGAATTGGGTCAATTACTCTGTAGATGATCATATGAGGCATGTCACAGTTGAAAAGAGACTCAAATAAAGCCCACTCGTGAACGCAAATTCATTTCTACAGGCGCTAGTACCGAGCTGGCAGAGCTCCTTCCCGTATCGTGGCGACCTGTCACAGTAGAGCTCGCGCCTTCACAGGGAAGAGTGCGCCCGGTTGATTCACGTCTTCCGTTGTAGATTTCGAAAATTGTGAAGCCAATGGCTGCATTGCATCAAGGAGCTACGCACGTGGCCCCTGCCCGGCCTGTTCGTTCACAAATTAATATATCTTATGATAAGAGTCTCCGTTCACAATCATCATTGATCTCAGGCGATTTTAGCTCAGTTGGGAGAGCGCCAGACTGAAGCCCACTTCAGCCACCTGATATCTGGAGGTCACCCGTTCGATCCGGGTAAATCGCAGTTCATATTTTTGATTTTTGGGTCGCCTGAGATGTTGGGAAGGTTGTGGAGCGGACTGTTCAGTTTTTGACAGGGGCGCATCGATCTGCTTTCTTTCTTGACTTTGTGGCAAAATTTGGAAGGAACACTCCACGCCTTACCGTAATTGGCGCTAGTGGAGGCCGTTGCACAGGTACCAAGGAGGAGAGCAAAAACCAGAAAGAATTCATCCATCCATTCAACATGCTCTGTGAAGCGCTAATTGAAAAGAGTGCAAAAATCTTCTCTTCAAGTGAACAACAGTCACGAATGCACGAAGACAAGCTGAGGTGAAGCATGCCGATGAATTTCACCGATGAATTTTCATCCTCCTTACACCAGCAGCGCGGCTCACTGTCAAATCTCTCAAGTGACTGGCGCCTGTGAAGCCAGCGATGAATTTCTGTTATTGCCAATATTGAATCAGCGTGGTGACTGAAATGTTGCCACTAGCGCGGTCTGGAATAGCATAAATATCTCGTCTCCTCCCCCCGCCTTCAGCTTTTTCTTTTGCAACATCATCTCGGTTGACACTATCCAGCATCTTGAACGGTGCAGAGATCATACAACACATCGCCACGACTGAGGATCAGCTGCATGACACCCGACGACATGACAACACTACTCGAGCTCTTCACCCTCAGGTTGCCCAGTCGACAATGTGTCACCGACAGTGTCATGGATGGGGTATAAAAGACCCCGACTCCCCCGCCTCTTCCTGCCATCCTTCATGCCACGCCTTGCAGAAGATGGAAGGTCACGAATGATGACACGGCACCGATGAAGTCGAAGCATCTTTCAGGATCTTGTCACACATGCTCTCCCACATCAAGGATTTTCGATGATCCACACTACGATATCTTACATCTGACGTTGTCGTCGTACACCTTGACCTCTGCATGGGCTTCTGACATTCGGATGCATCGATGCCGACTTCGTCTTTGCAAGTAATACGCATGGGGTCTCAACGGTGCAAAACCCCATATGGATCCCCACTTGAATCAGGAGGAGGACATATGTCACCCTCATTTCGATTGTCAGCCTGTACGGAAGTACCGACTTCCGGCTGCAAGTTGCTCCCATGGCTCTGTCCATTGTGCCGAGTGTTCGATTTCATCACTCGTCGACTTGCTGGGGTCTGGATTGCTCTTTCGTGACGTGGGGATTTGGTCGGAGGACATTCATCCTCTTCATCGGATAACCCAACTTCACAAAGACGCGGTGCGTGAACAGCAAATGTTGCTTGCGTCGACCATCGAAGCGGACTCTCGCTGTTCGCGATTTGTCTCAAATTCCTGACCTCATCTTGACCTTCAATCACCATTGTTGTGCTCGGAGATCATGAAAGGCATCGAGACTCCTACAGTCTTCAAAGTCCGAGAAGCCTTGAAAATTCCCCCTGAGCTTCAACAGCTCTTTGTGAGGCATTTTGTCCGCGAGAGGCTGCATTGGAGTTCCATTCTAGCCAAGCAACAGCATCGAGGCAGGCCGGCAAACTGACGACCGCTACACCAAAAAAAACTCCTAGAAGAGGTCTTCGGGCATAGTCGGTGGAGTGAGTGTCGACACAGCGCGCACACCCAATGCCGATCGGGATCTGACCTATGTCATCAAAAGCGCTACGGTTTGGATTCAGAGCGAATTTCAAAACAATACGTCAAGACTAGACATCCCTGAACCTGGAGCCTCTGCATTCTTTGAAATATAACACAACCTAAATATATAGCCACCAAGTGGCATGATCCTACTGGCTGGTTGTTCGGCGTCTTCTGTCTGATCTGGGCGCTCGCAAAGACCCATGAAGGCGCTATGCCATCGAGCATCGTGAGCCGCTTCTGGAGAAGGCTCTTCCGCACGCTCATCGACGATGACAAGCCTTCATCATTGGAGTTTGGCGCCTCCGCGGCGGCTGTACCACCACCACCAACTCTCTCACACAGTATCCTCTGTGATCCGCAAGTCGGCAGGGGCCTGGCTGTACACGCTTAACAGCATTCTCAAGATTCCTTGTTGACAATGCGGTACCACCAGTTAACTCTCACTTGCTTGCTTCTTATTGTTTTTCCCCAGTCCGAGCCAGGGTACAGCTCCTCTCCGCAAAGTGATACAGGTTTCCACAGGGAGGGAACCATCGACTGTCTCTCCAACCGTGGCCTGGTTGGTCGTAGACCTGGTAGTCAAGGAAAGCGAAAGGCGGAATCAGAATTGAGCTCAAACCCACACACAGTCAAGTCTCGCCTAAGGACTCTCAATTCTCACTCTCTCGAAAAGCGATTGGAGCAAGCAAAGCGAGCGGACATATCAGCTATCAGCTACCATATCAAGCGCCTCAAGAACTCAACGGTATATCAGAACGCCAGCGACGCGGAGAAGCAGAGACTGGAAGCAAGGGCGAAAAATGATGTCAATGACCTGCTTACACCCAATAGAATTGCTCAAGGGAAGGATGCAAGCGTCCTGGCGAGGCGATCCGGCCTTACTTTGCACAACACCACCATCCTCAATGTCGCTGATAATGGTGGAGATGGAGAATTCGGCGATTTGTCCGAGGAGGAGGCTGAACAAGGTTTATGTTCTTCCCCTTTATTGTCGTCTGGTTTCTATACCCCAACAGATGCTGCCTACATAGCCCTCAAGGAACACAGGGCCAAGGAAGAAGAGCATTTCGAGGAGCAGGATCTAGAAGATCTCATGCGCGCCGGTCGAACTTCACAATCGAAAGTCAGAGCAGAGAATGAGATGATCATGTTCAAAAGCATTCGATATCAGCCATGGAGCGAGTTGGGGGAGGACTAGTGGCAATGCAACGGGTGTACAGTGCGATTGTGGCTGAGCGAAACAGCCTTCGCGATGAGCTCATTGCTGTCATGGAAGAGCTGCAGCGAGTCCTGGGCGAGCATGAGTAAGAGAGGGAGAATCATACCCCAAGGAAGCATGCTGAGAGGGCGAGGTTACAGCAACCATTCCATCAGGGGGAAAAAATGGCGCAGTCACAGATCGCCACTCTCCTTTGCAGCCATTGCGAGATGATCACAACGCGTTCCACAAAATGTGGACGCAATTTTCAGATTAACCCCAACCCTAAGTTCTCTTCTCTCTCTCTCATCTACATCTCACCTGCATCGCACTTTGGCTGAATGCACCATTGCTACCGTGCTTGATTTTGACGCACTATCACCATCAACTGAGCCATAGCAGCGTGAGTATAGAGAGATCAATCCCAGAGATAATACGCGAGTCCTTACCTTTCGATCTGTCGTTCTTTGAAAAAAATCCGAGTGTTTGGATCGTGTTTCGGCCGTTTTAGAGTGAGCTATGGACGGCGGGAAAGAAGTCAACGCAGCGGCCGCGTCCTCGCCGACATCGCCAAAGGGACAGATATCACCGACACCTGAGACTCAGACATCATCGTCGCCAAAGGAACAGACATCACCTACACCCAAGACCCAGACAGCATCATCGACGAGGAAACAGACATCACCTACATCCAAGACACAGACATCACCCAAGGCAAGATCAGGGACTAAGCCCAGCAAGTCGAAGGGAACAGCGGCAAAGAAGGAGCCCAAGACAGAGGACGAGCTCAAGTTGGAGGCGGCACAGGCACGCGCGTATGCGATCAAGCACAACCCCGAGGGCATCAGGCTAGTAGGTGCCGTGTCTGTCTTTGGAAATGCCAAACTTCTCTGCGGGTACCTCAACTTCGTCAATACCAAAGCCCTCGTTTCGGCACACCGTCGAAATGAGACCTTCAAACGAGGAGTCGAAACGAAGAGCTGAAATGAGGAGTTGAAACTTAGCTTTGGATGAATTACAGCCTTGCACGCAGCTGTAGGCTACATACTCTAGTGGTCAATTTAGCGGCAATTCATGCAAAGCGTGTTACTATCCGGGCCAAGGACTCTCAACTGATAAGACGTATCTGCGAGCCATACCGCAAGCAAATCTCACAATTGTTGATATGCTACTAATAAAGATAGACGGCGGGACTCAGGAATCAGTATCCCCTTCAATATAGCCGGTGATCACACCATCAAGGGCGGCCAGAGAAGCCACCATCGACGCCAAACAGGGCGAGACCCAAGAGTGCGCGACCAAGGGGGAAACCAGTGTCAAGGATATTCCATTTATCCGCATCAAAAGGGTCAACCGGGGCGGCTGCAGCGCAAAATGGCACTGCAGCAGACAATGATTCAGATGACGATGATGAAGCAGGGGGGAGTGGAGCAGGCGGGAGTGGAGCAGGCGGGAATGGAGCGGAGGAGACCGGTGCGGGCCAGGACGAAGCGCCAGGGGACTATGAAGCAGCGATGGATACAGTGGAAAGGGCGCTTGAACTTATGCCGCACGATCTCCTTACACCCACCATGGAGTACGTCAAGTTCTGAAAGACCACATGACCTCAGCAGCTGCCACGACATGAAGCAACGGGATCGCACAGTCATCTGCGAGACGACTAAAAGCTCTGGCAGGCGGCGAGTAGACAGCCAGCCAGTCGAATGATTGACGAAGCAATGAAGTTCCGCAGCGCTTGGTCGTCCACGAGGAACACGGACGATGGCGTTCCGCATGGTTGACCCGAGGAAACATGAGATGGGGGGTTGGCGACCAGCTCCTCCGCCACGTGCAGCTGGATATCGACGTCTTGGCCCACCGAGCAGTCGATCGCGCCATCGGCGACGCCCTCCACCTGTTCGCCACCGCCGGTATCCGCCTGTAATCTCGACGACTCTGTCGCTATCTCGACGGCCCCCCATCTATCCCATCGGCCGCGATGCGCAGTGCACGGCTGTCTCCATACAGTGCGCTGGATTCCTAAGTTTTGGGCCGCAGGCGACCGCCGTAATTGGACGATGCGAAGGGTCAAGGAGAAACTCAGCGGCGCCTTGGAAAGAAAGAGTGGCTCACAGGATGGCGAGGAGTTGCAAGCAAAGTTGGAAAGAGTCTTCGTAAGGAAAACAAGGGGTTTCATAAGAGGAACGGGGAGCTTTGTGACCTACTCGTAGAAACTCCTAACGAGTGGGGATGCCACTTCAATTCAGTGTCTACATCCGACCGTCGAATATCTCAACGATTCAGATTAGCGACGACCAACTGACCAGCAGCAATAAGAGAGACGCGGCCACACAAACAGACGAGGTGGCCGTAGACCTATATCCACGGGCATGGCACAGCAGATCCAATCCTGTGCGCAACCTTTTCGATCTACGAATGCAGCGAAAGTGAAGATCTCGTTCTACGGCCACTGATACTCTGTATTCACTAAATATATAAGCGCGTGATCCTGGCTGATCCCCTTCAATCGTCCCGTTTGTTCTGGATTGCGGTGGAAATCGACGAATTGGGATTCTGGGTAACAAAGCCGAATTCACGTTCGACTTATGCATGGGGAAGACTTGGTCGATACGTTGAAGCAGTTCTTCGACATGAAAGCCTACCAGGTTTACCACTTTTGGATCCTGGAGGGCGCTTTCCACCCCGTCGATATCGCCCGCATTCTACGCTTTTTCTGGCGCCAGGCACAAGTCCGAACAACGGATCCAACATGGAACACCCATCGGCGCCAAGATCGACGCTGGCTTCACGATCTCATCGAACGGTGTCCAGATACGCGCGCAGGACAAATCTGTACAGGGCGCTACATCTGGCACCAAGGGTATTTCTACCTGGAACGATTATGAAAAGACCTTTATTGACTTTGATCTAGGTGGCAAGAAAGCAAGGGCGTCTGGGTTTCTTCAGGGTTAAAGCCTATCTCCACTGTTGATCATCTCTGGTCCGATCCCCATCAGTGGGGAACTTCAACTGCCGACTTCCCACACAGACCATGGGTATGCTTCTTTTGCACGGCGTGATCTTATTCCTGTCGCTGATACTCCATCGCAACCTGGATGAGGCCATCCGCAAAATCATCTTGCGGTTGTAAGTAGAGGCTTTACTACTATATCGATTGTTCCAATCTTGTTCTTCCCTGGAAATCTTTATTTAATCGAATACCGGATTAACATTGCACCTCGACCAGTACATAGATCAGGTCGACAACGCCGCCATGGGGCCCAGACGAACGAGAATCGAATCGTGCTGTCGGCAATCTCCAATCTCTTAGCTAGGATGGAAGACCCAGCTTTGGCGTTTTCAGGAAACGGAAACAGCTAATAACGCCCTCGAAGAAAACTATCTTCTCCGGAATATGCAAGTTCGCTAAATATATATCACTTCTCTAAGGGGAAGGGATGCAATTAAAACACCGCAGCTTCGCGATACCGATGCGGAAAGGGGTTGGTAGAGCAGAGAGACCGCTTGGACAATGGGCGAGCGGCGCCGCCTCGTAAGCGGATCAGACGCTGCTCCACCTCTACGCCTAATCTCTTCCACGTCCCCCGGCTCGCGGCTCTAGGGGTGAAGCTTACGCGTCTTGACCTCTTTCGTGGCCCCATGTTCGACGTCGATACGATCGTACCAGGCTCCTTACCGCATTCTGAGACAGCAACGCCTTAACTCAGTACCCTGCAGTCCATATAAAAAACTTCTTTGGCGCTCTTTGGCTTTAGCATACTTATATCTTCGCTAAAGATATACCGCGACCTCCCCGTCCGACTTTGACCCTCCCTCGCACAGCTAGCTCGGTAACCTCCTTCTGCCTTCTTTATCTCTTATTCTATTTCCTCTTATCCTATGTCCTATTTGCCCCCTCGAGGCCGTCGCAGTCAGTCTCCTCTTTGTCCCCCTCCGTCGTGCGGCCCTCAACAACAGGTTTGCTCGGATATTAAGTCTGTTTCAATACCCGGCACCTCTGCGGGTATACAGGAAAACTTCGCGACTATATAGAGCACAGCAGCGACGTAGGGGCTATATTCGAGGTATGGAGAAGGAGCGACAACGCAGATTTGGCAGAAACCGAGTGGCGGGAATATAGCGAACAATACTGCAAAGGACGCGAACATTCATTGGCCTAGCATAATACGATACCTTGCCAATCCCCCGGACGGATTGGATAATGCGATATCGATCGCCGCTTCCTCCGGTCACAGGCTGAGATAATAGCCTTCCTCGCTAATATTTATAACGAGAGCGTGGCGGCCATAGAAACGTATCTGCACCCTATTTTGATCCCTTAGTGGAGGTAAGGATAGCAGAACTTATCGGACGGTTGGGCGGGCTTGTTATAATATTATGAATGACCCGCAGATGCGTCAATATCATGGATCGCTTCTTAAAAAGCTTTCCAAGGATTGGGTCTCGACAAAGAAGGACCTATTGAAACGTATTGCCCCGGAGCGCATTGTACTGCGCTTGGACGGGGCGATTTGTCCGGGAGAGCCTGAGGGACCAATTTGGGGCGGATAGGAAAAGAATGCTTCCGATGGGCATCGAGGCATTCGTTGATCATCTTTATGCCTTACCAGACCAGCCACAAACATTGAGACACGTCATTCTGAGCGCGTATCCCCTGTCCTGCCAAGCTTCGTGCTAATTTTACCCCTTTTTTTCTCCCATGCAGACTCAACATTGCGACACCTATAAACGTGGATTTACGGTCTTTGCAATGGGTTCAATTGAGTGTATTCTATTTACGGATATTCTGAATAGCTTTAAGATGCTTTATCCAGCAGTCACTTTTACGGTAAATATGCTTATTATATAGCTTATAGCCGAATTGCCCCTTTACGTATTGGTCCGGACGGCGTTTTTCTCAGTTTATATGCAATTTAAGTATATTCGGTAAGAGCTTTTATAAGGGTTTCCTTTTGGTCCTAGATAAGCTAATAAACCGTTTTTTAACTATATAAATAAAGCAGTTCTTAAGTTTGCTAAAAAGCCGTACGAATTCTTTATGATTTACCGTATAAGCGTAATAAACCAATTAATATAAAGGCTATTATAACGCTTATTTATGGGTTCCAATTTCGTATAAACGCTCGGATTTAGCGAAAAATTAAAAGATAAGCTTTAATTTAAATCGCTTATATATATTATGATTTTACGGCTTATTAAATAGCCGTATAAGGTCTTTATAAGCGATCTTATACGCGTTAATTATAGCGGTATTTAATAAGAAATATTAGAGAAACTTCCACGTTTTTAAATGAGTTCTTTATATAAAATAATAAAAGCGGAGCTAATCTACTTAATCTATACCGCTTATAAAGTAATTATAGTTATCAATAAATTCAGGAATAAAAAGATCCTTAATAACTATTATATTAAAAACGGCTTTTAAAAATACGGCGTTAATACTCGTTTTTCCTGGTCGTCGCCGCTGTTTTTTTATTAAAATTTGGCCGTAATAAATAGTATTTATAAACAGAACGACGTTCTGGTCCTTCTACGCGAATTCGAGTATTTTATAGTCCTTAAATACCGACGTATAAAGCCTACTTTATTCCAACTATTTTTAATAAACGTTTTTAAGGTCTAAAAGCCTCGGATTTAAGCCGCGATTAGCGTTTTTAATAGTGAGTTTTTAACGTTACGTTATAATCCCGGACGTTTCTTTAATCTCCTCGCGGGTGGTCTTGGTTATACGAATAGTTCCGGCGGCCCCAAAGCCGTACTCCTTTAATTTGGTTAGTAAACTAACGGTAATAAATAGGTTATTTATTTAAATAATATAGGAGAAATCGTTTTAAATGCCTTCTTAACTTACGAGATTTAAAACCACCGCTTAAGTTTTGGAGAACCCTAACTTATCCGTCCAAAATATATTTAAATCGACGGGTCCTTTACCTTTATTACTGCCTTTTATATAAAATATCCAGGTTATAATGTATCCTTGGTTAACTAGGACCCAGATCTTAAAGCTTTAAGGAATTAGCTTTAATAATATATTAACGAGGTGCTTAGAACGGCCGGTAAATTACTGAATTATTTTATTAATAAATAAATCGGTCCCGGCTTCTTAATATAGCTTTATTCTCTTTCTTAAATATTTACTTAATTAGTCTATTTTTTCAAAAATAAACGTTTTCTTCTCTTACGGGGCGGAGACGTAGAAAAATCGATTAATTTATTATTACCGGTTTCGGCTGATATAATTAGTTACCGTACGATAATAAGGCCCGTTATTATTATTCGTATTCCAATAAGTAACTATATTTAGCTCTAAATAAACGCTTATCCAAATATACGTTGTAAACCACGTACGGAGCTTTTTTGCCGAAATAAACTTCTATAATCTAATATACGGAGTATCTTTAGGGTTAGGATATAACTATATATACTGATTCGTATAATTAGCAAGCCGTTTAAGTATTAACTTATTAAAGAATAGCTTAAAAATAGTTAATAAATCGTCCGTATTAATTTTGCTAAGCAATTTACTCTTTCCGTACTTATGCTCGATTTTTAACGGCTTAAACTCTAGCGTTAATTACGGTATAAAAACTGGTTTTTTCGTATTTCTAATAAGTAGAATTTCTTTACGTATATAATCCAAATTATTTGAGCCCCTATTACCCATTATAGCTGATATAACTGTCGAGTAATTCGTAATTGTATATGGGTTGTTGAAAAAAAATCGCATATTTACTAATAAACAAATAGTGGGTGCTTATCGATAAGGAATTAGCACGATGGCAGGACAGGGGATACAAGCTCCCAAACCAGGACACTATACTGCAAAGAAGGCCAAAGGGGAATAGCTATATTTAACAAGTATAGGAAGAAATACGACGGCGACGAGGACGACGACGACGAAGTAGCCTAGATCGCAAAGTATCAAAGCTATATACCAGAAGTGTTCGACCGCGTCATCCTGGATGAAGCGCAGAAGGTAAAATCGGACAAGACACTAGGTCGTTACGCCGTTTATACATTACGAGGCTGCCACCGACTCTACGTAAATAACGTGGAAGCCAACCACTATATATTGTATAGCTCTTTAATATTATCTGAGTAATGCTGAATCGTTAAATGACTCATTTCTTGTGCTTTCCAATATTTTTTTTGAGACGATTGACTTCTCGTCCTCTTCCATCTCATCGTCTTCTACTACAATGACTGACTTCTTATCCTTTCCAAACCTCATTTTTATCTGTTATAACGACTAATTCCTGATTCCTGATTCTCTCCGATCCATCCTCTCCTGTCGCAGGCTACCAACAGTACCAGCAGCAGTAACAACAACAACATCACCACCCCGCGCCGCCGACCCGACGTTTTCTCCTCCTGGCTCTCCGCCAGTAGTACCCTCCTCGGGTCCCCCGCCTCGCCTTTGCCTACTAGCCTCTTAACCACAGAACGGAAGCCCGTACCCGTACCCGCGCCCGTCCCCGCCCCCGTTACTTCTGCTTTTCTAAAGTACACTACCACGCTGCTTCGGCAGCAAGAAGAGGAGATTGCTTAGCTGAACAGCCAGTTGGCTGCTGCTCGGCAGCAGCACGAGGAAGACGAGGAGGAAATATCCGGCCTGAGGGCCTTTATCGACCATCTGGTCGATGTAATGCAGCAACTCCTCAGAATCTCTTGGGTCCGCCCAAGTCCCGTTTATCGACTTGCTGCGCCCAGTTGGCAGCCGCTTTACCTTATACTAGTCGTCTTCGACCCTCGCACCTGGGGCAGCACCGTAGTTGTTCTGTCGGACCTTTGGATTAGTGACCTTACCGCTTTTGCTGATATTATTCGAGCCACGACCTTTACCGTTCCCGACACCTTCTATTACTAGTCTTGGTAATAGTCCCTCCCACGGTCGGATCTCCAGGCTATTAAGAGTCGAAATAAGACCTAGCACCGTTTCTTCGCGATAACAGCCGCCTTTACCCAAAAGGCGTCTTCTGGACCTACGTAATATCTTGGTATGGATATGGAAGTGGTCCGGGCTGGCTGTCTTCGAAACAAATGCGATATTGGGCTCTCAGAATATACCTAACCGGACTGACCGGCGGATATTGGAAGACTCTACGGGGGACCATAGATTGTTCTCCGGTAGATTCGATAGCGAGAAGATTTCAAATATTTCGCCGTGGCAGGTAATATTATACCAAGAAAACCTGTATGGCACGAGGACGCAGGTCAGCTGACCATCCCGCGATTCCTCGGCAGACTTGCCCGAAGGTGAGATTAGTGACGTGTTAGCGTAATTTACTAGCGTCGTTCCATATCCCTCGCTTTGCTGGGAAGTCAGCGTTTCCTTTTACGGAACACTCCAGGGAGGGGCGCTTAGAGCCCGGGCTAGGTAGCCCCTATCTTACAAGGTACTCAGGCCGAGGCCTTATAGGATAGTAGGGTTAGGGCAGGCGGGAATTAACCATGACAGGAAAGTGCTGACTTCCCAGCAAAGCGAGGGAGGTTTTCTTTTTGGTCTTTTGATCCTTCTTAATTACATATCACTTCTATATATCTGTGAATCGATTTCAAATCATTTTTATCATATAGTTTTTCTTTCCATCTTGGTGCTAAGCTTGCCGAAACGAACACCGAGATCCTTTTCGAGACCATCGCGAATCTCGAGGGTAAGAGTATTTGGTCTGCCCGCTACAAATTCGTAAAAGAGGCGAGGGCTGCGTTGCTCAGCCCGGCTATCCTGGATATCAAGCGCAACGCCAAAAACATACGGCAAAGAAAGCCTGGGTATATAGACCAGATTCTTTTGACGTAAGAAGCCGATGCTTCGAGTCTCAATTTTGACGCTATTAACGAAAACGGCCTATAGCATATCGCGGAGATCGCCCAAAAACGGACCATTTCTGAAGCTCTTAGGTTAGCTTGGTTCACCGGCTGAGTACAGGCAAACTCCCAACCGACAGAAAAGGCACTGACAACTCTTGCTGCCTCGACGATGTCCCTAGCGCCGCCCGCGACCCAGCCCCCCCCCCAATCTCGCCTTCGGAAGAAGCAGGCCCCTCGACCCCTCCGCCATTTTCGTCCATACTAGAGGTTGACGTGAAAGGCAGAAGCACTGGCAATAGAAGAGGCTTTACCGAAGAGAAGCGGCTCTACTTTATCGATCCTTTTATTGAAGAGTATTTAACTCGCGATCGTTAGCGCAAATCAGAGGAAAATCTAAGAGGAGTCGTTACTGCTCCCAAACCCTCCTGCGTAATATCTTTATGAAAGAAAGAGAATCGGTGTTTTTCGATCAAAGGAGATTGAGAGACCAAATTGCATAGGATATATATCCAGCTCAATCTTCAGATCTGGAATCGGAGGATGCAATCGGTTAAGGCAATCAAAGCTACATGATTAAAAACGTAGCTATTGCCAGAGAAGTAATCTGTTTTTTCAATGCCCGTATAATCCAGTTTCAGACACGTCCACTCCCCTAGCCCAGTATGGACCAGGCTTAATGTTCGTCCCCAAGACCTTGTTGACCATATGGATCTCTTCCTGGAATAAGTTCTATGACGAGAACGCAGGACTTGATATGCATTTTATAGTCGCCCATAGGGATTACGAAAGCAAGTTCCGCTTAACTAAAGAGATCCAGGAGCTACTACGCTCTGAGTACCCAATACCTCTACCTGCATTCAAGGCATTTGTGGGGCGTTTATAGGTTTTTTGTTTATGTTTTCTCTAGGCCAACTGCAATTCAAATCAAACCTTTTTTTGACTTCGCAAACATTATGGTCCTCAACGCCTTTATATGCAGAACCCAGGGCCAATTGAAATTATTCGGACATCTCAATCGATTGGCAAGATCAGGATATCCAAAAAGGCTGGCGTTCCAGAAAAACGAGCAGCCAAGTTCGAATAGATAAGAAAACATACGTGAGAATTGCGGGATCACGAATGCCTTTAGACGCGGATAGAGACCACGGCTTCACCTTTTAGGCCACAGCTGAAGAAAAAGGCCCTTACCTAACCGAGGTTTGGGAGAAGATGCCGACTCAAGAATGATTAGCGAAGGATATTCTTTTAGCATATACGCCGCAATTGAGAATTTCATGTCTGGCCTGTGCGCTTTCCTGGTGAAGTATGTATAGGGCAGAACAGTGGCAAGACCTACGAAGAAGTCGTTAGTAAAGTATAGCCGACCTGTGAGATTCCCAAGGCTTTCCTCGAAGGGGCTGAAAATTACAGTGCATTCGCAAGCATAAGCTTATCACTAGGTCCCTATGGCCGCACATTAAAGCATTACCGTAAGCCTCAAAAGTAAGCGTTCTCCGCATATCCCTGGTCGTAAGACAAACGGTTGGCTGCAATGACGACACAACCGTCGAACCCAAGTCTCCGGGATCCAACTTAAAAGAAATACTTAAATTCCCGCACCAGTCAGCACCCAAGATACCGCAGGCGTGCCTTCTATCTCTCAAGAAAGAGATGGTATCCAGTTTTTCCCCACCGAACCACAAAGTCCACCGCTATATAGCAAGTCAAAGCAGATATCGGTAACGTCGGCTCGAGCCTCACCTGAGATCTCACACGTTGGGACTAGATAAATACGAACGAAAAGAATTTGATATGCATTACATATCGAATTAGGCCCAATCGAGATGGGCTTGAATCGTACAGAAAAGCGTACAACGATTGGAGCTTGGACATTTTTGGATTCGATTATTACTTGACCGCCTTACAAATCCTCCAAAACGGCCTACTGTATGCCCGGATACAGCAAAACATAGGGTTCGTTGAAGACTTCTGGAGCCAGACTGAGTAAGGAGTGAAAGGATCTGTCAAGGATAATTGAACGTGGACAAGGCGTGGTCATACCCTACCTTAAATCTACAATGCTCCCCCAAATCCCCAAGCAAGTGACAACCCGGAGCTATTCTGGGCCTCAATATACTAGAAAAAATATATATAATGGATTTTCCACTATCCTCATATATCGCAATGGCGTCAAATACCAACACCAAATCAACGCGAAGCCTGAACGGGCTTTTTATACAAGGAGGAGCATAGTTACAAGTCAAGGATGACAAGGTTGGTCGTCACTTTTCCCCCGCCAGATTCTCCATCTTGTCCGGGAACTCCACGCTTTGCGCGACGACCCCAGCGTGGCACGCACCCTGATCTTGACATCCTATAACACCTTCCAGACGCGCGCTCTGTACTCGGAGGAAAGGCTGCGCCCGGACCGTGCCTATCCAAAAGCGTCATAAGGAAGACCTGGATACAGACCAGGATAACGATAAGGACGTGAACCTCGCCAAATAGAAAAACTATGCTACCACTGATAGGTGGGACAGGACATACACTTATACGTAGGGCAGGACACTGTCCTTCGTAAGATAAGTAGATAGTTAGTCGTTTTGTCCAACAGGACAAACGAGGAATTATACACTTCATATATAAAATACTATCAATGTCCCATTGCCCTTATCAATTGAGCGGGTCATACTTGATAAGGCCCAGAAGCTCCAAAGCCATAAGATTTACGTCCATTATACTGTCAGGACTCTCAATATACCGATCATCAATTTCTTGACCGCAGCGTTTATAATCAATCGAGCCTCAGATTTTCTTGGCCTCCTATATGTGATATAAAAACTTTATTTCGATATAGACAGAGGAGCCCTTTTGCTAATGGTATACTATTGGCTGGACTTCCCAGGACTTGAGATACGGCAGGTTTAACTGCATCTCTGGATTGCGAAACGAAGATTCAAGCTTAAATATCAAGGCATCAAAAGATTCTCGTAGGTCTTAAAACAGATAAACAATATATTACTATTATCGTCCTCGCTCAGACAGCGGTAGCATGGTAGTGGCAGAGCATGGCATTGCAAGCATCTGCCTTCCGACAGCTTGCAGACGCGGACGCCTGGGATGTTCAAGATGATTGAGCATTTCGTCCCTATAGAGCACCTCGTCCGTAACTGCCCTATGTGGGCGTGAGACTCCTTTCCTGCAAAGTATAGAGACATTGACAAGCCTGGAAAAGACGCTATCAGAGGTAGGTTGAATCTTACGGGCCGCGACGGAGGTGATGTGTTTGGACTGGTACAGATGGGAATGAACTCCTTTTTTGGTTTTTTGTGGGGGATGTGCAACCATCGTGGATGCAGTATGAGGCAAGGGGAGGATTCTTCCGTAGGCGGTCGAGCTCGACTTTGCTTACAATTGTATTCAGCATAAAGTGCATCTACCCTATATAGAATAGTCGATACAGGATCTACCCACAAGGAATTGGCGATTTCTGGTTAGCTGATTCTTCTCTGGGGACTTTCCCTAGTCTTGATATAGATCCGAGTTATATGTACACATAATCATAGCATGTTGAGTTAAGGATAGATCAATCCAATCGCTGAACATCAAGTCCTCGTCTCACTTGCGTCTCTTAATGCCCACCACGTTGCTGACCGGCTTTCGCAGGAATCCCTCCCTCGTCTCCAGCTCCCCTTTTCCATCCCCACCTTGCAGACCCACGACATCGAACAGTGTGCAGACAGTGGCAAAGATCAAGAATAGCTCCATTTCCGCAACGTTCCTTCCCACGCATGCTCTCGGCCCTTGACTGAATGGGATGAAACTTTCTTTCTGCAACTTCGTCATGCGCTCAGGAGCCCACCTGTCTGGATTAAATGAATCGGGTGAGAAGGCTGGATCGTTCTCTGGATTCCAGATGGTGGGGGAACGATGGATGGTGTAAGTAGGAACACTGAGCACGGTCCCGGGTGGAAAGTAAGTGTCGAGGATTGTGGCGCCAGAAGGGGGAACGATCCGAGCAAGGCCAATCGAGGCGGTGGAGTGGATGCGGAGGATCTCATTGATGACGGCTCGCAGGAAGGGTAGGTCTTTGACTTGCTCAAAGGTGGGGATGTTGATACCTGCTCGTTCTTGCTTGCTTTGTGCATCGCTCTTGCGAGTCGTCAATGCGTCGTCAATTTCTTGCTGCATTCGTTCCAATACGCCGTCCGTGCGACAGATCCAGTACAGTCCAGCACAGCTGGTGTTGCTTGTGGTGTCACTCCCAGCAATCAATTGCGTCGCCGCTTCGGCGGTCAACTCTTCCCTCCCTAGCTTTTCTCCATTCTCGTCTTTGGCTTCCATCAGCCGCGCGAGTAGATCTTGTCTTCCACTCCCATCACCGTCTTTTTCGTTGACCTCGGCGAGGCGCTTATTCACCCTTGCAACGGCAATGCCTGACAGATCTTTGACCGCCTGAGTCCCGCTCCTGAAGAATGGATCGGGCAGCCAATGCGCCCACGGTTTGAGCCATATCATGCATCCTAGTGTCGCCGAAGCCTCTCCCCGACGATTCAAGATCTCGACAGCCGGAGCAGTGGTCGCGGCCTTGCCATCTAGGCTCTCAATCCTAGCTTCGTCTTTCCCCTTTTCGAGCATGCCAAAGGGGGCACCGAAAGCAAGGTCGCCGATGATGTCGAACGCGAGGTAGTTGAACCAGGGGAGGCAGTCGATGACCGTCCAACCTTTTGCGGCAGTCTCGGACTTGGTGCTTGTTTGCTTGGAATTGCATGATGATCCGGACCCCTCACCGTGGGTAGCACCATCAGCCGTACTATCACAGAGAGCGTTCCATTTCTCGACAAACAGTCGTAAGTTTGCACGGATGAAAGGCTCAAACTCGCTGATACTCTTTGCCGAGAAGACGTGGCTGACATACTTGCGCTTCCTAGCTAGAACATGTCCGACCTGCATTAGCATTTGTGACACCGCCCGACACACGTCCGCTCCTGGACACGACAAAAAGCAAATTCTGGAACGACTTCCCCCCAGCTCAATAGAGAGTCTTTTCTGGGCTTTGGTCACACACAGTAAATGTCACGCCCGCCGGCACTCTGAAGATAAAGTTCCACTCTACTGCCGTTGTCACACGCAGCCTAGATTGTTGGACGCTTCTATCCTCCTCTCTTGCTGCCTCGGACATTCTTCTTGACCCCGCTACCAAAGACAGCTTATCGAGTCGGATATCCCTAATGGGCTCATCTCTTTTCTCTTCTCACCCTCCTCATCAAAGCGAAGAAGGCACGATGACCACACAGAACACCAGAAAGAAGGGAGAAAACCAGATTTTGTACTTACTATGCTCCGCTCTATCCCTCGTATTGAACAACCCCCTCCGCACACTCACAAATGCATCGTAGAAATCGCTCTTGACCCACCCGCCACGGTGGCCATACACCACCCCAATGGCCTCGCTCGCCGCGATACTGACGTGGTTTGGCGCGATGAGCACGAGCGGGCCGAGACTATGGCACGGGAAAGGTCAGGATTCATGTATCTTTCCTGATCTAGAGATGATCCTTTCAGCAAAAGTCATTGGGTTGAACCTACCGGGAGTGGAGATCATGCACAGCGGCATAGCGGCGATGACGTCGTGCCTGGAGGGTCAACCAGAGAGGGGAGAGGCGCGCAAACGGCGCAGAGGGGATGCAGGGGAAGGTGTAGAGAGAGAGGATATAACGATAGACGTAGAACAACACGGAAGTAATGAGGAGGGCGGCGAGGACGAGGGTGGAGAGGGAATGCATGATTAGGGTGAAGAAGCTCAGCGTGCGGGGGGCAAGGTCTGTTGTTTTGGTGTTTTGCAGGGACGCACTCTGTCGGTGAAGAGGACTCAAGGTATGACCAGATCCTCGCGGATGTATTCACACAGGAAATGTGGAGATTCATCGGGTCTGGCACATGCAGGCTTCGTTGACACAAGCAATTGCAACGTGGGAGCGTTCCGCGCGGGGGACCCGACCTAAAACACAGCCGGAATTAGTCGATCCTTCAACCATCAATGCTTCAAGATTGATTGCTCTACGGTACTCAAATCGCGTATTGCAGGCTAAGTTCTCTAGACGCGTCCAATTTATCTGTTTAACCTGAGTACTTCTTGCTTGATGATGCACCTGGCAAGGCCGGTTCAGTTTGCGGATGTTTGCAATACCCAAAGTGGTCTGAAGACCCATCGATTGCGGGGTATAGTTATTCCGAACACCGGTGAATTCCTGAATGGACCAGGGCCAGTGACCGCCAATTAATCCGAAGTTCTCCCGTGGCATTCTCTATCCACTTCTTGAGCTCACAAATTCTTAAATTGCTTCAACAACATAGATGGTGGTAGTATAGATATTGAAGACGATCCCTGATTTCTTTGGATTTTCGAACATCGTTGTGGTGATAAGGGACCGTGTCGAAGTGTAGTTCTTACAAATTGAGGGTCAGCGACACCTTTGGTCACCGACCCTCGGGCTTATCCTATGAAGCCGGATTAAAGCCTATGCGCAGCGGGAGTGAGGGAAAGTCGTGGGACAGTGGGGCTAATAGATGTGTCCCATTAGGGGATAGGTATCCCTGGGCATTCTCATCAACAATCACGACACAACGCCATCCGCTGCTGAAATTCATGAACGTCACTCCACCGAACAACCACTGAGTCCTCCTGATCCTCCTGGCCCATCACCTGAGCCCTCCCTTCGTCACCTCGCTCCCCACCCCATCGCTGCTCCTCATGCCACCCTGCTCCACGGAGCTATGATACAGCTCCGGCGGGCTATACTCCGGACTCCTCCTCGCTCTCCACTTCTTCCAGCCCAGGAAGGTTACCGCTGCCGCGACCACCCCTCCCAGTGCTACTCCGACTCCCACGCCGATTTCTCCTGAGTGGCTTAGTCCTGAACCCCCTCCACTATTATCTCCTCCTGCAGTACTAGCACTGGCACTGGCGCTGGCTATCGTGCTTGATGTTTGCATGACCACTTGGCTAGTGGGGGAGGGGGTGGGGAAGGGGGAGGCGGTGGAGATCTGCGTCACTATTGAGGGGGTGACGGACGCGATGGTGGCATGAATGGAATTGGCAACGTCATCGGAGAGCGAAGAAAGATAAACTCTATAGTAGCCTTTATCGGTGGAGGATGTTTCGGAGACGGAGTTGCCTTTGATTTTTAAAAGTCAGTAAATGGGTGTCGATGTCAATGGCTTGGGGTCTTCAGGGTCGAGCTTGCTTCATGATGTCGTGGACGCAAAGAGTTTCGGATTTTGAAGATGTTGGGGGAAATGACGGGGGTGCAGCTTACCCTCGGAGTCGGTGATAATGCGAGTGCAGACGGCGGAATTCGGTTCGAAGGAAGGGCCGCAGGCAACGATGCCGCTGATCAAGGTCAGTGGAGAGAAGAAGAGGCGGATGTTCAGGACCATCTGCGGTAACATTTGGGGGCCCAGCTGTTCGCGCGGGAACGATGAGGCAACGATAGTGAAGAAACGAACGATAGTATCGTTTCGCAATTTCCATCCCGAAGGAAGGATTGAATGTGGTAGGACCTCTGGGCTGAAAAAGATATGGCTTACGTATTCGGTCCGCTATCTATCGTGTACGATGTGGTTCCAGAAATCTCACTGAAGTAGAAGGACGTGCCCGCTCCATCGCTGAAGTAACCACAGCCGTGCATTTGGGCGGTGCAATCGACAGTATATTCAGTGACGGAGCCCGAGATATCCGCGCTCCCAAAGAACGTAGCACCATCGTGGTGCGTTCCACCAAAAGCGTCATCGACAATGTGAAGCACTGCCGTTTCTGTTGTTGTTTGTGAGAGGACCAGGGTAGAGGAGAGGAAGGCGGTAAGAAAGGGGAAGGCGATGATGGAGTTCATCATGAGTTGGCGAGGGGGCGAGTGCCAGCTATGTTTCTGCTATGAGATTACGTGGGTAGGAAGGCTTGCGAATTCGAAAAATTCGTGCAAGAAGAATGACAGAAGCGACGAACAAGGTTATCAATAACCCATTGAAGCGTTCTTCTGCGTGCTGATCGGAACAGAAGGAAGAATACCGCAGCTACAAGCTCTCGAGCTACTTGACCTCGGGATCACAGCGTGTGGCGGACCAGCTCAATATGTTCGCCTTCTCGCAGGAATGGCTTTCCTAAGAGGTTGTCTGCTCCTTTCTCGGACCAAAACCCGTCCGCAGTGTGGCATTGTGTTCTTTTGGCAGCCCGTGCATATTCCTTTTCGACTATTCTTCACCAACCTGAAGGCGACCATGCATGTTAGCAGCAGGCTGGAGTGCTGCGGCAGGAGCTCACCCAAATGCTAGGCTCATGGTCGGGGTTTGGATTACTGCTTGCGGTATCGATGCCCAAATGAACGAATATGAGAACGATCGGCGCCATTTGAGGTAGGCCCGAGGGTTACTTCGGAGCGACTGAGATGCATTCTGCAGCGAGAATGTATTCTGCAGCGAAAATGTATTCTGCAGCGAGAATGTATGCAATAGGGTGGTCGTTGGGGCTTGGACTGTCTGCCGGTTGCCATGCCCAAGCTCGACGTTTCTCAATCGGCGCTGCTGGGCGTAGCGGTCTGGACTTTGGAGGTCACAGTCACTTGACTCCGGAGCACGCCCATTTTCTTAGAACCAGGCTTCTGAAGCCCCACCCTCATAACAATCGGGCGCCGCAGCTATGGAAGTGCACCTTCGCTAGCCACAGCCGTCTCGCTCTGTGGTAGTGTGCTCTTTTGAGAAGATACGTTCAGCCGGTTGGCAATGATCATGCAACGCGGACTCAGAGCTGTCCTTATACTGCTGTCGCAAGATAGATGCAAGGTTATCATCCATAGTTATTTGGAAAGCGAGAGTATTATCCATCCTGCCAACCAATGCCGTGCCCGTAATTGATCCTACTGGCATGCAGCGTCAACCAACTTCGTTTAGCTCTACATGCACCCCCTCGTCCGGCGCTCATGGATCGCCGGGCTCCTTCAGATACTGCCAAGCTAGTTGAAATGCTGGGCCTGCGCAATTCTGGCGCGTGGCTACTGTCGCTGAAAGCCCTGCGCATCTCTTGCTGCAAGTTTTCGATATGCGGATAATGTCCCAGGCCCGTAGAAGAGCCCGCGATCTCTTCTGTAGGATTCAGCGAGCACTGTGCACTCCGAGACGTGGCTTTCGATGTTATGGGTTGGTGATGAAAGCTGGAGGTAGATGCGCACGTATGCAATAGAGGGAGGAAGGGAGGAAGATGGTAAGGTAAACCAGGGTCGTAGACCTGTAAGCCATCGGCACCGGGAAAAGATGGTGGCGGAAGCGAGACTGTCGTCGAAACGTTCATGTCTTCGTCATAGCATACCTTAAAGGTGTCATGTTCAGCGTCTGCAGCTTGTGTAGAGCGGATAGAAGCATGAGTGCTGGTTTCAAGATGCCCGGAAACGGTGAAGTAGTCTGTCGGGCTGCTGGTTCCAAACTCATTCTTGAAATGCAACGAATCTTCGTTGCTGTCGAAAGCAGGCACCTTAGGAGGAAGTGGCGGAGGGCTGCTGCCTACCGACGAAGTGACTGGTGGAGTCTCATCGGTGAAGAGGCCAGGATCGCCATGCAATGAACCCAGATTCAGCTTTTCAAATTCTGGTAAGGATAGCAGACTACCGGTTGTAATGTTGCCAGACTTTCGATCACTCGTTGCCCTCGTCATTATGGACGCCGAGCTCAGTGATGATCCAGACCCTGCACTCGACCGTTCAGACCGCAGGCTCATGATACTCCTCCTCTTATTGCGCTGACGCTCGAAATCTAGGAATCGCTGCATCTGTGGATCGTGTGGTGAAGGACACTCTTCTGAAATGGTCTCTATCTCAGATCCGACAGTCTTGAGATTGAGACTCGATATGACGGCCACGAGAGATTGGTGGCATGTGGTTAACTTTGCATGCTTCTCTGCCACCTTGATATTCTGCTTGAATACCCAATGGACCTTGTTGTGAAATTCAACGCTCTTGCGCAGACTCAAATCTATTCTTGCCGGTTCGACCAGCTTAGCTATCTCGAACAGCGCGTACTCTGTGTCTCGAATGACGCTGTCCATCCAGATCCGTTCACTGGCATCGAGCAGTGCAGCTTTAATTCGTCGCAACCGATGCGCTTCCTTGACATTAAAGGCAACATGATAAGTCGTTGATAGCAGGTCTTTTGTCTGCTCGTCGACTGCTTTTATCTGAGAGGAAAATTGACTGAGCTCGTAGAAGCTTCGAAGAATGGCGACCGTGACGGGATCGGCTGGCGTATGTTTGGTGATGAATTTGAAAACAGAGCCCAAATCCATCGTTTTCAACCTGGGAGACTTGCGGACAAAATCTGGACAAAATTGAGATAGCAGGGTCTCGATGAGAGCAAGTGGAGCTTCGGACGGGCAAGAGGGTTTGCTCAATGAGCGGTCGAGGACGAGGCTGAACACTGCTTGACTTTGTATTTCTAATTTTGGCCTCATATGCTGCTTGATTTTTTTATCGTATACTTATTGAGGAGTACCAAATAGGAGCCATCCGCTGCCAGAGATAATAACAGGTCGAATGTGACCCTCTAGCTGTTCCAAAGTCCCATTAGTGCGGCAGTAGGAGATCCGAGAAGAGTGTGGGGCATTTTAGGTGCTTCAATCTCCGGGAATAACGGCCGCTAAGCCCTCGCAAGGAGTCGGACATCAATCGACCTATCTTGTCTCGTTTTGTTGACAGGTCTCGTGCGTACATGAATGGGGTTGTTGCTCCATCGAGCCAGCCCAAAGTCGATATTTCCTGATTGAATCAATTAAGAGGAGTACCACGTGATGAAGAGTTGTTGACAACGATGTTAACATCCGTTGGAATAGATTGCCAAAAGCCTCTGTGATCAGACTTTAAAGGTTTTGACGTTTAATTGTGTGTCTTCGAGCGTTCAGCAACCAGACAGAGGCAGTGCTGCTGACTAGAATAATGACAAGGCTGAGGACAGGTAGACAAGGCGCCGTCGTTCTGCTTTCGGATTATGGCGCATGGTGGCGCCTGCAGGCACAGCGGCACGACATGCTTGATCAGAAAATACACGTGCCAGTCCCCGCTTCGTCAAATGAAAATTGAGAGATTGGCTAGTGCTGACACTCCACATCTTCTCTTTGAACTCGGCCCCATGCATACTACTGCTTTCCTTTCAGTTGAGGCTCTGCAAAACTCCTTCCAGCCGGTTAGGATCACGTTCCCCACTTGAGTCTAGACGCCGCCTTGGACGGTGAAAGAAAAGATCGGCAGATGAGAATGCAACCAAAACCGTCAAATATATCCCGCACGGGGTGGGCAGTACAACCTGGCAAGCGAATGCCACACTGGCGCGCCGATGATGATTCAAATTTTGCTGCAGCATTGGACCAATCGGTCTTCTCGTGCCTCTTCTGGGGGCCCATAATATTTCTAGTGCCGGGAAGTTCTGCATCATCATATCGCAATTCTACCTATGAGAATCTCCCGCACTCTGCCTCAACCAGTACTTGTGGGGCATGCAAGCGGGCACCCTGCTCGTCTGTCGTTTTCACCAGAGTGGGAGTCACTGCCAGCTGGTTTGGACCCTCGCTATTACCATTGTTTGGCCACCGAAACTGGAATTCTGATGGTTGAGAGAAGAGCAAAATGCCGAGCTCGCTGGCGCCTTTGAATATTGCTGACAAGCTATTGGAGCGCTGATCGCTCCCGTACTGAGGATTCTCCCACGGACCAAATACGCGCGTGAAGCCTCGTACCATGTTGTCAATTCGACGGTTTCGATACTCTCTGTAGTCAACATCCTCTAGGGGGTTCGGTAGCAGGTAGGCGGTGAGCTGCTGCCATCGCGAGAGACAGGGTCTAAATTCTGTTTTGAAAATAAGCTGAACACGTTCCGAAGAAAGCTTCAAATTGGAACGATGATTGACTTACCCGGCGTTTTCGACGTTGAAGACTTAGATGATTTGGTTTTGCTAGGAAGAAGCACAAACTCTGCTGGGAGTAGTGATTGAGCAGGGATCCCCGTCGGCGAGATAGAAGTCGTGACGAGGTTTGAGAGCGTGTGTTTCAAGATGGGGGTGGCTTTTGCGGCTTGGGGTAGGATTACAGTCAGCGGAGCAGGAAGGAAGGATGAATCGAACGATTTGAGCTCTGATTCGTGTATTCCGGTACGGGATGTTGGCGTTTCCTGATAAAAGTTTTCGATGTAGAGGCGGATCTGGTCCAATGTAGCCTCGACACTTTGCCGGATAGTAGTATCGTCCGCTGATTGAGGCATAGAACTCATCAAAGAGTCGCTGCCCCGTGATGTTGCGGTCATAAGAGGTCCTTTTTGATGATTGTCCGTGAAAACTGGGTCTTCGCGTATAGGCATCTGCCGTTCTTTCTTCGATCCTTTGTTCTGACGCATGATGAAGAACGTCACCAGGAATGTGAGAAGCGCCAGGCCAAGAGCAACGGCAATAACCACCCCCGCAACAGCCCCATTCGAAAGTCGATCATCAGCCGATGTGGAGCCACTCTTCAAGGCTTTGCTTGAGGAACTGCCCGCGACCGCAGCAGTGGGAGCCAAAGGTATAGATGAGGAAGCTATTGTCTCAGATAACGAGGGCAACAGAGCTGGCGTTGATGATGCTGATGCTCCCCCATTACCATTTTGAGCGCTGTTCGTGTTTGCTGGAGCGACAGCAGCGTCATTTGCATTTGTAGCAGTTGTCGTAGTCGGGGTGCTTCCGGATTGAGTGGTGGCTCCTCCGTTAGTAACAACTTGTGGACCGGTGCTGAGAGACGGATTTTGCCTTCCTAGGCTCGAATTATTTGTGGCAGAAACAGGAGGCGTCGAGATGGTGCTTCCTGTAGTGGGCGTAGGTCTATCATTTGAAGGCATTCTGCAATGAAGGAAGTTTGGCCGATGTAATACGAAAGTCGAACTGCTTGTAACGCGAGCAGGTAGAAGCGCTGGGATGGAAACCTGCGCAATTATTGCGAAAGAAAAGCCGCCTTTCTCGGACAATCAAGACAATGGCGGAGTAGCCCTTTAAAATTAGTACAGGTCCGTACCTAATGCACTCATCGTTTGCTCTGCTGTGCCAAACGATTTGAATGCCCTAAGTTATATCGAAGGGGTGGAAAGTGGGGCCGGATGCAAGCTAGAGAATGCGACTGCATAGCCTTGTCACACTTGAAGCCGTACCCCGCGATGATCAAGGGTCTAGAATTATTCCAATGATAGCGAGGGTAGTTCCGGTTGTCAAGGCGCGAAGTGAGATGATTCGCTTCACCGATTCTCCCGCAGGCACATAACGAGGTGAACTTTCGATCTTGCTGGTGGCAGGCAGTCTGATTTTTCATGAGAGACCTTCTTCGCTCCTAGCATGGCCGACGATGATTGGCTTCCTGAGGTGGTGATAGCGATCGATTTCGGTATGACTTGCACAGGTAGGTCAGGCTTATGCCTCCCTGAGGCCGCAATAATGATCATGCTCATGCGTCATTCGCACCCCAGGAGTGGCTTACTCGATGGGACCGGAATGGCTAGAGCCGAAAACAATCCAGCACTGGCCAGGCAAGGGCATAAACGAGTTGGCAAATAAGGTGCCAACATTGCTGCAATATGAGGACGATGCTGCGACCATAAAATCGTGGGGCTTTCTGGCTGATACAGAAGAGAGCAACGAGGAGATGCTTACATGCTTTAAACTTCATCTGGATCCAACATACCGTGATTCACGACCAGAAGCCCCGAGGCTTGCCCAAGCGAGGCAGTGGTTCCAGGATTATCTCCGCTGTATCCATGATCATATAGTAGAAAGTTTCGAAAATTCATTGCCCAGATGGAGCCTCACGAGAACAGAATTTATCTTCAGTGTACCGACCACATGGAAAAATCCCAGCATGATTGTACAGATGGAGAGGCTGATCAGAGGCGCTGGTTACGGGAGCGATGGTCCGCATCACCGGGCTCGCGTCGGGCTCACTGAAGCAGAAGCCGCGGCAGTCTATGCATCAAGGCAGAACTTTGACGTAAGTGACATAGACGACCGATTGGCTTATCTAATAGACAAAGGCCCACTAACCTCAAAGGTTAGAGGAATGATATTGTTTTGGTTTGTGATGCTGGCGGTGGAACAACGGTATCGTACCATTTTAGATGGGGAAGACTCCCACACACACTCCGCTGATGTACGGTCTTGCCAGGATGTCAATGTCCTCAAATTAACATCATCAAAGGGGCAAGCGACACAGCTGCAACAGCTTGGCTGGGTAGAAGGTAGGTTCTTGGAAATCCATGCCCAAGGGGCTGAGCTTGATTAGAACATAGCTCAGTATACGCAGGAAGACCCATAGGATCTGCTTTGATCGACCTGGAGTTCCACGAGCTCATCACGGACAGGTTGGAGAAGATCCGAGATCAGCTTCAAGAAGAGCCTGCTGAAGTTGCGGACCAAATGATACGAGGTAGATGGGAACGGACAAAGTGCTCATACGGGACATCTGCGTTCTCCGGAATACCAACGGTCCCATTATCGGTCCCTGGCTTATCGACCGATTGCTCCTTTCCAGGGCTCAACATTGAGGGTGGCAAAATGATTCTGAGACGGTAAGTCTTCGACCGGATGACGTATTACATTTTTGCTGAAAATCCGTAAGTGAAGAGATCAAGAAGCTCTTTGACAGTCAAGTCGATAGGATGCTCGATCTGATTGATGAACAATATGAGAAGATGGAACAAAACCACCCGGGGATCGGAATAGTTGAGTATGCCCGGTGAAGATATGAGTCAGGATAGTCACTGATGTTTCCAAAGTCCTATCTTGTTCTCTCGGGTGGACTTGGCAGTTCCGCATATGTCAAGCAGCGACTCGAGTCACGCTTCGGTGTGGCTGGCGACTCGTTGAGACGGGTTGCACAGGTTATCGTAGTGTTTGAGCCGTAGGTCAGCACTGAGCTGATCAGTTGACATTACTGATTAGACTCATTGTAGCCAGCTGGCGGTTGTTCATGGTCTGGTCATTGACCGAACACAATTTATCAGCCGCGGAAGCACGGTTTTCAGTGAACGGTGCTGCCGCATTAGCTATGGGGTCAGATGTCGGCAAGCGTACGACCCCAACAATCCCAGGCACGTCGGCCAATTTGTGTCCAAGGATCCTCGAGATGGCAAGAGATATGTGGAGAACACCATCGATTGGTTCGTGAAGCAGGTCAGTTCCCTAAGAAATCTTCTTCTGTGTTGCCAAATGCTGAGATCTAGAATTGAGCAGGGTGAGATTGTCCCCAACGAGGGCATATCAAAACCGTATTGGCTGAAGATCAGACCCGGTGAGGAGACGAATCCATGGAAGACTCACATTGTCTCCTCCTCGGCCCCACGCGACCGGCTCCCGACCAGCATGGCCGAGGATGGAGTGAGGGTAGTCTGTGGAGTGGAATCAAACCTAAGAAACAGAATTGTGGATATGAAGCTAAAGAACAGGCACTGGTACAGTATTGGGCATCCGTATGTGAGAGTAAAGTTCTGTGTCCGAGTGATCTTAGGAGCGGCCGACCTGAAGTTTCAGCTGCAATCCAACGATCGCAAGGTGCTCAGCCATGACCATGATGCCATTCAAGTGACTTGGAATGCTCCTGAACATTCCAGCATTGATGATTATGAATAGCCGACATGTACAAAGGCCTGAGATAGGACGAGGAGGTTGCTTCAAGTGCGATTGCTGGATTTCCTGAAGGAAGTTCAGGCCATTCGTGTACGCAGTCAGCAGAGTATAGTGGGGTCGATCATGTTCTTCTTGATCCGATATTTCGAACTGATAGAAGTTAATCCTGTTTTGTTGACAACAAGAGCGTGCAAGCAAACAAAACAAGACAAATGCCAAGAGACAAAGCACACTAGGCCTTATAGGTACTAGTGCCTTGCTCGATATGACGTATGAGGGTAGCCTCACATGTACGGAGGTCCGCACTAAAAGTCCTGGAGTACGCTAAAATCTCGGATCATGGTTTTTCCGGTCTTAGCATCTTTTTTTTTTTTTGGATTTTTGATTCCTTACTTAAATAACACCCTATTGGCCACTCAAAACGTCTATTATAAGCCCTTTGAGCTCTCAGATTTTATTATGAATTAGCATTATTACTACCTCTAAGCCTTTAACGTCGTTAAATATTTAGAGATTTCTTAATATTTACGTATTTAGCCCGTCGTTACTTAGAATTATATAGCCGAATGTTAGACCAACTCCAATACTTGCTTGGCTGTTAGGTCAGGGAGGTATCTAGGAACGTGAGAGACGAGTACGCAATAGCAGTAGGCAATTAAATCACAACTTGCATTTTGCGAATTTTGCACGACTAAGTTACGATATCGTAACTTATAAGTACCAGAAAAGTCCTTACCGACTTTTGTATCTTTATATATAAAGCTATATCTAAAGTTGGATAATAGTCCAAAAACGTAAATAAAGTATTAACTTTTAAATAATACTTTTATCTTTTCTTTAAAAGAATTCGAATATATAATATTTAAACGGAGAC
>PEKF01000046.1:0-162606 GCA_003073195.1 Ramalina intermedia | reverse complement strand
AACCCTAACCCTAACCCTAACCCTAACCCTAACCCTAACCCTAACCCTAACCCTAACCCTAACCCTAACCCTAACCCTAACCCTAACCCTAACCCTAACCCTAACCCTAACTCTTACTCTCACCCTCACTCTCACTCTCACTCCTTACCACTATCTTATCTTTTATTCTTACCTTAATAAATCTTTTATTCTTACTTTTTTATATATTCTTATTCCCACTTCCATTCTTATCTTTACTTATACTTTAATTCTTACTCCCACTTCCATCCTCTTTCCTATTTCTATCTTACCTTTTCCTTATCTATATCCTTACTTCACCCACCAATCCTTACATAATCCAGCGCCCTACAGCGCTCACTCCTACCTGCGCGCTATTTTCCATCTTTCACCATTCGCCATATCACCTGCTTCGTACTATTATCAATTTTTCATCTTTATCCAATTTTCCAATAATTCTTCTTCAAACATTCCTCTTTGTTTCATATGACCAATTCTTGCTCTCTACTATGATCTTTATTTTTCGTTCTGCACTCTAGTATCTTATCTTTCACCGATCATTGACCCACTCCTTTTCCACTCTTTCCTGTGGTCGCACTAGTCTCCTCAGCTTTTCGCATATTTCAATCATCCCACCCTTCTCTTGGTTATCTCTTAGCCTTCATGAATTTTTCCATCAGCGGTCAGTGGTGCCCGAGCTTTGCATGGCATGCTTCTATTATGCATTCGTCCGCCCATCTCAATTCAATTTTATCATTTTTGACCTCCTATATACTCAAATCTTTGCGACCTTGTCATCAGACTCCGGCATGGCAAGAAGGATGTCGCGCTCCTGCAAGCTCAATCAAGCTACCGGTAGCACTGCTTACTATCAGCAGGCAGTGAGTTTTGCAACAATGTTGGCCTTCCATTGTTATGGTGTTGGATTGGAAGAATCAAAAAGAAACGATGTAAGACACTTCACCGTGGCAAATGTATTCGCTCGATTGCTTCACAGTAAGCGCGCCGCTTTCCTGAAAGCTTCGACGCAATCAATACTGCCTGTCTAGATAGCACTTTCTTTACGAATTTTGCCCACTCCTACGATGACCTTTTACGGGTGAGGTTGTGGAAGACCGAAGAATGGGAAGCAACTGCATAGTTTAGACCAACTTGTGCTACGGCCGCTAAGGTGCTGGAAACTTTGTAGAAGGTACGCGACAGAAAGTCCCAAAGTGTGCAATAAATATGCATGATTTCCGCAATGCTTACAGAAGAATGCATCTGGTGAGAAAACCAAAGCATGAGGTGAATGTAGTAGTAGGGGAGGAACGGGCGACTGCAACAACTGAAAGCAAGACGCTGTAATCTCCCTTGTGCGTTCTGATCGACCCGTATGTGCATATGTCAACTGTTTTGGAAGAAGGTCCCAGGTTGATAGAAGGCTCGGATGTCGATCATTGGTGCCTGCCTCACCCACTGCGTCTCCCCCAGGTGCAAGGATCATCGCCTGCGCCGAGGTATGCAGACTGAACATTGGTAAGGATTAGCAAGAGATCAGCAACACCACTGCTGATGGAATTGTATGTAGTGGTGCTTCCGCAGAGTCACGACTACTTGCTGCAGAGATCGTCTGTCATATTTAGACATTTGTGCCGTCGGAGGCATCGAGGCTGACTTCGACCAGGGTCATAGGTTGATAGACCATCGGGAAGGGAAACCGAGGCGATGAGCTGATGCACCAAGGGTAGATGGGTGCAAGATAAGTCGCGCGCGGGAGGACTGACAGACGGACGTCCGAGCATTCGTCGCAACGAAACAAAAGCAATCTTGTGGAGCTCCCCAATGTCGATGATAGACATGATTTCGCCGAAGGACTGCAAGGCCAGATTGCAGGAGAGATGTTGCTCTTTTCGCGCGCGCCGGTCACTTTGGTCTTCTCGATGATGAAGTGTTGGCAGACAAACGACCCGATCAGCTGTCGGGAGGTTTTCGGATCAATCATTGGGACTCTTCAAGCTCTCCTATATCGATAGCAGACCAATCCTTGGTCTCACTGTATTGATGCATGCTCATTCAGTGCTGCTCTCTTCACACTCCCCGCTTGCTTTGTTCCTCTCAACGCTGAACGAGTGGCAGACAGTGGTCACGAGGAAATGTTGCAAGGTAGAGCAATTGTGGAACACTTGGAGCTCTCCGAAATTTGAGGGTTGCATGACCGTTGTCTAGGAGAGGCGTCTGTCTTCACCTATTGCCTTAATCTCCTCAATGCTGAAGGGTTGACAGACAGAAGTCATCACATCCCAGTTCAAAGTCGCAAGACGCAAGACTGCTGGATCAAGCGTAGGTAGGCATTTCCAAGGTCTCAAACGTCGTAGATGGAGAACCCGGAAACTTGAGCCCAAAGAACTGATGGCCACGCTCAGTACAGATGATTCATTCTCCTTTGCGCTGATGGACTGCATTTCCATGTCATGCGCACGAAGCCCAGAACACATCTGCACATTATGCAGCGCTGACCTTGTACACGAGCCAAAGAGTCCCGCTATCTCAACTGACCTTCATGTGCAGAGTGCATCCGCCAAGGCACATGGGGAACTTCCATGGCGGCTGTGCCTGACCTGAAGCCGCCCCGATTGCGCCACTTCGTCCTGTAGTAAGTGCTGATAGCGCAGTGATGTTGCCATCTATTTCCGAGCAACGGAATTGTCTCTGGCTGATGTGGGAACAAATCTCATATTTTGTCTTCGTCATCTGCAGCGGCGACTTGGACGGCAACTTGGATCTGCAATGGTAGATCCGGGGAAATCCGTTGCGGAGTGCGATTATGTCATGCGTATGTGGTGGCGGAAGGCCCATTCCTTAAAACTTGACGGGTGCTGCATTGGGAAGGCGGGATTGTGTCAGGTCGGTCAATCGATTTCATCGATCGGCAGCTTTTCATGCTTCGACATCCGTGAGTCATCTTTCGGGTTGTCCTGGCAAGCTCCTCGAATGACCCTGAAAGGTTCGACAGCAAGCTTTGCCAATTTGCAGGTCTGGCGCCAACCACATTGAGGGTGGTTCGCACCTACGTGTTGCGCAGGCGAATCCTCAAGCAAGCCATCGAGGCGATGAATCGTTGAGAGGTGGATGGGTGGGTGCTGCGTAAACCGCATGATGCAGGACCAACATATTGACGCCCCGAATGATTGTCGCAAGAAATGAAGTTGAGTGGCCGCTATGGTCATTCGAGCTCTTCAAGAGTCAGGGTCTTCGGAGTCGGTCGCAGGTTTGTATGACGGTAATACATGCGAGGTATTCCCCACTTCTTTCATAGATTGCATTGGAACTCTCCAATGCTAATGGATGGTCGGACAGACAGACGCCGCGATGAACTTTCAGGAGGTCTTCGGATCAATCTCTCGAACGTCGAAGATTGAGATCTCTGGAACTTGGCACGAGAAGTGGACGGCCGCTCTTTGGGGAAGGCATTGATGTCTTTGTCTTGAACGCCCGCCTTGATATTGTTGGTGCTGAAGGATTGATAGACGGAGGTCACGATCGACTATCGCAAATTTGCCTGAGCAATTGAGGAGAATTTTCGAGCTGTCTGAGAACAAAGACCCTGATCTCCAGAATTTGGTCTTGGGAGAGTTCGGCCGGCCACCAGCGGAAGCCTTGATGTCTTCAAATAAGCCGGTAGTCCTGAGCTGCTCGATGCTGGAGAGCTTCATTACTTTGTCGTGCGCAGGAAGTCAAAACGCAGCCCTTCAATGACTGAGCATATGTCCATCCTCGGAACAGCCGCCGGAGATTTCGAAGGCATGTCATCGCACGCCAGCCAACGACGAGTTTGTCATGCAGAAAGAGATGGTGTCAGATGCATGAGAGGATAGGTATCTGGATAAAGTGATGGAATGAGTGATCTATGGATAGATGCATCTATGATGCATCTATCTGCAGGTGATGGGCCTAGTGTACTGAGATGTACAGGTGATGATATGTACACTAGCAAAGAGGTGTTGATGCAGAACTCATTTGGGAGCTGCAATGACACCCCACGCTGAATGCTGACAGATGGCAAAGCCGCGATCAATACTTGCCCAAGAAAGAGGGCGCACTAGGGCCGGCTCAAGTTCAGGCGCGACTACCATGGAAAGCTGAATGCGTCTTGGCAGATGCCTGCACGCTGTCAAGGGAGAACCGGCACTTGCACGCGGAGGTCAGCTCTGATAGAAAGCGCTTGTGTTTTGAAGAGGTATGGAGGGTCCAGGGTTCCCGTTCACATTTCTATTGAAGCTGTAGCGCGTGTTGTGTTGGCAGAAGGCGCATTCCTGGGTCTTTGACAGTGTGCAGTTGCAATTCGGAGGACGGACATGCGCTAGTTAATTAGAAGAGATTCGTCTACAAGGGTGCCTATGTATTGCGCGTGCGTATGTGGTGGCGGAAGGTAAATCCCTTGAAAGACTGGTGGGTGCTGTTTTAGAGGAAGGTGCGACTGTGTCAGGTCGGTCCCCCCACCTTATCGATCCGCAGCCTTCCATGCTCCGATGTTCCTAAGTCGGCGATTTGTCCCTTCCCAGTTTCGCTTCAATTCAATTTGTTGTTGGACAGATGCTGCTTTTGGTCGATCCTAAGACCATCTTAGCTGCTGACCGTTCGTCGTCGAGAAGAACAGGGAGAGGTCTTTGCCGAAATGGTGCCAGCAATAGTGAGAGAGAAAAGAAGAGGACTTCACTCTAATGCCAGACGTCCGTCATGGAAGACAAGGTGGCGACGCACGACCTGTTCGTAGCTTCAAGAAGCTAAAGGCAGGCGGGTCGATCCCGCCTAGAATTGGTCGCGCGACAACTTGACTTCCGACTGGCGTTCGTCAGCCTATCATAAGCTCGTGTCTTGACGAGACGATTTATGACCTTCTGCTGAGGGCGTCTTTTGACCTCCCTGGAACGAGTTGATGCATCGCAGGATATTGGGCGTTCCTTTGTAGACCCGTTCGCCGATTGGGCAGGGACACAAGGTTGAGAGGACAAGTCTCGGGAGGCGAGCGAACGTTGGCATGGTAGGAAGGCAGGCAGCGAAGAGGGCAAAGCGACCCGACAGCCAAGAAACGGTCCGCTAGGCAGTGAAGAGGGAAGATGAGAGCTGGAGGGAGATGCGCAATCTGGCCTGCTGAGGCAGCAATGCGGCTGGCAGGCGACACGGCGAGCAAAGCCCGCGACACCGATAGATCTCTGAGTACACGTGGGGGAAGCTGTAACGAGACAGCTTGCGAAACATACCGGGTAGTGTGCGTTATCTGCCAATGCTCTGTCTGACTTTCGCCTAGGACTTCAGGATGGGTGGATGTGGTCTTGGTGGCGTGGCAGTGCTGTCCGGAAGTCGAGTACTAGAGACTGAGCAGCCGCTTTCAAAGCGTGGCAGCGTTCTTGGTGAGCTCCTGGTGCCTTCACGCCATCTCCAGAAGAAGGCCTGGGACGTGGGGGGCGTATCCTGAGAAGAGCGTGGCCGGAAGAGCAGAGCAATGTGAGAGATGGAGGGTCTCGGCATAATGGATGAGCAGAGAGCAATGACTCTACAGGCAACGATGAGGAGTGACAGACGTACGTACCAAGCCTCTGTGCGAGCTGCTTAAGTCGCGTTCATCAAAGTACGTCGTTGCTTGAGGCCGCTCGCCGCTGGGTAGAGTACCAGCCCAAAGATCAAATGCGTACCCAAAACTGCCATCACGGCCGGTGCGTCAGCTGAAACGACTACTTCGAAGACCCGCTTGATTTTGGAGCATTCCCAAATGCGATACTTGGACTTCCAAGAAATCTTCATGTTCCTTTCTCCGCTCCTCACCAATTGTGACCTCTAGCGACGTGACTCCGAAGTCCTGCACTCGTGCCATACCGCAAGAGGAGCGCATTGAAGTGCGTGGATTGGCGCATCCTCAAAACTTCAACTACCTGTGGCCTGGTCCGCACAGAAAGCTGAGTACGCTGGACAGGCCCAAGTCATCGTAGAGGCAATCAAGCTCGAGTGAATTTGGGACAACCATAGCCCCACCAAATCGGACGCAACTGGACTGTTATGATCTACGCTAACAGAAAAAGAACGACTGCTCCTACCAGGAATTGTTTTCTAGCAAAAGTAGGTGGGGCTCAGCTGCAGCATCCAGGTGAGCTAGTCAAGGCCGCAAGTGCAGAGTAGGCCACTGACGGTCTTACCAAGGCTCTGTCTAACTAGCCAGTTGCGAAACCTTAGCGTGCACAAGGTTTCGAGGCACCAACATGACGGAATAACAGTGTCCAGACTCTCATGGACGGTGGCCCAGACCATCAATGAGTGAAAAACCACCCAGGGGAGCATGATGGTGCAAAGATCTGCGATTCAACGGAGCTGAGAGCGTGAAGACCGCGTCCAGCTTTGCCCGACTTCGCCGACTGCTTGCTCTTTGGCTCATGCAAGGGCGAGGACTTCCTGCTCTCGTCTTCGCACAGCATTTTGAGGAGGTGGAGCCCTTTGTTACAATGATCAGATCATTGAAAGCCGGCCGAATTTCTCATGGTAGCATGTGGATGTTGCAAGGGCAGGCATTTAAGCAAAGCGATCGTATGTCAATCGTCTTCCCTAAGAGGAGTCCTCAGCCATTGCATCGAATCGATCAGAAAGTGGAAACAAGAGTGTGATGATCATTGAGATGAATGATATATCTGACCGTGACCCTTGCTGACAGTGAAGTGTTCTTGGCGGACGAGGAGGGCGGTGAAGGATCAAGCGTGGGGTTTTGGTGGGGACGTTTGATTGCTTGAGATTACGACTCGACGGTGAGTGAAGTTTGCTAAGACGGAGAACGTGACGGTGACGTTGTCATTCACGGATGATGACCCATGGTTTGATCCGTTAGCGTGGTTTCGTGGTAAGATATCTTTCCATCCACCCCACGAAAACTTTTCCATCTCATCAACCTCATCTCATCGCCCTCATTTCATCGAAAGCAACAGCCATCAACTACCATCCATCCGAACAAGACTTTGAAAGAAATGTCTGCTTCAGAGTACATGGACTTGGACTGGCGCCAGTGCAGCAGCCGAAAGGTGCGCATTGAGCGCCTTGATCTGATTTGGCACGAGCTTGCAGCAAATGAGAAGGTGGGAATCCAGCCATCGAGCCCACGTGGGAGATGTGAGCTTGTTCAAGAAGGCGAGGACTTCATCATGCGGCGTCGATCCGCCAAGGTGACTCGCAAGGCTGCTGCCAGCGCAAAGAGCTGGCCTCATCTGTGGTCTGTGTACAAGCGCGTGACCACCAACCTGGCGGAAGATACGCCGGTAATGACTCGGTTCATGCAGTACCAAGAGGCTAGCATGATGACGGCCGCACAGGCGCGGACAGCCTTGCACGAGCTGGCGCTGACCACTGGCGTGCATGAGTGGACGCTGGGAGTGGTGCCCCAAGCAACCGGTGAGATCTACCTCCCTCCCGGTCGACGGGTGTTTGGGTACAAGGTCACGGATATCCTACGCTACCATGCGACGGGTACTCCAGACCTAAAGTTCCTGGAGAAGTTTACCCTTGACCAGAAATGTACGAGCCCGATCGAGCCGCTCGTTGAACGCCTACAGTTCCGAGGCAAGGCTCCTGCCGCCGTCATGGTGGTAGAGCATCGCAACATCAAGCCGGGCATGACGACACTGGGATCAAAGTGGGACGATATCGTCCTCGTCATGGTGCGTGATACATCCTGTCCAACGAATGACCTAAAGAGCTGACAGTACAAGACCGCAGGCTACCCGAGCGCAGCAACGAGGGAGTTCCTCCACATGCTCTCGAAAGACGAGAAGCTGGCGAAAGTGCCGTTTCTCTATTTTGGCGACCATGACTTCCAAGGCTTTCATATCTACAAAGTCTTGAAGACCGGGTCTGCCCAGCAGGCCGAGTCGAGTAAGATCATGGTCTGCCCGAGATTGCAGTGGGCGGGTCCGTCCAAGGACGATCTCCTGGCATCTCCCTCGGAATGCGCGCAGGGCAAAAGGGCGCAGTACGAAAAGGATAACAAGAGGAAGACCAAAGGGGAGGTCGATGTCTATATGGCGAAGTGGAGGAGAGAAACTCGCGGCAAGCTCGAGAAGAAGCTTCAGCCAGCAAACAAGACCGATGTAACCCTGATGAAGGGTTTCCGGGACTGCGGCTGGCTTGACTCCGAGCCCGCCATCAAGGCCGAGCTTGAAGAGATGCTTGAAAAGCCGAGCAAATTCCGCTTGGCCAACTTGACCGACGTCAATGGGCAATACTTGCGCATCTTTATGGATAATAAAGTTGCTGAGCTGTCCGTGGGGACCGTGAGGCAGCCTGAAAAGGAGATGCCGGTCTTCCAGACGTCGCCTCAAGAGAAAAAATGGCAAAAAGCGACGAGCCAGGCGATGAGTTCGCCTTCACAAATGCCTGCTGCCGACACGGCTGTCCCCTCGGACCTCAGTAAGATGAGCGAAGAGGAGCTCCAGGCTTTAGCAGAATTCGATATAGGTAATTAGACTCCGCTCTCAATGAAAGTTCTTCCCTCCCGTTTTCCAATTGAATGCCCTCGCCGTGTAGCTTCCATCATCTCCACCTTCTGACAGACAGGTCCTTCCCCCTGCTTTAGATTGACACGTCGCTGGCCAGCATGAGTCCTCTGATGGTTGATGGTGCTTTTATACACATTTGCTGGCGTCCCCTCTTGCCATTATCTCAGCTGCCATTATCTCAGCTACTGTCATCGCATCGACTTGCACTGTCGCACGTCTTTCCAAGCTGTTACATCTCCTTCACCTTTACCATCTGAATTGATGGAGGTATTCGATTTCTACTATTGCTCCAGACTTCTTGAATTGTGCAGCTACAAGGCTTCGGGTTGCGAAAATGCGACTCTTTCCGCCTGTTGCAATAAATTTTTATCAAGTGATCGAGGCTTGTCCTCTTAACATACGTTTCCCCCTCCCTTAGGATTAGGAAGTTTCGTACTTTATGGACAGACAGAGCGTGAGAAGTCGCTAAAGAAAGCAGGTATTGACCTATCTTGTTGATATGAAGCCAGCATCAGGGTCAAAGAGCTCCTGCACTGATGATTTGTTTGCGTGGTCGCCGAGAACTTGAGAGTCTGCTATCCGTTCGCGCCAACCATAGCTTCCGGTTTGGACGTTCAACAGCTTAAGCCTTGAAGAAATGACTGCGGTGATCCGCTTGATGATTGATTCAGTAATGATGCAATGCGACCGTAGGATGTGTAGGTTGGGTGCTAGCAGAGAACCTCAAAATCAATCATGCTTTCCTTCGATCTCACAGCATCAACGATGGGATTTTAGTTGTTTGACATCTGAAGAGATGATCGCGAGTGTCCGCTTGATGATTGACCTAGAAACGAAGAAATGCGACCGTCGGGAGTGTGGGTTGGGTGGTGATTGAGAACGTGGGATTCAATTGGCCCATTCTCTCCTTTCCAAAGCATCATATCCCGATAGTAGATCGACCGAGACTTGAAGAGATGATCGCACATGTCGGAATGATGTTTGACTGAGAAATGGTAAAATGCGACCGTACAGAGCATGACTCAAGGCTTGAGGGCTGTAATGGGTGACCACTCAAGAAATGATTCTACCACATAAGGAACCGTCGCGAAGAAGCTTAAGCTCGAAGTTGATCATTGCAGCTATCCGTTTGATGGCTGTTCAAAACTTGACTGGATGCGACCGGTGCATGGTGATCTGGCGCGATGCTTCAAGTCAACCCTCCCAGTCATCTGGGTCGAGCGAGCTAGCAGATGCCCTCCAATTCTCATGCCCCTGGTGCTCATCATTCTCAGATCATCATTCTCAGATACCGCCAGCTCTAGCCCAAAGCTTGACCGCCTTGTATGCCGCATCTGCTTGAAGGATGTAGCGACGGGCCGCAGCACCATCTCCACCGACGGTATCGAGAGAGAAGGCATGAAAATAGATGCTGTACGAGCAGCATCTATTTAGAGCAGTAATACGAAGGCTTATGGGGCGACACAGTCCCATGATATAGCTCAGTCAGGGACCTCCTCACTGTCTCCCAGCCACTATCTGCTGATGCTCCTCAACCATCTTCGATTTTTGCATCTAACCTTGACCACGTGTTTGCCTAGGATCTGTCTAGCTCTCGATGCGCTTTCGTCTCTTAGCTCTGGATAGTTGCTGCTGGATGGCTGTCGGTGAAAAACGCGGCCGACTGCGGCAACTAGGATACCATTGACTTGTATACGGACCTCGGCTCCCATGTCTGTTCAGGCTCAGAGAGATAGCAATGGGGTAATTTTGTCGTCAGGACGTGTGCTCGGTTGCTCGGAGACGCGCAATGAATCGGTATGCAGTGCCACTCTGGATCCTCTTGCTCGGTTCTGGGTCGCAAGCTCTTCAAAGTAGTAGTCAAGTGGACTGAATCGATACCAGCCAGAAAGACAAATTGTTGGTGACACTTGGTGAAATGCGACCGTCAAGAGTCCTTCCAGCGTAGAGTCAACCAGATTTGACATGCCATCTTCTCTCGCGCGGTAGATTTCTGACATAGGCCTAGGAATTCCTTGCCGAAGACTTGCTACGGCCGTATTTCGCCAGTCTCCCTGATAGCACTAAACGACAAGCAAGAGCTTACTGTCATGATGCCCCTCGAGGCTTTCTGTAGAGGAATTTTCGCGCACCATTGGCGTTGGGGTCCAAGCAAGCTCCGCTCCTTACCCAAGAATTTGCCCACGGTCGCGCTTCGTCAATCGACCTCATAGCACGAAATGAAAAGGTAGAGCTAACAATGACGATACCTCTTGAGGTTTTCTCGGCCAAATCGTGTTTGGAAAGACGCTGAATCGATGCCTAAAGGCTTCTTCGAGGGGACTTCCCTGCTGAACCGCAACCGCTTTTTGGATACGAACCACCCATCGTCTGGCATGGGCTCTATTCCGTTTTTATGATGTGTCAAGATGCCTGCTGTTTACACCGGGTCATCTTGTTGTCTGCTACGCCTGACGATAGGATCCACCGCCATGGAGTTTCCTTGCGGTCGCATTCTCCCAGTCTGTTCGCCATCGCCATAAGGACAGCGAAGGATAATAATGACGATGTATCTGAAGCTTCCTATGTGCCCATTCCCATACGATCAAGGTGAGATTGTGGATGTTCCATCCTTGCAGGCAAGGCGCCAGCCAATGGATCACGCAATCGCAGTGAAAGAGCAATCTTGACACCACTATTGAATCGGTATTAAATCGCGTCGTCTCTTGGTTGGTGCTCGTGTGATGGTATTGCCAGTCTCGCAATGGGTTGCGGGTTGAACTCAATGAAGCAAGCAAGAGGGCAGGAAAACACTTCTTACGGTCGCATTTTCCCAATCTGCTTCTCATCGCGATTCAGATAGCGACGGATGATAATGCCGATGTCTTTCGACCTTTCAGCAAGCCAATATCCTTATACGGGGCGCTCGTTGGTAAAGATTTGATGACCTAAGCGCTGGAGAGCGGATGTGTCCCAACGACGCAACCATTCGCCGTCATAGAACCTCTGATCATACCACTTTCACTTCCTGTCCGCTCCTGGATGGTAGCTGTATCATAGGATATGCGCTTTGATGATGAATTGCTGGTTGAAATTCATGAAGTAGGCATGGAGACGTAGAGTATCTTCCCACGGTCGCATTTCGTTGATTTGCCTTTTTTGATTGATTGGGCAGTATGAAAAGATCATTATGATGGTCTGCTCCGAAAGCTTCTTACATTGATCTCCCAGAAGAAGACTTGTTGATGGATGGTAAGTGAGATCGCTTCGCGAGGCTCACCATCAACGGAAATCTTGCTCTATGCCAGTCAGTCATCGCAACATTGCCCTCAGGCTTTCGAGATCACGTCTTGTTCTGCCGCTAATTGATAGCTTTGTCATTGTATCCGGAGCCAGGTCGATCTTTTGTTGCTTGCTGTGTCTCGTGAAGGATGTCAACAGACTCTGAGGCATGGCCTTTCTCACACTTGCATACTGGCGCGCTACCTTTGAACGCTCAAGAGATAGCGGAGACCGACTGGTCCAAGCATGGGTCGTGTCGTGTCAATCCCCCGCATCAGGTTGTATCTGCAATGATCAATCGGTCGCTGAGAGCTTGTGGCAGTCAGCCTTCGCCAGCATGACGTCTGCTTCCTTAGGGCGAAAAGAGAAAACTACGAAGAGATAATCACCAGTCTCCATGCCTGCCCGTTCGATTCCTCCTTCTCCTATCGAAATTGGTGTGCAATCGTTTGGGAATGTCCAGAGTATCGGTAATTTTGATCGACGAGGACCTTCAAGCTCTCAACACATCGCACATGCTCAGCTTGAGATTGCTGTCCACGCATGATGTCGAGCTGTTCGAGTCTTGACCGGACAGAGTCGCCAATCTTAGACAGGCTCACGCCAAGTCACTCCTTCGCTTCAAAGGGTCAAGTCTTCAAGGGCTTCGACGACCAGGTCGAGCGGTGATGCAGGACTAGAGTTAGGGATATCGACACGCCGAAAGGGTGCTTGATGAGTCTGATCCTGGAGCTCACGGCTGCCGTGAAGTGGCGACATCCAACTAAGAGCCCAACGGGCTGTCGCCAAGCCAAGGCAATATGAAGAGGCTGTCGATAGAACAATCGCTTTTGTCGAGGAATAGAATTCAAACCCTGTGAGCGGAGGCCTCACCACCGCCAAAAGCCAAGGCTCTCAGTGATTGGCGGAGCTACTGCGCAAGGGATCGTCATAATCTTCAGTTAGCGTCGAGCCACAGGTGTCGTGTTGGCAACGGCCGAGAGGCGCGTTCCCGCTGCTTTAAATGCGTTTTGTAGTGACTTCGCTGCGTGAAGGACCTACTCACGATCCAAAGCGCGAGTCAGGGAAGGAGCGCTAGCCATTCACACAGCGAAGAACGTGAAGCACGGAGAATGGCTCCTGGTTCTCTCGGAGCTCCAAAGAGCGATGACGCGTCTTGTCGAGCGCGCCTCACCGGGTGTTGTAGGTATGTAACTGAAGTGTTGCTGTGTGTGAGGTCTGGTGTCGTGCATTACCTTGCGATTGCTGTTTGCTGACCGCTGGTAGTTGAGGTCGTCTCACCTCAATCGAACACCTACAGGATCGTGAAGCCATCGCAGCCCGGTCCCTAAACACCGTCCTCTACCCCAATCGTGTGCCCTCTGCGGCGATTGATCACCGATATCATTCGAACGGGCACTTATTCATCAGATGGCGATGAGCTTCAACAGTGGCGTTGAGAGCACGAGGAGGCAAATGGTGAAGCCAGAAAGATTGCGCGTCGGTCGGATGGCTCCTGCCCGTCGTCTCTGAATCTTTTGACTCGTGAAAGCGACAAGAGCGATGCCAAAGCCTGTGCCTTACCTTGCATCACATGCCAGCAGTCTCATCAATCTGCTCTCGATATTACCCTTTCTCCGACCCTTGTCGCGCGAACACAGAAGGAAAAGAATTGAGCAGGGAACATACCAAGAGGTGCGGGGCAATCTGTTGAAGGGCCTACTTGCGCCACGTCCACAAAAACCAAGATCACTCGCTCTCTCTTCGCATGGATGTTCGAGCCTATTGGTGAAAATCGATCACATTCTGAATACATCGATGAAGCCAGGGAAATAGTACTTACAACAATGGAATCTCCCGCCCATCACCGAAATGAAGAGGAAGAAACGTCGAGGGCGCAATCTCTCCTATGCACAATTGTCTGGTCGTATGTCAAGCTGTCATCTGATCTTCACGAGCCAGATAGAAATAAGACAGTGAATCAAGGGAGACTCGTTTGGAACGACCGCTCGGACTCGCGGTACCTTCACATCTCCTTCCCAGCCCGCCGTACAAGGTCTTTCTAGCGCAACCTGTTTCCATCTAAGACCGCACCTTGTGCAGACTCTTGTCGTCGACTTCTGAACCCCAGCTCGCCTGGAGGTGAGGACTCGGCTTGGGATCACTCGGGACAATTCTCATCATGGTACTGTAATTGATAAGAGGGGGTCGTGGAGCCAAACGTACGTACTGAATGGCAAGCAAGAGGCGAAGCAGGCTGCTGGGAGTTCCACCCTTTCGTCGCCGAAAGGAGAACAAGATTGTGGCGTCATTCGTAGTTGCCCAAGCTGTTGTGTCCTTACGGACGAAGAAAACAAGGAGAGCGGGGACGAATCGTGATACAAAGTTGGGAAAGCGCTGGGCTTACCCTTTCATCATGCTTTTTTAGTGTGGGATTCACAGACTGTCCAGCCACTGTATCTTCTCGCCAACCCCAATGATTTGCAATTCGTCATGAATGTCCTTGACTATGGAGTGTCGCATTCCTCATCGATGATCAGCAGTCTCTGCATTCTGATCAACGCGAAAGCGGTACCCTCGTTTGGCTTGAGAGGCAGATAGAAGACAGAGGACCCGGTCGGCCGCAAGCTCAAGATCTGGTCGCGTTGACTGGCGGTGCTTGGGTTAATGACAATGTTGTGGGACCATACCTGGCTTTGCTCTGTGCCTCTGTCAGTGAGAAGCAGACGCCGGCCGGTATAGCGACTGCTGCAATGTGGCATGCATGGGCATCATTCCTATTCGAACATATCAAGCGGGAAAGCAACCTGGGAAGGGCCTGGCCACCCAAGGGCTACCCGGACGCTGAGTTGAAGGATACGCCTCACCACCTGTTCCTCATTCACTTGGGTGATGATTGGGGTCTGGCGCATCTTTCCTTCAGCGCGGGTATGTGGAGTTCAGACTGGTATTCCTGTCTTCGGAACTGCGCAAAAAAGTTCCTTGTTCAATGGGAGCTTGTCGAGAGGCAATTAATGGCTTAATCCGGTCTCCTTCTCAAGCAATCCTTGTCAATCAATGAGCCGACCCAGCCAAGGCAAGACAATCTATCCGACTGCGGCGTCCCCCATCTTGGGCGAAGTGCGCTGTCACAAGAGGCTGGTCGCCCAATACTTTCGGCGCGGGGAATATGCCGTTCATGCGGAAACGCATTTGCTTTGAATTGGAGCGTGACGCTGTAGCTAGCAAGTGATACATGGCCCTGTTCACCTGCAGCCTTCAACCTTCCTCCGCCTGTGCTTCTGCAACAACTTGAGATTCCCTCGTCTTATGCGGCAGCTCTCGTCTATCCGACCTTCAAAGTTCCTCGAGGGACAGGACGACATTTCTCGTAGCTGTCGGACGAGCTTGCTTACTTCGAAAGCTAGACTCGGGCATCTATCTATTCCAACCTCTTAAGAGATATGCTTGTCATGGCCTTTGTCACCATCAGCCCTCCTATCGCATTTGGTTCTCCATCCTCGAGGCCAAGACGCTTGATTCTGAAATCCCATGGAGGCGAGGCTTTGCCAGTGCTTTTGAACGGAACTGTCTTAGACAAGAAAACCTTGGCATTGGTCGTCAACCACAACACCATTCACTCTCCATCATTTGACGTTGATAATAGAAGCTTAGTCATTAGCTCGAACACAGATAATCTTTTCGCAGCTCCATTGTCATTCTTCTCCTCGACACTCATCAACGTCAGACAGATGAGCGCATTTTGCATCACCAAGATCTGAGAGAAACTCTAACATCTCGAGTACATCATCTTTGTGAGTGATTCCATCGACCCGACTGTGCTCTGATCCCAGGGTGATTGCTCTTTGGACTTGCTTTCCTCTGCTTGCCTGCAGTCGACCCCTCTTGCTTTACCACAGCACTGTGTCTACCTCATGCATACACGAAGCACGGGAAAACCTTGCCTTGGGATGTCCTTATGCAAGGGCTCCGAAAGCTGACTCCTGCCTAGACTTCGATGTTAGGAACTGCACAAACTGCCGGCAGAGGGCGCGGCGAGGGCGGTGGTGGCTACGAGGGCAGTGGTAGAGGAGCGCCCGGAAAAGATGTCCTCCCCCCCATCCAGCACTGTCCGAAGTGCGACGGAAATCACCGTCCAAACAAACGATGCTGGGATCCCTGCCCGCGGTGCCACCAGGTGCACCATCATTCCACTCCTTGCAATGAACCGCAGTCTCAACCTCCCGTACGACACAACGCGCTTGGTCATGTCGGCCTGTCTGCGCAAGAAAATTTTGCGTACCACATTGGTCGTGGAATGGCCAGTCAGATGGCCGGGGGAACTGGCTTCGACCTCTCATCTATCATGGCAGCTGCCGACTCACTCTCCCCGGCCCTTCCGGCTGTGGTCCCTTCCCTTTCGGTTGTAGCCCCTTCTCACCCTAGCTTGGCAACCAGCCAGCTTGGGATGTTTGCCCCAGCCGGTGCAAAGGCGCAGGGGGTCAACCCAGCAAGCATCTCGTCCGCGATTGGTAACGCCCCTGCAAAGGCTGGCGGCTCCCGCACACATCGAGGTAGTCAAGGCAAGAGAAAGAGGACAAGGGCGCTCGAAAAGGCGGAGAGATATGACGTTGCTACGAAAGTGAAGGAGGAAGAAGAGGAAGGGGAAATGCCCCCCTGGAAGAAGATCAGGGCTGAAGAAGAAGCAGCAGCAGCGGGTGACGACCATGAGACCAAGAATCGTCACGAGCGACGGTCGGCCTTGGCTATCGAAAATGCAGCATTGCGCCAGCTCTTACAATACGTGCCCGAAGACGTGTTGCAGCTCGCTCGTCAGGCCCAAGAGGCCGATGCCAATGCCGCAGCTGCGCACTTCGTAGAAGAGCAGGCTCATCAGGTCTCAAAGGCCAATGCCAATGCCACAGCTACCTCGATTACAGAAGAGCAGACCCTTGAGGCCTCGGAGGCCGACACCAAGACGACAGCTGAGCGCAAGCCAGTTGCTCTTATGGCAGAAGAATAGCGCTCCGATGAGCAAAGCGTTATTGACAGGCCAGAGTAAAGCAACACGAGCGTTTCTGCACAAGAAACGGTGATGCGCCGAGAGATGCAGAATTGCATTGCTGAAGCGGCCCAGGTGCAGCTGCCGGATGATGATGGTGATCTCATGGAATAGAGCGATAACAATTGTAGCTTCCAATACAATCTCCACTTCTCCATCTTGCTACCATTGACTCTATTGCTTCTTTCGGCGCCTTGCCTTTTTCATCTTATTCAACCTCACCATGGCCGCTTAAGACACCCTCCGATCATCTGAATGTCCAGCTATTATTTTCCAATGATTCGTGCCTAAACTTGAGCAGCGTCTGTTAACTAACGAAACTCGCTTATCCACACATTCTCCTTCAATGCATTCCGGTCGTTCTGCGGTCAATAAGAAGTCCATCTGAAGCAGACAATCATGGCAATGAAAAGGGTCACGGTTGATTTCAATGTCTTTGCATACTTGTACAGATTTGCATGCTATTGGATCTCCAGACTCCTACAAGTCATCTTCCCTGGCTCCGATCAAGTTGCTACTCAGTATCATCCGCAACTATCTCCGTGGAGGTCGTACCGGATCCAGACTCGCCTGAAGCTAGGCTGTGTCATCGTCGGAAGATGTGCCGAATTCCACGAGTTTCCCTTTCTTGGTATACCTTAGCTTCACAACAACTGCAAGAACATTTAGTGAAATTGGAAATGAACAGCATATCATGTCAATCCCTACCGGGGAACTTCGTGGCATTATCCTCTTTTTTCACCATAAGAGGTCCAGCGCCATCCTGCGCAGGATCATAGTTCACTTTGATTATGTTTTCGCTAAGGCAGGCATCAATCACAGGGCTGATGTTCAAGGTTCTTGTCCAATTTACCCCGAATATTGCAAGAAGGCCTGTACTATATTGTCCTTGCCTTGCATCTGGTTTGCGGCATCGATAACAATAGCTTTCGCCTTCGTGTGGCCGCCTGCGTATCGCACTTCCTTCCACTAACGTCCGATTCAGAAGGTCACTTCATCATCAAAAGATGGGCCAGCCATGATGCATTGGTGAGGGCCTCTTCTCAGCATTTCGAGACCTCCTGACTTACTGGGATCCTTCCGGTAAGTCCTACATCCTCGAGATACTTGAGCATCTCTTTGATATCCTTTGTCTCGAATTCACCGGCTTTGGTCTTGAACCTAGTCAAATATTAAGCACCTTAACCAAATCGACGCATCTTGATGAAGAACCTTACGTTAGGAGGACGTCGAGTTTTCCCAGCGAAATCTTGTCAGCAGGCCACGGTAAACCTGGATCGGCCATCTTCGGAAGCTTCGCAGTTGAGGCTTGCAAATGTGTAAATTCTTGATGTGAAGTCCTAGAGATTGGAATGAGATGAGAAGGAAAGCTTCTTGGATATCCAGGAGAGGTCAACGAAGCTGGCAGACCTTGCCTTTAAGTACGCCATCTCGGTTCCATGCATCGCTCGAAGGGAGCACAAGGTATCCAGCAGTGGATCTAGCGCGTAGCAGAAAACGCACACTCGAGACAATATAGGATGAGATCTCGTCATAAGACCCTTCCGGCATGCACCACAGGCGCTTCCATGACCTGCTCTATTGGCCAAATGGTGCTCATGACGTGTTTCGTGGACTGTGAAGGCCATGGCTGGGTTGACGGAGCCAAGGTGAGTTACCATGGACGTTTCATGAATAGCATGCCTTCCGACATAGGCACTATCTTCAGCTGTGTCATGACTTAGCCTTGACCAATCTCAACGATGCGAATTGCAGATTCACTACGAAAATTGATATCTCCTCTAGTAGGGACCAAGAGAGCCGAAACGCTCCAAGCTCCAGCCAATTTCCAAGCAGCCAATATCCAGCCGTCTGGACAAAGGTCCTGATTTGTAATGATGCTCTCGATGGCTGCTATAGGAGGAGTGTTGAAGCAGTGACCCTTGAGACTAAAGTGAATATCATAGGGGTCAGACTCGTGACATCGGGTCGGGATAGACCGTGCTTCAGTATAGTCATTGGTAGGACCATCTTTCATCCGTTTGAGGGTGTATCTGTGCGACTCTGGTCTCCTCTCTGATAAGCCCAGAGGTGAAGGCCGTCCACGTCATCGTCGTGGGAGACTCGATGTGAATGAATGGAGGGATAGCTCTGAAACCCTGCGGGATACAGGAGCCCGGTCAATCGGACGTCCTCAGCGGTCATATCAACAGAGGCTTTGTCGTCACTCGTAGCACCATTCGCAGGCTACTACCGTATCGCTTCAATGCGTGAAAGAACCGGATTATCCCAATCTCTGCGACACTGTTTTGGTCGGCTCATCTTTTATCGTCTTTCCAAGGCATCCTTCAACTGAAGAAAGATGACGGATGGTTTCAGCGCCGATGTCTTTTGAAGGCGGTACAAGATCCATGCAACTCGTAGGCTGACGCGTGACCCTCGTCTTTCCCTATTGCGCAGACGGGAATGAGATGAAATTGTCATAGATCGGTGTTTGAGGATGATTGCTGTTCGTTGGCGTGGCATTCCAATGTGCATGCGAAGATGGTTGAAGTTGGTCAAAGATGTAGTACAGCAGCGTGGGGGCTTCTAGATGCTAAAATTGTTTCGCCCTAGCGCTTTCGTCGGAATTTACGTCTTGCGCACGGGCGGGCATATGTCATTCCTTCATGCAGAATACAATGACGTGTAAGGCTCATGTGCGGGCATCTGCGGGATGACAGACCAATATGATGGTAGGCAAAGAGATCTTCAGTCGTACAGACTGTTTTCAGGCTCCAGACCCGAGACAACAGATCAATCGATCTTTCCAGACGGAATTCTGGACCGCCTCAGCTCGTCAACTACCTGGAAGAGATGATATCATCCTCGGATGAATGTGTCGTCCGCTTTGTTGAGACTGGTCGAACCGGAAAGCCACATGGAGGCAGCGCTTACAAGAGACGGATGATTGAGTTTTCACTCGTATTGATATCCTGGGGGCTTTTTAGGCCGAAACATCTAGCGACGAATCGGATCATCCCCCTTCAGGTCTCTCGGTCTCTCCTCATCCTCGGGACCAATCCGAATCTCAAAAGGAGGCTACATGGCGCAGGAATGATGTTGCCGAGCCTAGCTGTAGTATACAATATTCGATCTCCGTGGTCTCTTTATGCCAGGGACCCCACTTGAAATGACGTGCTCACGGGTGCTGTGAGGGGGTACAGGTAGAAGTTTTAATATTTAAGATCTAGACTCCACACTGTGCTGCAAGTCACTGTGGTCATTCCTCAAGGATCCTGACATCGTGCTCACTTGCGTATCTTAGGATTCCAGAATCAACATGTCAGACGAGGTTACCGCTCGCAAGTACACCATTGCAAAAGATGACTACCGCGTTGTCGTCAAGTAAAACTCTCGACACTACCCACACTCAGATTTGCGCTCAAGCTAATACATGACTTGCAAGGTGTTACCCCAAGAAGGGTACTGCCGTGACATTGGATCAAGTTCGGATTGAGCTCGACCGCCGATGGATCAGGTTTATCAATGTATGACCGAGGAGAACTGCCTGCCAGAATGTCAAGCAAGAGTACTAAGGGCCGCTTGCGCACCCTAGGTCACGCAGGTAATCCTCGAAGTACAGGGTCCAAGTACTTGGAGGAAGAAGTACCCGCCAGAGAACCTATTCATCATTGATCTCGAAAAAGCCCAGCCTGAGCTCTTAGACAAACCGAACCCCACTGAAAAAGAGGTGGTGGACAAAGTAATAAGCAGGCTCAGCTTCTCTCTGTTAAATAACGATAGGCAAGCAGCAACTTCAACTTTTGCAGTCCGAAATCGAGGGCTGATGGCTTCATCTATCTTCAGCCCACGCATTCAAAAAATCAGGTATGTGCCGCTATGCAGGGAGCATAAAACGGTTGTATGCGATCGCGACATCGATGATGAGCACGTAAGAAGATTCTTTCTATCCTTGCAGCCGAATGATCCACTAACTTGGCGACAGTATATCATGAGATCATTGAGCTAGGATCACAGGAGCCACTCATATCTGCTTCTGTGATCAATCTGGGTCCTGTTGTAAGACTTGACGAAAGGGCTATCAGGTAGTTGCTTGACATGCAATACTTAGTTCATGTTACCATGATCACCTTCATATTCACCCAGCTGGCACTCACTGCTTGTTTCTTTTGAGCGCAGAGCCTTGTGTTCTCATGTTGACCTGCATGACACGTCTACTATTGTTTTCGGGTCGATTTGGGTTGATAGCGCATTTCATGCTTCCTTGCATTTTTCCTCGGTATTCTTTCGTCGCATCGGTCATTCAACAAAATATGCAAAAATCCCATCACCTTTTACATTTCTGACATTTTACAATACCCTTCGAAGCTTTTCTTACAGTCGAGTCCCACTCAATTTCGTGCGCGCTCTTTCGAGCCTTGGATACTGCAACGTCTCACAAAAGGAAACGGGCTGCATACCTACCGCGGCCATGGCGTATCATTCATCATGACACCAACGGCGCGTCGACCGCAGGGACATACTCAGCTGCATACCAGATGAGCGACCGATCTCATCGCGCATCGCAATCAAAAGAAGAAGAAGAAGGCATCGATCACGTACTGTAAGTTCCCAGTGCCTGGTCATCTTCCCTTCCACAGAATGCCTCACTGACGTTCCGCGTTTGGGGATCCATTTCCGCGATCAATCGCTTCAGATCCGCTGGTCGCTCGGCGAATTGGACGACCATACCGCCTACACGACGTCGTCAGACACTTCGACCTGAACACCTCCTAGTGAGAGGGTGGATTACAACATCGACCTACCATGTATGTGCCATCCGATATGACAATGGACTGTCCCATCGTCAGCATGAAGGCGCAAATATGGATGGGAACCCCACGTATCCAGATCCCAGGATTGTCGGCCATCCATCGCAACACGATATGCGACATCGCTGGGATGGTAACGGTATCCCGCCTCATTGGGTTGTCCAGATTCCACGTTGTGTTTCCACTGCCATAAAGACTGTCGCCCCAGCCCACAATCTTCGGAGATCAAGAAAGATCAGTCACATGGCCACTGAAGGCATGGAGATGATACTTTCATCCATCAGGGGCAATAGGCCAGCACATGCAAGGAAGAGTCTATCTCACCTGGAATGCGTGTCCATGCAAGTGCCAAGGATGTGCAATACCATCGAGAGAATTGATGACCAGCTGGACACCTCGATTCGCATCGGGTACGAGCAGAACCTGTTGGGAGACATCGAATTGCCAGCTGCTGTAGCCATTGGCCTCTGCAGCTGAAAAGGGTTGGTCAAGTGCTTTCCAAAGCGTGGCGTTATTCTCGAGCGGTGCCTGTCAAACCATTCGACGTAAGCAATGAATGCTGGCTGGGAACACACAGGTTCCCAATATCGATGTTGACTCACCCAGCTTGTCTACCACAAACTCACTATCAGCAATCAAACGTGAAGGCGCAGCACGGACTGGACCTTGTCACAAAAGGCGCCTCACCTGATTGACGAGGACCCTGCTCACATGCTGCACCTGCGCAAAGTTGAACTGAATATGATGTGTATTCCCTTCGCTCACATCAAAGGCTTCGATCGCTTTCACCGGCTTAGGCACATCGAACGGCATATCAACGCATCCCTCCCATTCTTGTTCATTGAAGGGGTTTTCTGCAGCTCCATTCGGATTTGAAGTATTACCGGCGACACCAATGGGAAGCGCATCCACTGGTGTATCGTCGTACGACAGTACACCCAGTGCATGGTATCCCGCGCTGTCAAGTCCGGCGTTGAACAGCTCGGGGCCGATGTAAGGGATGCCAGGCAAGAAGCAAGATTTGGGCAGCGAGGCACGCATGTGATAGTTGCCGATGGTCTGGTTCGTTTCCACGATGATCGAAAAGCGTTGCCCAATGTTCACGAAGACGCCACGGAAAGGAATAGGCTCGACTTCAACGCCGTCCATTTCCACGATGGAGATGGTGTGGTTGTCAATTGAAAACCAGTAGGCGAAAAGAGTGCTGTGGTTGATCAAGCGGAGCCGGTATCGCTTCTGGCTTTCAACCTTTGTCGTATAAAGGGACCCACCGTTGCAAGACTCGGTCGTTGATGGGTAGATGGTGGAATTGACAGAGCAATTGTAGGTGTTCTTGCCATTCATAAGAATACTGTCCGTAAGTCAGTGAGACAGTAGATGCTAAGGCACGATTGAGAAATCAGCGCTCACTTGTCAGCTTCGGCTTCCACAGCGCTAACATTGGCCCACTTCGATGTAGGATTGAGGTACTCTTCGAGCAGCACACTGGAGTAGGTATGGTACCAGTCCCCCATGAAGATGATCCTTTCGCCATCCACCTCCGGTATCACTTCTGATGCCGAGTGGACAACAACAGGTCCGAACAATCCGTCGGTGTACTGAGTAGACAAATGCGAATGATACCAATATGTCCCCGTTTGTCCCGCGGTATTGAATTCATACGTGAAGTTCTGCCCTGGCGGGATGCCACATTGAGTCACGGCCGCAACGCCGTCCGCCCAGTTGCTGTTAGTCTGCCAAATACCATGCCAATGAATTGTAGTCGACCAATTACTCATCATGTTATTGACATGAACACGAACCGTGTCTCCCCTGTTGGCCTCGATCAGAGGGCCAGGAAATTGATTGTTGATTAAGATCATAGGCTTTCGAAAGCCTATCATAGACAAGCTTAGTGACGGAGTAATCGCTCCCAGGTCTGAAAGCACTTACCATCTGGAGCAGCCAGAGCTTGTGTTACGTTGAAGGTATATTCACGGGCTCGAGAGGCATTCGAGATGATAAAGTCTGTCTTGAGGTCTAATTCCGCGTAATTCGTCAGCTTTTCGTCCGCGACTGTTGGTAGATCGTCTGGTATGCAGTAGAAAGTAGAGTAATTAAAGTCTGATTTCTGGGTATCCAGCGTTCCGCGCATTGATGTCTTCCTATGGTTGAGGCCCAAGCCAAGTCCTAGACCAAGGCCAAGGGCGATGATGGCGAAGACAAGGCATGCTACAGTGAGGAGGAAAACCGGAAGAGTAACGCTGCGACCTCGTTGCTTGCCTCGCCCATTATGCCATGCGTGGCTAGATACCTGTTCCGTTGCGACCTTGGGCGCCTTCGTACGAGGTTGTGACAACGCCATTATCGAAATCTGAGAGACTGAGCGGAGGAGAGAAGCGTATTGTTCGGTGGCACGTGGAATCAATGATGAATCAGAATTGAAGTACAAGAGAAAGATCATGGTCCAGAACGTGGGGAATGATACGCATGCATGGTTGTGGCGGAAGGAACCATACGTTGGAGGTCGATGTGCGTCTCAAACAACGGCCAAATGGTCAATGCGCCGGACTCACCCGTTGTCAGCCGAACCACTTGAGGCTCTTCTGATCTCGATATATAACATTTGATTTCCCTGATGAGTCTCGAGAGCTCATCTTACTCCATTTGGACGAGGTGATTGACGTTTTTCGATGGGATCAGAGGCGCATCACAGGTGTTTCGAGCAGACTAAAGCAGCTCGAAAAGGATACTGATATAAAGGGAAACACAGCCATGGACAAGAACGAGCAGGAGGCTGTAGCTTGATGAATCATGGACAACCCCGTCTTGACAGAAAAAGAGCAGCACCTACTGACCTTCATGAAGTCTGTGAAGCCATATCCAGGCACATACCTCCTTTACACAGTTCAAAAATTGTTATTCATTTGGCATGAACGTGCACTTGAGTGCTTCAGACTCTCACTCTCCGACGGGAGCTCAATTTTCGAAAATTTGACTCTTCATGAGAGCAGCGCAACTTGCTGCTGTAGGCTTACAATCGATAAATCACAACATTCGAAGATCTGCTCCTCGCAAGTCGGTCGTCGAAGATTGGACGTTGTCGCAATATTGCAGCGAGGGGACAAGACCTGCGTCTCCATCAGTAGCGTGACTTACTACAACGGCAGAAGACCTACAGATCGACGAATTTAACAGTCAGTAGAACATGATGCAGTCGGATGCCAGGTTGAAAAAGCGTGCGCTTTGGGTTTCAGGCTCAAAGTTGCGGCTAAGGCAACTACGTTGGCTGATCGACCTGCCTATTTGGGCCAAGGCTCTATCGTGAAAGTGCGTGCATTGAATGACGTCATCTCAAGATTGCTTATCGTCTCTTGCTGAGGAAAGGTACGGTATGTTAAAAGCGTGGTCGCGGTACTGCCTTCATCTGAATTTCCCAAACTCTGTCTTGTTGGACCATCTGTGTCTCCTCCGCTGTACTTCTCCCAAGCCGCGTTCGTTGGCACCTAATGTCGACAATTTCTTCACCATTGCCAGTAGGCGTGGGCTATGGCGTGGTCGTGGGAATTGGCTTCTTTTTCGCGGCTGTGATGTGTGGGATATCACAAATCCAGGCAAGTATTGTGGACTGGAAGGATCTGCAGTGTCTCGGTCTGATTTCCGCTGCTGACAGAACCGATACACGCGATACTCATCCAAGACGAGCGAGGAATTCAATACCGCCAGCCGGAGCGTGAAGCCGGGATTGATCGCCAGTGGCATCGTGTCCGCATGGACGTGGGCGGCCACGCTCCTGCAAGCCAGCACTGTAGCTTACGAATATGGGGTTGCCGGACCATTCTGGGTAGATCAACCTCTCTGTTCGCGATCCAGCTGATGAGGATATAGTATGCAGCAGGCGCGACGGTGCAGATCCTGCTCTTCTCGATCCTGGCGTGTAAAGTGAAGCAGAATGCACCCCGATGTCATACGTACCTCGAGATCATCTACGCGCGCTACGGGACATTGACGCACTGGATCTTCATTTTCTTTGCCCTCCTCACCAACGTCCTCGTCGGCAGTCAATTGCTTCTCGGCGGCAGCGCGGTAGTCACATCTCTCACGGGCATGAACGTGTATGCAGCCATCTTCCTGATCCCGCTCGGCGTGTGCGTCTACGTCGTGCTAGGCGGTCTGCGAGCGACATTCCTGTGCGATTACTCCCACACCCTCATTCTCATGATTATAATTCTCTACTTCCTCTTCTCGGCCTACGCCACAAACCCGCAGATCGGCAGTACCAAGGCAATGTACGACCTTCTGAAGGACGCAGCGCTCGCGCGTCCGGTTGCAGGAAACCAATCAGGCTCTTACGTGACGCTGAAATCCAACTTCGCCCTCGTCTTTGGTATCATCCAGCTCTGCTCCGGTAGCGGGACTGTCTTCTTGGATCAAGCTTACTGGCAGCGCGCCATCGCCAGCCGTCCGACAACAGCTGTGCGGGCCTACATTCTGGGTGGGATGGCCTGGTTTGCCATCCCCTTTGGATTTGCCACGACGCTTGGTTTGGCAGCCGTGGCCCTCACTGACAAGCCCACATTTCCCACGTATCCAAATACGATGACGCAAGCGCAAGTGACGGCTGGGCTTGCGGCGCCCTTTGCGGCGTCGGCGCTGCTGGGAACGGGTGGAGCGGTGGCCATTCTGATTGTATTGTTCATGGCGGTAACGAGCTGTGCATCAGCGGAGCTTATCGCTGTATCCTCCATTTTGACTTTTGATGTTTACAAGACGTACATTAGACCGTCTGCTGATCCCAAGCATCTCATCACGGTCGCTCATGTCAACATCTGCGTCTTCGGTCTAGCCATGGCGGTGTTCGCGTGCATCTGGAACGCAATCGGTATTGACCTTGGCTGGCTGTTTCTTGTCATGGGCCTCCTGATCGGTGGGGCAGTCTTTCCAGCCGCATTTGCTGTCACATGGAGGGGTCAGACCAAAGCGGGGGCAATTTCTGGTGCGTTGACGGGTCTTGGGGCGGGACTGCTCGCCTGGCTGGTGACAGCGCATCAGTATTACGGCGAGCTGTCCATCACTACGACAGGAATGGAATACCCTACCTTGGCAGGCAACCTCGCGGCTATAATGACCGGGCTCATAGTCACGACATCAGTTTCCCTGGCACGACCTCAGGTATTTGATTGGGAAACGACGAGGGCGATCAATGCTCGAATTGTGACGTCACCGTCGACATCTCTTTCTGAAAGAACGGATGAGAAGGACAAAGATCAGCTGCCAACTGTACAGGATGAAGAGAAGGAAATGCAGCAGGATTTTCTAGTAGAGGAGAATCCATCGAGCCTGCGCCACGCATTCAAAGTCGCGTGCATTGCGTCCTTCACACTCACCTTCATTATGGATTTCCTGATCCCGATCCCCATGTTTCTTTCGCACTATATCTTCTCCCAGGGCTTCTTCACTGCATGGGTAAGCAACACACCTCCCTAAGAAACCTTTGTAATTTGACGAGCTGACTTGCGGGCAGGTTGTCATTACTTTCATTTGGGTATTCTGCTCAACTGCAATCAGTGTCATACTGCCCATATGGGAGACGGCGGGCTTTTTCAGTGGCTTGTTCAAAGAACTCATACCGGGAAGGAGGACAAAGAATTAGATTACCAGGAAGTACTTCTGCGTTCATCCCTGCAGCAGTCAGTCTACAAAGTAGCCCGCACTGGGGATGAGAAGCATTGCCCACAGCAAGATTCAGCTTCGACAGAAAGTCGAGAGACAATAGTCCGAGACATATGTGCATTCCTTAAAGGCTGTAGTCGAAGGCCATTAGAATTGCAATAGTGTACCCATGATTCGTCTTCAGAGGTGGCGGGCACTTGTCCAGGGGCGAAATGTCGTCAGGGCCAACGCCTTGGCGCTGCTTCCTCCATTGCTGTCGTCTATGCCAACCTATCGTCCGAGTGAGTTCATATATGCAAGACGATCCCAACGGGCATCTGTGAATCCAGACATGTAATCTTCAGATCTAAAACGAGTGGGTCGGTGCGGCGTAGCAGCTGCAACCTGGTCAGCATCATGCACGTCGCTCCAATTATAGCGCCCACGGCCCGCCACACCCGTCTCACCTCTCTTCCTGGGGTAGCGTGTCCTCGCCTCAGCTCCGTGGCTCATTACTCCACAAATAGATCCTTTCAAGTGAAGTGGGATCAGTGATCAACAAATCATCGTCGTTTTCCCTCCAGTGTCCAGCTGATCTGATCGTTCCTGTGTCTGCTTTTGATAGTCTTCTTCAAGGGGTACAGTGTTCTCACTGCAACAAAACTTGCGATCATGGCCGAATTCCAGGTCCGGAGTAGCATGTTAATGTTTGGGCGGGGCTTGAGATCTTGCAGGTCTATTTAGGTCGTGGCGCCATGGATGAGTTGCGGACCCTCCCGCAGCACCGCTCAGCAGCAGTGCGGCCCTAAGTTACAACGTTGGAAGAGGCTCACGGCTTACAACCTCAATCTCACGTGGTAACTGCATTAGAACTGACCTTGGCCAGATCCGTCCCGGAGATGTTCCACAATAAGACTGAGTATTACCATTTTTGGCCAGCATGCTGAGATTGAAGTTGGCGAAGTCGCTCAGTGATTCTATACTCCGCCGCCATGATGACCGATCCACGGGTATTTTCATTTCCGTGTCGATAGCTGACTCTGGTATGCCACGATGGGAGGTCTGTAGAGGGACGCCTGTGTTCAAGTATTTAAGGACTGCACTCACCCTCGTTCAATCATACCATCAAGCACTTTCACAATCTTCAATCACTTTCACAACTCTCAACAACTTTCACAGGTCTCAATCACTTCCAATATCCATTCAAGCAATTGCCATCGACAGCACTTCGACTCCTTCGTCACCCTTTCCCACAAAGATATTCATCAGATCAGCCGAATCAAAATGCAGGCCCTCGTTCTCATCCCCCTCTTCCTTTCCCTGATCAATGCTGCACCAACCTTTTCCAATACCACCGTCTCCAATACAACCGCTCCCAATACCTCCCTCATTCAATCTCTCCTCCTCGCTCCTACAGCCAAAGACCGCCTCAACCTCCTCCCTAATCCCTCTGACCACGTCTTCGACTTCAACTCCCCTCCACCAGGAACTACCACCACCGGCAAAGGAGGCCGTACCGTCCGTGCCGACCGTGAAGGATTTCCCGCTTTGATCGGCACCGGCGTCAGCATGACGCTCGGCTTCCTCGGCCCCTGCGGCTTCAATACACCCCACACTCACCCCCGCAGCTCGGAGATCAATGTCGTGGTCAAGGGTTCGCTGGTGACAGAGTTTCAGCTCGAGAACGGGGCTCCCAACATCATTAATTCGCTCAAGACAAATCAAGTCACCGTGTTCCCCCAGGGTGCGTTGCACACGGAGTTCAACCCCGACTGCGAGGATGCGGTCTTTGTGGCCGGCTTCGCGAGTGAGGACCCAGGGGTGCAGCAAGCCGCGCAGACTCTGTTAGGTTTCGAGGATGATATCGTGGAGGCGACGCTGGGCAGTCTGAGCGGGGAGGACTTGGACAAGTGGAGGAAAATGGTGCCAGCGAATGTGGCCTTGGGGGTTGAGACGTGTCTGAAGAAGTGTGGGATCCAGAAAAAGTAGGAGGACGGTGAAGGAGTATTACGGCTTGTTTTTCTATTCGGTCATTGGTGCATGGTCTGGAGTCGCATTGATGGCGTTTCATGGTTTAAGATTCTGCTTCTGAGATTGCATATTAGAGCTGTTTGAGCATGTGAGCGATTGAATAGAAAGTTTTGGATTCAACATCCTGAGTGACAAGGTTCAATTGATTGCCAGACACATTTTTTCTCTACTGCGCGCTTAATTTGGATGCTCAAGAAGTTGAGCTCAAATAAGCAGCCCCGTTGTCGTCGAGTCCGTCTGAGGAGGCAATTGAGGAAATCTGCAATTGCCTATCCTGCTTGAGCAAGTCCTTCCTGTCCAGAATCAAAACATTGAGCAAGTCTGGACTCTGGGTTGGATTACAACTCTCTCCGGAACTCTCTCAGGTGGTTCGCCTTTTTCGTTCGAGCCCAGATTTGTTCGAAAGGACATTTTTCTTGCGTTGTTAGGCTTGAAGTTCCAGCAACCCATCTTTCCTACCGTGCTCCTCGATGTTAACACCAATATCATCGGCGTTTCCGCAGACAGTTGCGATTATCACGACGATATCGAGATACTAGGTCGCCCGTGAAAATGACGCATAATCATCAAAGGTAAGAAAAAGAAGGGTTGAGAGGTGAAGCAATTCGACTGTAGCCCAATCCAGCAACAAAAAGAGATACAAAACCCATCTAGAAACAGGGTGCCGAAAAAATTCTGTAATGCAGCTAGGAAGCTTCACGTGGAGACTGCATCTCTTTCAAGCGTGGCTCATCCGCTGCTCTCTGAAGAATGAACCTTCGCCCCTATGTTCTTGTATCATTGCATCTGCCTGATTCCATCAGATCAGGATGTCCTCGCAAGTTGCGTTCGTGTCGTTCGACAACTTTGAAAAAGTACCTTCATCTCTTGGGCTCGTTGGTAATCCTAAGAGTGGTATCGAGTAGTACGGTTCACGAGTGATAACATTTCAAGGTGACAAGGCATGAATCATGATGATTCACGCGCCACGGCTAGGCCGCTTGTGGCCTAGCTCGTGTCCTCCTGTTGTGAACCCCACGATTTTACTCGTCTCAACCTCCATCCGAGGGATCAGCCAACGCGAGTCTGCATGTAAGCAAGGTAAGCTCAAGGCTAGATGGGTTGTTCATAGGTTGTCAGCCGATGATGACGACATGTAAAATTTCCTGCAAAAGTATCTTCAGCGTTTGACTTTGCCTATAAAAGCGACTACATTTGTCGTACAATTGTTGATGTAGCCCAAGAAAAAAACGAAAAAGGGAAAACAGTGTCTCAGATCAAGACCTGATTTCTTATCGTTCTCATTTCGCAGCAATGGAAGATCCCAAGACAATCACCTACTCCCAATTGCAGGGCCTCGACATCAAATTCGACCTGTTCCTTCCCAAAAACCTTCCCGCAGGCTCACACCCTTCAGTCGTCTTCATCCATGGCGGAGGCATGATTTCAGGCAACAGGGAAGGCCTCGCCTCCCAGCAATGGCTGCTAGGTCCGTAAAGCCACTTCCCCTCTCACCAAAAAGGACCCCCGCAAAAGCGACATCTGCAAAAACTCCCAGCCCTCGCTCACGTATCCTACACAGACACCTGCGCCACGCACTCCATCCCCTTCTTCTCCACGGACCACCGCCTCATTTTTCCATCCCTAGGCTTCGACATCATCTCGGACGCCATTGCGCTCATGGCCTTCCTCGCCTCCCCCTCCATCTCCACACACTTTCCCCCCAACACCTCGCTCGACCCATCCCGCATCGCGATGACCGGCGAGTCCGGGGGCGGCTATATGGCCTACGCCGCCGCCCTGTACGCGAACCCGAAACCTTGTGCGGTGTTGCAGCAGTATGCGATGGGCGGGAACCTGTTGCTAGATCATTGGATCAAACCCAACAGCGTAGCGTGCCCGGGGGGTAATGTGCCGGAGGAGAGGTTGGAAAGGCTGATGCGTGAGGGGAGGGTGGTGGCGGATGATCCGCTCGGCGGGTATGCGCCTGGCCGGGACCCCGCGGATGATAGTGGGAGGTTGGGCTTGTGGGCAACGTGGGTGGCCAGGGGGGAAGTGGTGGATTATGTGCTTGGGGTGGAGGGGTTGAGTAGGTCGTTGGCGCAGTTTCAGGGGGTGAGGGAGAGGGAGGAGCACTTGCCGAAGGGGCTGAGGAGGGCGGTGTTGCATTTGAATGTGGAGGGGCAGATACCGCCGATGTTGTTGGTGCATGGGGTGGAGGATGAGTTGGTGCCGGTGGAGGAGAGTCGGACGATGCAGGAGAGGTGGTTGGCCTGTGGGGGAAAGAGTGAGTTGGTGGCCGTGGAGGGGGCGGGGCATGCGTTGAGGACGCCGGGGAAGATGGGAGAGTGGATGGAGGGGATTGGAGAGATAAGGGGCAAGATGGCGAAGTGGCTGCTGGATCAGCTACAGGTCCAGGATTGAAAACAAGTCCAAACTGGTGTCCTGAGTACAAAGTCAATGAATGTCATGACCAAACTTTCTATCCTCAAGTGTTTTCCCAGTCTGATCCTTTCACCTATCACCTCCTTTCACCTATCACCATCACCATTCTAGAAAAGAAGCGCGATAAGCCCGAACGTTCAGGCCATCAACAGCGCCATCGAAGCCATTCTTATGACCCGCAAGGGCAGATGGCATAGAAGTAATCCCCCTCGTGGATCTGGATGCACTCTTGATCGCATTCGCACTGCGCAAGGGCTGCCGCAGGGCTGATGGAGCAGTAGGCTTGTCCGGGGCTGCCGCTTTGAGGGAAGGCCTCCCTTGGACTTATTTCAGATGTAAGTGGACATGTTCCCGGACGAGGGGGCCCTTGAGCAGCAGTAGGGGGTTGGGAGGCTTACAGGATTGCGGCCTGGGAGCCGATGGCGAGCAGCGAGGCTGCGAAGAGGAGGAAGCTGGGTTGAGCGGTGAAGAACATGATGAGAGCTTGAGGTAACTATGTCGAGGGTGGAGTTGATGTCTTTAGATGTCTTTGTCTGATATATTGGGTAATGAGATTGTTCTCTTCTAAAATGATGTCGAAAGGAATTTTTTCGGGATGAAAGGACTTTTTTATAATCAAGATTGCCACTTGAAGCTCGTACATGACAAAGGATTGCCAAAGCATGACCAAGATTCACGGTCCTGGTTTCCAATCCTGGTGCTTGCTTCCAACGTATCCCCAAGGTATCTATGTCACGCAGTCAACCAATGCTTGGAACAGGATCCTATCGATTCATCAGGTGCCAGGTATAGCCGGAACTTGTGGCCTGAGCTTTGCGAATTAAGGCGGATGCATCGGTTTCATCACTTTCGTGCAGGAAGCGCAGACGTGGGAGGTTGAGTGGACCTCATACTACTAGCTTTCCAGCATGGTCAACGACTTCCGCGATGAATTTAGACTTCTATAATGACTGAGAGTCCCGCCTTCACAGACATCAATGTCGGTCTCATCTGGAAAGGAATAAGTCTTGGCCCGATGATGACAAATTTCCGCTTTCGCTCTTGATTATTACCTCCTGCAGGCTATGGCATCTTCCAGCAACCCCTCAGACCAAAGGCATTCCAACGGTGCGCACACCTTTGGGGGCCAGATAACGACGTAGTATTGTGACATGGACAAGAATGGAAGGTGACAGAAGGCGGCAATCTGCGGCCCGCTGAGGTGAGTAATCAAAGTACAGCAAGAGACCACAACGATCTGTCACCCAGCCATGCTAGATTCATAGCAGATGGGAATTTCAAGAAACTATTCAGTACGATGCCTTGAAAATAACATGATGCCTGTGGTACCTTCCGTGTAGCAAACATAGAGCATTAGTATTACAGTAATACTGCCGATGGAAAGCAACATCCATACCTCTTTTGACAAGATCATGTTGCAATCACAGAATTAGTTTGTGAAGGAGGCAAGGAAGTCTGTCTTTCTTCTGATTATGAATACTCATACATGTACACCCGAAATGTTGTCATCGTGATACAAAGCCATCGTCATTAAAGATGTCCATCCTTCATACATAATTCATGAAATCCACACCATCGATAGCTCCGAGTCAGTACCTACACGGCTTGTCCATACCCATGCCCTGCCATTGGTGTCCCGGACAGAGTGCGACCATTGCCAAAGGAAGGATGTGGATATTGCTGATAAGGCACGTTACCATGTGGCGGCCACCCTGCCGCAGGTGGCGTCGTTGACTGAACTGGAAAACTATGCTGTGACGGGGTCTGCAACATTTGGTATCGATCTTGCTCCGCGTCTTTACCTGGGGCCCTCTTCTTCTTACAGGGAAAGAGCCAGGCTAGGAGGGCGATCATGACTCCGGCTACGGGCAGCACGACACCTAGGATAATTTGCCCGTTGTGCTTGAGGCCTGAACCCGTGTTGCTGCTGACGCCGCTGCTTGGGGACGAGCCGGGCGATGAAACGGTAGGGGAAGCTGAAGACGCTGATGTTGGTGTGGCATCTGTGTTCGAAGAGGGTGAAGAATTCTGACCTGAAGTACCTCCGGAGACGGGAGTAGCAGCTGCACCAGCAGCGACTGGCATGCTTGATGAGCCCGCTGAGACAGTGGATGTCGCCGTCGCCGAGCTCCCTCCTGAAGTGTCCTTGCATACGAACATGACAGCGCTGACGCCATTTGGGCCGTTGAACCAGCAATTCTCATCCGTCCATGGGAAAGATGACTCTCTAGCGCAAGAAGTATCTGTGTACATGACCAGGCTGGCATCACCGGATGCACAAGGAGGCAAAGTTTTCACCGCGATGCCAAGCGCTCCTGGTGTGACTAGGCATGTGTCCGTGGGGAGATTCGTGGTCGGGTTGATATGGCTTGCCTCATCACATTGCTCGTCCAAGAAGAAGGCGAGTGTCCCTGGAGCGCTCGATGATGAGCTCATTGGCAGCCGGAAGAAGATGATTGAGAGCGCGAAGACGAATAGAGAAGCCATAGCCAGAGAAACCGTACCACAATTCAAAGCAGAAGATTCGGACAGCCAGAACCCCATTTAAGAATACCAGACGGCGACGAGGCTACCTGACTCACACACCACCACACGCAGGACTATATTATAATTATCCGGCTGTGTGCCTCCTAATTCGGTGCAGCCTTGCGAGCTTGCTGCAGGACCCAGGGGCTAGACGAGTGAAGAAGCACGATTTGGCCCCCGGCGCGTAGCATTCCCATCCTGTGGAGCCTCATGGAGAGCCTAGAGCGACCGATTCAGGCCGATAAGCAGCCACAATTTCATCCCGCACAAGGTCATTTGTGCCGAAGAATATCATTCTTATGTAAAACATTCTGGTTGCATTTCTTCCCATAACGACTTCTTCGAAATTGCAAGCGCCTGATCGGTCCATGCTGCAGATGGATCTGACGCGCGCGGGCAACACTCAAGTGTGACATTCTTGATAGCGTAGGTTTTAAATGGTCAAAGAGTCAAGCGCAGTTGATAATAGGAGGCGTATAAATAGGAAGTTGGATTTGGATGCCTCTGCAGCATTCCGGCTCGTTCGGCATTTTGACAGGCCTTCGGCGCCAATGTTGCTTGAAGCTGAACCGTGAAGGCATTGCGACATGACCATCGTGCATCTTTGGTCGGTGCAGAGCATTCTGTGTTTGCCTCGCTACTAGGAATATCCACATCTTTGCCGTTCCGAAGTCTTCACCGTGAAATGGGGGGTCGTTACGCGCCCACAGTTCGCTCAAAAACCACCCTGCGCTGAAGAGTGACCGGTCAAGCCTGACATGTTTTCAGAGATGTATTTTTGGAGCTTTCTGAAGCGTAGGCTATACGACGCTCTGAAGGCTGACTGTCGTTGGAGCCACTTCCTGGCTTTCTGCATTCATCAATATTTTGAACAAGAGGGAAAGCGTTGGTGGAAGGATCGCATGGTGTAAGCCAATGTTTCACAGCCGACGCCAATCTGAGTAAATCTGTCAAACAGGGTGTCCAGCCATAAACGAGCTCAGGTCGTCTGGACCGTCTCCTCGTCCGAGAGAGGCTTTAAATTCGCCTCGACGCTTGTCTGATTTATCGACGAAGGATCGTAGTCTATTTCTGTGAGATTCCACCCCTCATGGCCTGGCAAGGCGAGTCGCGTTTGATTTGATCCCGCGGATTGATACCGGGGCCTCACGGTTATGTATACGTTACCCAGCCAGGTGGGAAACATGAGGCCAGTTTTGCCCTGAGGGTAACAATGTGTCAGTATATCCGTGGCGGCCTGGACAATGCTCTGCTTCGGAAACGTATCCGTGAGATCCTCCGCTCCAGGCCGATTGTCTACCAGGAACTCGCAATAATTGCGCATCATGGAGCCCGGAGGAATCGGATCCAATCCATAGCCTTTGGGCAGATGAATATAATTGGGTTTCTGATCTTCCACAGTCCGACCCCACTGGACAGGTACCAATAAGCCAGTCGTCTGTTCCAGGATGGCGAGCACGTAGATGCAGTCCTTCAGAGGGGGCAGAGGGCCTGACACGCACTCCAACGTAGCTCCTAGCGCTATGGAGGCGCTGAGCAAATAAGTAGAGAGATATACGAATCTCATGTTTGGGAGATGTCGAGGTTGGAACACCAGATCTCACAGACAGTGGGCAAGTCGGTGCTATATCCCAATCGACGACCATCCTCGTCTGCGGGATCGGAATGCGCCTGTTTCATATCATATGCGACGGAAGACAACGGTCGGTAATGACGAGCATTTGGCGATCGCTCATGGGGCCATCGCGTACAGCTTCATGGCACGGCGGGTCGCCGATCTTCTATCCGCATCTGAAGTTTGTTTTTCCTGGAGCAAGCATCCAATCACAATTTTATCTGTCTCTCAATCCTGTCTCTGAAAACCTGCAAACTTGGATGGAGGAGCTGATATACTCTCTCCGCCTTTCCTCGGCTGTACTCTCATCCATTCGGGCTTGAGTATCCACGAGCCGAGAATCCCAGGGGCCGTTGTGGTATGAGGCGGGAGACCGATCCGAGAACGACTGAGAAGGCGTCGGATGAATTCTGGATCAAGGACGGTGAAAAGTCGAGAAATCCAATTTCATGGCGTGTATTCTGATGATCTTCGATTGAAATATTTTCGTGACAGACCTGCTTTGACCGATTGAGTCCTACAGCTCCTTCGTCCCCTCATCAGGCTCACTAAAAGGTTGAGAAGCTTTTCGCTCAGTTGCTTGGTTGAGAGTTGGGTCGTGCATTGCCTCCATCCGGTCACAGGCAAAGGGACGAAAAACAACGAGCTTTCCATGACTAACACCTTCCGCTGACGGGTTCAATCGCGAGCAGAGGAACAAATGCCTGTTCTCATGGACAAGCACGGGACCTGGCTCTTGATCTTAGGTTTCCGAACATCCTATAAGGTCGGTGTGCGGCGAAAAGAAAGATACGAACAAGGAGGCTCGGCCGCTGGTTTGGTAAGACCTCGTGTCATCTTCAACTGGGCGGGATGACATCACTGCCCGGACGGTGCCCCTATTTTCGGAGTGCAAGCCTGCAAGGGGTTGGACTGAGCCCCCAATGGCATGCCCGGGAAAAACCCAAACCCCACAAATCGCCTTAACCGACTTAACCGATCGATCCTTCAGCCATCATGTAACGGCGACCCAAAATCTTCCGTCATCCATACGATGTAACATGTGGCATCTCGCAGGCAATTCTCCTGCTGCGTGGAGCCTGCTCGTTACGAATATCTTCATCTTCTGTCCGTGCTTAGTCTTCTCGTGACTGCCGGATATTATCGTCAGATTCGTGTCGCTGCCCTCGCGTCAGCTGGATTGCTCCACCAGCATGGCGAAGCATCCTCGACCTCCTTGCTTGAGGATGCTGACATCTCATGTTCCTCGCAATACTTAAAGGGTCTTCTCTGCCCTCCCAAAATGACCAGAACAAGCACCGACTTTCACACCAATCCAAGCAACCCATTAAGCAGCCGTTCAACTTCAGACTCTGCCTACCACCAACTCCTCACAAGCCACACGACCTACCACAACCACCAAAACCAATCATTTCAGGATGCAATTCACAAGCTCCCTCCTCCTCGCCACCACGGCTGCCCTCTCCGTCTCGGCCTATCCGGCGAAATCGATGATGGCAGCCTCGGCCAGTGAATGGACCATCGAGTCCTTCACCCGCACCTGCAACTCGGACAATACGACCTGCGACATCTCCTTCACCATCGACACCGGGTCCCAAACCCCTTGCTCCTATTCCGTCAACGGCTCGCCCGCCAGCCAGCAGTCCTACTCCGGCCAGGTCTGCGGCGCCTACACGATCAGCAGTGGGTGGAGCGACCAGTTCGGGGTGGACCATGCGTTCACCACGTTGAGCGTCACGGATCAGACCAACATCATCTACCCAGCCTATACGGATCAGCAGCTCGTGAATGGAGTGGCGGTGAGCCCGGATCAGAGCTATGCCCCAGCGGCTTTGCCTTGAGAGCTTCGTTGTTGTGGTGGAATGAGGGCCCTAGGTGGGTGGGTTGGTGCTGGTGGTGAGGAGATGCAAGTAGAGGTGCAGGAGGAGTCAGATTGATATGAGGATAGTAGTCGAGGTTCAAATGTGCTGGTTGATAGTTCGATTTATGCATTTAATGCCTGCGAGCAACAATTTAATCTTTGACCCACACTTCATTGGTTCCCAGCGTTGCATGTTGTCAGGATTTTGACACGATTCCCGTTTTGTGTCTGGCTCACACCTGAATTGCAGGGAAAGCAATGACACGAGTCCTATACGCGGCCAGGGTCTGTTGCTGCACGTTCATGATCAAATGCACAAGAATCCTTCATTCTTTCACGAGTGTGCGGGTTGACGATTGTAAGATGGCGTGGCTTGGGAGGTCCCGTCCCGTGCTTGCAGTGCTATCCAAAACAAGACCAGTCCATGTGCTTTTCGTGAAAGTGACTGCTCAATTGCAGTTGCCTCAACGCACAGATTCAGGCGTCCAGCCAAGTCTGGCGAGTCTCTCGCTCACTGGATCGCACAGCTCGAGAAATTAGGCGGATGGATTCAAAACTCCACACCGTCGAATTGATAAGCCATGCAATACCTATTGAATTATTATCAAGCAGCGCTATTAGGCAAGATCGGCTTGACATGCAGAGATGTAGCAATAGTCAATTTGATATGACGAATGTGATCTTATTGCCGCGAGCATCATTCTTATTGCCGGCAGCTTGCATTCTTAATGCCGGGGTGATCTTCACGCTCGTCGGATATCGAGAATTTGTCGGATCGGTATCGATCTCAATCCCGCCTCTTGGTGGCTTAGGGTTGGAAGTTTCAATTCTTTTGGCTTTTCAGGCGCTTTGATTGACGTGTCTCCCCCAACACCAAAAGCGACCTCATTTTCCCCTGACCGATGCTTCAAGTGCCAGAGTCAAGAAGCAGCTTTATCTATGCTTCTTGACCGGCTGGCAATGACTTCCAAAGTGGCCGTTGGACCCTCTCACGATCCTGCTAGATAAGAAGACTCGCATTCGGCATAGCTCTAAGACAAGAGATGCCCCTGTCCGCCCCCCATTACCGTCTGCAGCGTCTAGATTGCGTGCGATGTGCAATTACATATTGCCTGCCTGATTTGTAAACAGCATTACCAAGCCTCCCAACCTCCCCTTGTATACAAGAGGAGCGTGTTGTACTCCCACAAGCGGACTATTGCCCTCTGACCCTCACTTGCCTCCTACCTGCCATTTCTTACTTGCCAACCCATCAATCAGTTCACAATCTAGGCCTCCTCACCAAGATACAGGCAATCCACCATACAACAACAACAATGTCTTCTCTCTTCGAGCCCATCACCGCTGGCTCAACTCGCCTCTCCCACCGCGTCGTCATGGCTCCCCTCACTCGGGTACGTGCCAGTGACGCCCATGTCCATGGTCCTCTCGCCACCGAATACTACACCCAACGCGCCTCCACGCCGGGCACCCTCCTCATTACCGAAGCCACCTTTATCGCGCCACGTGCTGGCGGTATGAGCCACGTCCCCGGCATTTGGAACGAGGCCCAGATCGCCGCTTGGAAGAACGTGACCGACTCTGTCCACAAGAATGGCAGTTCCATATTCCTCCAACTCTGGGCCTTGGGTCGAGCCGCCGGTGCTGATGTGCTGGCCAAAGAGGGGATCAAAGAAGGCGTGGTGAGCAGCAGCGACATCCCCATCGACAGCGACCACGCCACTCCACGGCCGCTGTCCGAGCAAGAGATCTGGGATTACGTGAGGGACTATGCCCAAGCGGCCCGAAACGCCATTGCTGCCGGGTTCGACGGCGTGGAGGTCCACGGGGCCAATGGCTACCTGATCGACCAATTCATCCAGGACGGGAGCAACAAGCGCACCGATGCCTGGGGCGGCAGCATCGAGAAGCGAGCCCGGTTCGCCCTCGAGGTGACCAAAGCCGTGGTCGAGGCCGTCGGCGCCGAGAAGGTGGGAATCCGGCTGAGTCCGTGGAGCGTGTTCCAGAGCATGCGCATGAAGGATCCGGTACCGCAGTTCTCGTACCTCGTCGGTCAACTGAAAGAGCTGGGGTTGGCATACCTACATCTGGTGCAGTCGAACGTGTCTGCTGGCGCGGACGTCGAGGCCGACGAGCAGCTGGACTGGGCCTTCGACATCTGGGGGAAGACGAGCCCGGTGCTGTTGGCTGGCGGCTTCACGGGCGAAACGGCGAAGAGCACGATAGGCGATCATCCGCAGGTCAACAAGATGATCGTGTTTGGACGGCACTTCATCGCCAACCCGGACCTGCCCTTCCGGATCCAGAACGATCTGCCGTTGAACAAGTACGATCGCAGCACCTTCTACATCCCCGAGGAACCGCATGGCTATGTCGACTACCCGTTCAGCAAGGAGTGGTACAAGCAGAGCCGGCTGTGAAGTCCTTGTCGTATCCGACGCATGAAGACAACGATGAAATAGACAGCGTGAGGCGCATGAGTACCAAGCATAGACAATCGTAGAAATATACATGGAAATGACCATTGATCTCCCCAAGATCCTCATCTCTTTGTCACGCACCCGCACCCTTCCCCCAAAACCTCTCCACCAGCTCCCTCTCCTCCCCCCACCACCTCGCCCACTTGGCCCCCGCCCACACTACCCCCCTCCCCACCTGCCTCAACCAACCCGGCCGGCTCAAATCCCCCATCTCCGCAATCAGACACAACTGACCAAACCGTTTCGGCGTGCCCTGCTCATCCACCTGCCCTTCCCTCGCAAGCCCATACAGGATATAGAGACTCCTCTCGAACCCTTCATTCCCCGGTCGGATCACGACTTCGAACTCCACGTCTCCAGCTTCGTCATCGTTGTCGTTGCGGAAGGAATGCACGGTATCGATCGGGACCGTTGCTTCTTGCCCGGAATGCAGTTGATGCGTGGTATCGTCGATGGTGACGGTCAGGGGGGCGGACGCCGGGAGTGTGGCGGGGGTGATGAAGCGTTCGGTGTATATGGTGTGGTAGTGGGGAGCGGTGCCGCCGCCGGGGGCGCAGCGGACGCGGAGGCGGGTGCAGGCGCCGTGGGTTTCGGCGGAGTAGGAGAGGAAGGTTATGGTGTCTTTGAGGATGGGGTTGGAGAGGGTGCGGAGGGAGGGGTTGCGGAGGCCGGGGGGTGGGATGGTGGGGGAGGATTTGGTGGTGGATGAGGGTGAGGGTGAGGGGGGTGAGGGTGAGGTGTCGGTGGCCATGGGGTTGATGGGGTGGTGGAGAGGTATGCGCTTTGTTCAGGACATGCGCAGTTGTTCAAAGGGAACCTCGAAAGCGTTGTGCACTGCTTACCACCTGGTCGAGACTCCCTGGCAAGCTCGGAGCTCCGGGCATGCGCGAGTGACTATGGGTAGCAGAGGTGAATTGGGGAGGTGGTGGAGGAGGACCTCGGACGTTGTATCCGAGACAGGATGGTTCTGCGTGAATGCATGATGCAAGCCACGATGCTACGGCAAGCTCCGAAGCTGAACACAGCTGTAGTGAGAGCGGTTGTAGGCAAAAGACCCCATAGCCGCACCAGATGAGGGCCATGTAACTTAACGGCTCGTGTAAGAGAAGCTGGGGGCCATTGACCATGGGCCCGAAATGAGACGTATGAACTTCCAAATTGGGAATGTGGTAATTGTATAGGAAGGTGGAAGGAGGGTGGATATGCAGTGCAATCTGAAGTCGCACTGCTGGTTGGTGTAGAAGTAGAAAAGCCCGCCCCCTTAGAAGTATTCATGTATGCAGGGATACAGTTGCAAGAAGAAACCCAAGGCACCTACTAGCTGCAATCGTTCTCGACAAGGCAATAGACGCAAGAAGCATGCAGCAATTTAACCAAGGTGGACCGAGTCCAAAATCTTCCATGAGTGTGCTTTTCATCGTAGACTTGTTGACGAACGCTTTGCGAGCCAGATCAAGCATCGCGCCTCCATCAAATCACATCTCAAGCACCCAACGCTTGTACGAGAGCCTCCCCAAGGGGCCCAGCACTTGCCGGATTCTGGCCGGTGATCAACTTGCCATTCTTCCCACTGACCACCACCTTGGATCCCCATGGCTCGGCCGCAGCCAGGAAGAGCGAGTCACTGCCCGAATTCTTCTTCAGGTCGGTCTCCAGCATGAAAGGCATGGCCTTGGACATGCCCACCTGATCCTCCTCGGTGTTGCTGAAACCGGTGACCTGCTGACCGGCGATGAGGTAGCTACCGTCGGAGAGCTTGGCGTTGACCAGGGCGGCCGGACCGTGACAGACGGCCGAGACGACTTTGGACGACTCGTAGAATTCGCGAATGATGTCGTGGGAGATGGCCGAGTTGGCGAGGTCGAACATGGCTGTTCAATTTCAATGAGAAGAGACTCAATGGGGAACATGGGGGGATATCGAGAGGGTGATGATGGGTAGTCACTCACGTCCATGGCCTCCCACATAGAAGATGGCGTCGAATTGACTGGCTTTGCCCTTGAAGCTTTCGAGCTTCTCCGTGTTCTTCCACAGGCTGCTTTCCTCCTTGAGGAATTTCTGGCATTCCTCGTCACCTTCGAACATCTTGACGGAGCCTTGGTCGAGAGGGGCTTCTCCTCCCGCGGGCGATGCGATGGTGATGTCGCATTTGCCGGCCAACTTGTAGTAGGGGTGAGCGAATTCAGGAAGGTACCATCCTGTCGGTTTGTCGATGGAAGGGATGGTTGCTTGGGAGGTGAGGACGATGAGGACTTTTGGTGCCATGACGTTATTTCTGTCCGAGACTGTATTGATTGAGCGTTTGGATGCCGTTGATAATGTTTGTTCTTCCTCGGAACTATCAGAATACCACTGCCTGGCGCTTTATATAGAGAAGGATTTCACGACTGACAAATGCTGAGGTCGATCGGGGCTTGTGTATTACCAACCAAATGGTGATAAGAGTGGACTTAGAGTCGGACTTACAATGGAAAAGCAGAAGTGGTGGAAGTTGTTCCTGGTGATTGGATTGCGGGGTCTGAGGAAAGAGCAATGACGTCAGGAGGAGTGGCAGGATGCCGATTACTTTTCGCCCTCGGCTTCACAAGACATCCTTATTTCCAGCGATCAGCACATCACACTCACCATCTGCACAAGAAGGATTGTGGGCTGTAACGAGCAATCATCAGAGCCAGCGAGCAGAGGCAGAAACGCGAGACAAAGCTGTTCAACGTCGAACTTGACTGCCATGGTCCTGAATCACGGTCTTTGCATAGAAAAAGGGAGTCGCCGATCACACAATCAATCGTCTTTGCATCCAGCTCCTCTTGAAGGCAATGTTGCCAGCAGTGAACGGTGCGAAATGACGGTTGATAGGGAACGCATGCTCGGGGTTTCATTGCAGGCTCATGTACAGCGAGTTCCTCGCGACTGCTGAAACTCCCATCTTGCAGCCGGCGACGTTGCCGAGTCATCTGCTGCCAATCGTGAGGCACCCACAGCACAGAAGGAAGCACTGTCTGCTGGATTCGTGGTCATGCGTGAAGGCCATGCATGATGTGTGCGGTCTGAGCGACCTGATTCTGCGTTCAATTTGTACCCTTGACCGACGTTCTCTTATCGCGCGTCGTTTTGCGCCGACTACGCCTCGGGATAGATGAGAAACGACATGGTCATCATGCGATTGCGAAGATTTGATGGCAACATTGATCAGCTTATCCTATCAATAGAATACGGTGGAGCGTGTGGGTCAGGCGTGGTCACATGAGTGACATGACGGTCAGCGGTTCTGTCAAGCTGAGGATTGGCTGTGCGGACGACTCGTATTTGTATGCTCCAACAGATACTCCACACTTGGGCAAATCATGGAAATATCTCGATTTTCTTTGAGTACATTTTTGATTTTCCCAGGTCACATTTCACCCCCCTTTCTGAGTGTGAATATGACTGGGTCCAGCCAGGATGACCTCCCTCATCCGGAGACGCCACAGTCGAGTGGGTCGATGCTGAAATTAAGTAATGAAACCTCGCACCAATCGGCGCAAGAACAGAGTGACACCCTTACCCCATCCGGGATGGTGCTGGTTCTTTTCTAAGATGTGTTCCTGACGATCGCCTCGATCCCCGTCTTCCCGCCCTGAGCCGCACAGGAACAAAATTACGGTTGAGGAATTCACTTCCCAGAACGTCGAAACCTGGCGTGACAATGCGTCAAAACAATGCAGGACTCGAGAAAAAAGAAGACCGTTGATGAATTTGACCGGATGCGACCATTCTTCACGAGTGCAACGTCATACCGTTGTTGTTGCGCCCTTGTTGTGGTGGATGTACCAATGTCTCGAACAATGGGGTCAAATAGGGGCTGTGGCATGGACTTGGGCCGATGGGCTATGAGCTTAGGCTATGGATTCGCTTAACGACCTACGGACTGTGGTCTATGGAGTGGTAGTGTTGGTACCTGGGTGGCTCAGCCAGCGGTAAGGTACAAAGGAGAGGAACTACCCAACCAATCAAACCAACAACAAGGCTAAGTCACTTGCTACCGGTGCTACGGTCTACGGACTAGTACTTAGTCACCAAGTAATATTCAGGGGGTTCTTGCGTGGCCTTTTTAACACTGTCTGACACCCCCAACTCCATCCCTTCTTCCTACTTCTCCTACGTTAACTTATTTTTGTATCACATCGTGCTTCATACTCAGTCACTCTTTTAATTCCTGCACATCCAGCAGCGATCCAGTCATTCTTTTCAGATAGAACTAGCATTTTTGTTCCAAGGCCTTTGTCTTTGCCTCGACTGTTCATCTTTCATCAACAAGCCTCGTCTCTCATCTTCCCACGAAATCAACGCGTCTTCCAATCACCCACACAATTACCCATACATTAATCCAATTCCACATATCAAAATGAAGGGATCCATCGCTGCTGTTGCTGCTTTCGCTGCCTCTGCCTCTGCGGCATGCACATCCGACTACCAAGGCACCTTCAACATTCAGACCACTGCCCTCTCCTCAAAGCGTGATGCTCTCCAGGTAAGAACCAGCAAACCCATTCTGCGACCATTATCAAGCAGGCTCAGACTGACATGACTTCTGCAGAAACGCGCTTGCTCCGGCACCCCCATCATCAGCCTCAAGGGCGGTGTTCTCTCAGACCCCACTGGCCGCATCGGTAACGTCGTCTCCAACCACCAGTTCCAATTCGACCCTGCTCCAGGCCAAGACGGTGCCATCTTCACCTCCGGCTTCCAGGTCTGCGACGGAACCACCCTGTCTGTGGGCGGCTCCACCACCTTCTACGCCTGCGCCTCCGGCTCCTTCTCCAACCTGTACGACAATAGCCTGCCCAACCCTCCGGCACAGTGCAGCAAGGTGCAGATCATGGTCGTGGGCTGTGATGGCCAGGTGTCCACACCGGTACAGGCACAGGCATCCCAGAAGAGCGATGGACAGGTTGTCTCCACATCGGTAGCACAGATCTCGGATGGTCAGCTCCAGGCTGCCACCGCCGCCACTGCTGTCCCAACCACGATCCCTCTCGTCACCGGCAAAGGCACCGCACCCCCCGTCTCCGCGCCCACTGGTCTCCCTACCGTTGTGGCTCCCTACCCGATTGCCAACTTCACTGGCTTCCCTGCTGGCTCAACACCCTCTGCCTCCGCGCCTGGCAGCCCTGCCCCGACATCTGGCTCCGGCTCCGGCTCCGGCTCCGGCAGCGGAACGACCCCATTCACAGGCGCTGCTGCCTCGATGGACGTGAGGTGGGCACATTTCGGCCTTGCGGCCTTCATGGTGCTGATCGGTGCTACGGTGCTGTAAAGAGAAGAGCCGGTGCCTTGGGTCATGCTGTGTATAGACGATTGGGTCTTATGACATGGTTGGAATCGTTATTGTATGCATTTTTGACATCTCATTGGGGGGGGGAGACGCTTGTACATTTTTACCACCCCCCGAAACATTTCATGGCGAGGATTTTTTACAACTAATTTAATATGATCTTTTATAGACGGGGACAGGCCAAAGGAAAGCGGTGATCAAAACATGATTCCCATGTCGTACATATCTTCTGTTTCTCATTCACTTCTCATCCGCCATCTGCTTTTTCCTCAATACCGCACGCTCGGTGGCTACACGGGACGGGCAGCTATTCCATGTCCACTGGACTACCCATCTTGCTTACCTGACTGACAGATAGGCGAAGCCATCGCTCTGGACTTGAACCTATCAGTGTCGCGCATTCATCATTTCGACTTCCGCCACCAAGATCCTTAATGGCCCTTAACATACTTCCTACTACAGCGCGTCACCATATCGTTCTATCGTCATCTCCCTCATGACTCGCATCAATTTCATTATACACTCCTACAACATCGAGCAATGCCAAGCTTGTTCCAGACCTCCTAAAAGAAGAATAGCAACTCGAAAGGTGTGAGCATGGAACCCGCTACAACATGGGCGGGACCATCTTGTACTGACTCTCTTAACTTCAAATTGCATCAACATCCTCCCCTCCGACATGAGCACCTCCCACGCCCAAGTCAATCGAAATCTCATCACCGTACTCCCTACACCATCCTGCATCCCCCATCCTTCCTCCACAAAGCCACAACAGTTAGCCCTCCCTACCAATCATCCAGCCCCTCACGTAACCGCCACCGCCCCATCCCCACCATCGACAAGTTCCCACCTTATCGCCATCCCCACAATCCACTCCCCCAGCTCGTCCGGCACGCTCAGAAACGGCGAGTGTCCCGCATCGAAATAGCGCGTATAGAAATCCACCCCCGCCAGCGCTGCCATGGCCTCCTGCGCCGCAAGGGGCACGACTGCATCCTTCACTGTGAAGGCGTAGGCGCGGCGGCCGGCGTAGTGGGCGTTGTCCGTCCATGGCGGGGGAACAGTGCCGGTGGGGCTGATGAGGGCGATGAGGCATTGGTTACGCAGCTCGTGGGCGAAGAGGGCGGCGAGGTCCGGGATGAGGTCGTTGTAGAAGAGGGGGGCGGGGTCGGAGGAGGGGAAGGTTTGGAGGTCCGGCTTTCAGACATCAGACATGAACAAATCAGCAGGTGTGAGCCATTTGCCTCTCTCTCCTTCCTCCTTTTATTTTTATTTTTGATTTTTTTTTGGGAGGGGGAGGGGAGGGGATAAGAAGCAACGTACGTACGTATTGCAGCACCCACTCCTCCAACCTTCCGCCCGGCAGCAAGCCCGCCATGGAATTCCCGACGCGACTCACAAACGCCGCAATGAAGATCACGCCGATGATCCCGCCCGGTAGCCTCCTTTCGTGGCGCTCCACCCTGCTCCACCCCAAAGTGGCCGCGGAGCCCACTAACCCGCCGTACCCGTGCATCACGAGCACGACGTCCTCGCCCTCTTCTGCGATCAAGGGGAATAAGACATTTTCGTGGATGGCGGCGGCGTCGCCGGCGGCAGTCCGGCTTGCGGGGAGGGGGGAGTCAACGCTGGGGTGGGATCGCGAGACGACGGGGTAGCCTTCGGAGCGGAGGAAGGTGGTGAGTTTGGTGTAGTGGATGGGGGATTGCCATGCCCCCGGCACGATGACGATGGTTGGTAACCCTGAGATTGGGGTGATGGAGATGAGGAGAAGGAGGAGGAAGGCGAGGATGGGGTGGATGTTGGGGTGGGCAAAGTTGGAGAAGGTCATGGTCTCTGCTTGGTGGGTCCTTTCGGTCCAGCCAGAAGAAGACAGGGACAAACGTGCATATGGGTCACTGGTGTTGCAAGTGCAGGCAAATCAGCAACGGTCGATGCAGTGGACTCGCAGCATGTCTCATGACCCACATCCTGAGCGATAGTAATTGCAGTGTCAAATTTATTCAGGCAAGCTGAGCTCCTGCGTGCGGACTCAATTGGGGCGTCACGTCCAAATGGCAGAGCTGAGTATTTCTCACAGGCTACTTGCGCACATCACTATATTCTCCGCGAATGCATTGGTGAGACATGCTGAACAGCGCAAGCGCATGTACACAAAATATAACCCAGGAGTCTCAGCCATTGCAGGTTCCTGTTTTGAAGGAAGCCACTAAGACCTCGGTATCCAAGTGTGGGCTTCTTTCCAACGTCCGCTCTGTGACAGCATTTTCGATTTAAAGTATGTTGAGACGGATGCGGGCATCATTTGCCCTCATGAGAGAGGGCGACAGAATGTCCTGAGTATGGCTCTTCTGCGGTCTGCTCACCCTCAGTGTCACTGCAAGGAAATGGTAGGGCATACAAAGACTTGCGAGGGTGCGACTGGTCCAAGTTGTGAAGGAGATGAGTACGCGATGACAGGGGGACGAATTCAAACGAGTTGAGGGCGTTGGGGATGGTCGAGGAAGCTGGCGATGGCGGTGAAGTGGGCGTGAGCGGAAATGATGAGTTTATGATGATGAACAACGAGACTGATGCGGTTGTTGGAGGAGATGATGATAATTTGTTATGCTGACGATGAAAGAGTCGAGGTTGATGAGGACCTTGGAGGAAGTTGGTGATAGTGATTGAGGCAAGTGATGGTCACGATGATCAAGCAAGAATGGTATCATGAAGTTCAGATCGAGGGCCTCACAATTCTCTCCGTGAGGCGAGTAAGCTGCCTACCTGTCTCAAGGAGGTCAAGGGCAAGAACACGAGATTTGCTAGCAAGAGCGAGCGCCACGGTCTAATTCACAGAGTGGGTAGATTCATTCTCTGACACTCGTCCACTTACTCCAGCAACAAAGTGTAAGGTATCGTGTCAGTGATTGTCGACCTTCAAAGCAATTTACATCCATTCTTCACGTCCCAACACAAGCTGTCGCAGTCTATACAAGGGGGTCTTGCCTTGAAATTGATCCTCCTCTCAACAGTCTCATCCATGTTCAATCCCCTATATCTTTTGCTCAAGGCTTTGAGGAGCTGGCCCCATACATTATCATCATCCTCATCAAGGCCACTCCTGCACTGTCTGGGAACCCTCCTGTCTACCTCACAACCCTCCTCCCCCTACATATCTCACCCATCATCGTTTGCGAGAAATCCTGCCCTTTCCTCCTTACCGCCAACCATTCTTGCATGAATAAAAGTGCATTCGGCGAGAACGGCTTCGTCAATGTATCATTCCTTCGGTCCTGCTCGTCTTCATCTGCAAATGCAAGCTCCTTCCACAGCCCGGTCTCGATCACTTTGGCATCCTTGGAAGGAGGCGGAGGCGGAAGGCCCATGATTTTGCAAACCTCGCCATATTGGGTATCGTATTCAAAGTAGAGGCGACCTGCAAAAACACCCAGATCGCGGACGAGCCATGCTGGAGCCTCCCAACTCTTTGGTAACATTGGCACAGAGTAGAGCTTTAGACTGTCGAAGATAATCATGCTGCGGGTGACTGGTGCCGCATACGCAATGAGATAGGTGACAGCAGCTTTCACGTTGCGTATTAGGGGAACGATATGATTGGCTTCATGATCGCTCACGATGAGGGCGGTCTCGTTGATGGCACTGAGTAGAATCCAATGGACGGGACGGGAGTACTCATCTCGCGGTTGATTGTGATAGGGGTTGACGGCATTGATGAAGTCGTGGGTAGCGTATAGGGGGGTCTTGCATGCTTCGTCGTTGACTCTCAAGCGCTGGCCCACACCTGTCAGTCTCAGAACAACAAAAGCTTGGGTGAAAAGATCTGAAGTGAGCATCAATCTTCCAGTCTCGGCAAACTTTTGGACGGCGAGGTCGAGAGAATGCTGGGGCCGTGGAGAAGCATGATGCGGTTTCTTGACCTCACGGACGTTCTCCACCTCAATTTCCACCTCCCGCTCTTGCTCCACCTCCGTATGGGCTAGCGCTTGAACGGCATCACCTGAGTCAGACACGTTCTTCTTCCTTTCGTTCAAAGCCTCCACATACTCCGTCAACTGAGGGATGTCAGCAGTGTCCACCCGAAGGGGTTTCGTTTTGTGATCCGGTGCGTAGAGATCCTGTAAGGTATACCGCTCTGGTTGCTCGAGGACCTGTAAATAGGATTTCCTTTGCTCGGTATCCGTCGCCGCATCTGGATTGATCTTAGCTGCCGCCTGGCGCCGGCAAAAGTCAAGTCCTTGAGAGACGTATAGTGGCTGGAGTTGGTCGAGATTGTTGCAAGTTTGTTCCAATAGCCAGCAAATGACGTCGTAGGAATCGACACGATCTGCTTCGGTCTTCTTACGGTGGTTCAGGATACTCTGGTGAGCCTCGGGAGGGGCAAAGAACACCACTGATTGCGATATTCCCAGCTGACGTAGTCTCATGGCGGCTTTGAGAAGGTTAGCTTCAATGACACATAAAAATTCACAAGGTAAACGTTGACGCTTACCCTGCACGGTGTGATCCTTGGTCTGCATGATTCCCAGAGTCAAGGCTGCTTTGGCATTGACAGGCATTTTCAAATCTACGCCTCTTGTATGTGCCTCATCCAAGTAGACTACACATTGGTTGAGGTTATCCAAAAAGGGTGATACAGAGAGCGGTTGGCTCTTTCCATCTCGAAACGATACTCTTGCCCACCCATCTTTATCGAAGTAGACTCCAGCTAATGCTTCCGTGTCAACTTTTAGCCATTCCTCAACGAGGGATCTGTTGTCCAATTCAAGAATTTGAGCTCCAGCATCTAGCAGCATTCGGATGCCGTGGTCCTTCAGCATCTTCAAGAAACATGTCTCAGAGATTCGCTTGCCGAATCTATCAGCAGCGCGAATGTATTTTCGATTTCGCGACTGCAGTAGATATGTCAGAACCTCAGCATTAGTGTGGGACAGGTCAGGCAGGTCGTTCTGAAGTACGTTCAAAGGCAGTAGGACCTTATTGTCATTGGTTCCACTGAATCCAACTGTCAAGGGTCTGCAGAGATCATTGTCGGTTACAGGCTTAGTGGTTGCAGGCTTGATGCTCTCCCTTTTGTAATGCGCAAGGGTTTGTATCTTCGGCATAGCAATATCCCACGCGGAGGTTACGAGCTTTCGCTCGAATGTTTTTGCGTGACGCGGAAAGACGAATTGATTCAGGAAATAATTGATCGTGGGCATTTGCATCCGCAAAAGCCTGAAGAGATCTATCGTCTGTGTTTCATCTTCGATATTGATCGACCGCCATGCCCGAAGCGAGCCTGGGAAGCTCCTTACCTCCTGATGCCATGATTCAAACTCGCGCAAAGGCTCGTCAGATCGCAGAAGATGAGCGAGCGTTTGTCGAAATTGATCAAAGTTGAGGCCCGAATAGTAGAAGCTGAGACACGTCAATACGATTGAGACATCGGGATGGCCAAATTCTGCCTGGTCCGATGGAACCCCTTTGCTGCGAAAAGGCACGGCAATTGGGTCACGGCCAGGATGTATGCCATATTGAACATTCCAGCGTTTGCTTAGACCAAGGAGGAGAATCCGATGGACGACCAGCCCGCGAAGGATAAGCATTTCACTTCGTGCATCAGCCCGCTGGACCGCCCCGGTCACTTCTGAGACATTGTCTTTGGATATGCGAGCATTACGAAGAAATCTCCTGATAGTTTCAAGTTCCTTATCAGCAAAATTCTCGATTGGTAATAGCCCACCCTCTCCATTGAGTATACTGTCGGTCAACCGATCTACAAACGCATCTCTGACAGTGCTATTCAGCAGGTAGATTGTTGGAAATGTTCCTGGCATACGGGTAATGACCTCAACATTCTTTGGGAAGTCAGCTCTCAATTGGTAGATGAGGGAGACAGATAGCTTCAGAAGCTCTTGAACGACAGTCCACCTGCTTGGATGTCCATCCACCGGACTCTGAGCTCCGGACGGGTAAATCAATTGGGTCTTGACTGCAAGCATATGGTCAGATTCATCCAGTACATCCTTGCACCTCCGATCAAACCAAGCTTGAACATGCATCATATAAGCGGCTTGATCGTTATGACGATTAGACAACTCCTGAAGACCACTCAACTTGAAGGACAACGTATGCTCAGGAAGTGTCAATATGACGCCCCCACTTCGGCAAATATCTGCGTGAGCCTTGAAATATGTCTCAATACGGGCAACGGCTGTTGATGACTTGCGTGAGAATGGGAAATGTTTGACTTTGCGACCTAGCAATCCTCCCAGTCGTCCTTGCAGAAGCTGGGCTGTCTGTTGTAGTAATGGTCGGGGAACAATGACTCGCGTGAGATTTCTTTTGTTGGCCAATTGAGCAACTATCATAGGAATCACGACACTTGATTTTCCTTGGCCCATGTTCATCTGTAATACAGAATTGTTTCCATCGATTGGCGCTATCATTGCTTGTGCCACCATATACTGGTCTCTGCGTATGCGAAAGTCGAAATCTATCTCAAGAAGGAACCAATCGATGTTCTGGCCCGACATAGGATCAGACTGCTCATCCTCGTGAGTTTCGTCCTTAAGTCGTGTCTGGTCATTTCGATTGAAAGCGCTCGAGATTCGGGACAATCGTTGTAAAGAGCGAACGATACTTCCAAACGAAGTCAGTTCTTGCTGTACCGGACTCTTCCATGCATGAAGATCGTTGTGACGAAGAAGCTCAAGCAATTTTATCGGCGTCAACGCTGGCAGCAGACCTCCTTTCCTGAGTTCATCTTTATTTTTCTCGAGCATACTGCAGATTTTTTCGAATTGAAGAACGGCTGCATTTTGGAATAAAGTGATCCGAGAACTGAGCTTCGAGATATCTAGCCTTACATCTGCATCACTCGAAGATTCTTGTTGGCAGGACTTGAACTTTACGAAAGCATCAAGGCTCCGTTTCAAGTCATCACCGTAAGCCATTCTAGAGCCACTGGCTTGTCTCTTGAGCTGACCGATGATATCGTGCAGGTGAGCTTCGACACGCTGACTTGTCGGCGTTGAAATAAGGCGGGCATTGGACATGCTGTTCGACTTGCGTATGACCATTTTCAGATCCTCTAGCCCTTTGCTGATGCCGGTCTGCATGATATCTGTACAATTGAGTACAACCTCATGATTGATGGGGTTCACTGCTTGAGGAGCCTCGCGAAGGAGGTCGATTGCTGATGGTAGAACAAGCTGTATTTTGGGTAGTGCTGGATAGTCCCGCGCAGTCTCAACCATCGGATCTGAAAAGCTATCCGCAAGGTGCTCGCAAGACGCAAGTAGGCTCTGAAGACGCCATAAGTGCTGACTGAATTGTAGATTGTTGTAAACCCGGTTCCACTCCTCCTTGATAAACGTCAGAGCTCCTTCGGTCTGGAATAACGGCAAAGGTTCAAGGCTCTGGAGTGTGGGCTCTTTGGTAGGCCATTGTTGGAGCAAATGGCGCGCAAATATCTCACAGCTCTGTTTGCTTCGCCGCTCATGATTGACCTTGGCAAATTCCAATTCGCGGCGTGATCTAGCACCCATGATGTAACCAGCAGTGTCAAAAATTTCATCTGGGACGTATGGGAATCGGAACCGGTCACATATGGTTACAACTATTTCTTGAGTTAGCCTTTCACCTATACGGAAGTGGTGAACAGTCTGTATCTGGGGAAGAGGATCGTCCTTGACGGGTTGAGAGATAGCGACCATGATCAAAGTCCGAATGACGGCCATCTTCGTTCTGCCTGCAAATGCCAGAAAGGCAATTAAGAACATCAGACGATGTTTTCCATCCCTCGTGGTGCTTCGACAGAGAGTGAAAAGTGCTCCCCAAGATGCCAACGGATCTGTTTTGATCCAATCACTGAGTAGGTGAGCGTCGAACTTCACATCAAATCCTTGAATCACCGGTATCGTTTGGAGCAACATTGTGACCTCGCTTGCGGAGCAATAGCATTCGGACCATTGATCAATAAGAAACGCTGCCTCAACAGCATCATGCGTTCTCGCTGAATCCTCACAGTCTCTCCCGGTGAAATTTTGATCAGAACCACGAAATGAGTCTTGGCCGCCACGGTTTGGACGAAAGCGCGAATTCCTTTGTCTCGAACGATCCAGCAGATGTTCATCACCGCCTAGCTCGATGGAATAGATTTTACTACCTTTCTGATGAAAGTCTTGGAGAACATTGCATTGCTCGATAATGGCGCTTACGGCTGGACGTAAATCTTCGTCTTGAGTATATGTTGAAAGGTAATCTTTCCAGTACACTTTCTGAAGGACTTTGATGTTGTCCGGGTAATAGACTCTTCGAGGCGTTAAATCTGCAGTGAAGCACAGCATTGATAGAGCCTTCTCATCCAATGGCGCCCAAGGCTGCGCACTGCCTGCGCGCAAGCATTGTACGGCCTCTTCCGCTCCAGTCCTTTTGGTCAGAGGATCAGGCATTGAGGAAGTAGTCACGGCGTGGCAAAGCGCTTTGAAATAAAGAAGCCGGGGCTCACATGGGCACTCCAGCCTTCCAAGAATAGGATTGATGTAATACCGAGCGTAATAACCTTCATGTTGGATGAATACCGTGGAATGACCCCATTGCTGCCCAATGTTGGCGGGCCCGATTGCGACCAACATGCTTCTCTTCTCTGGATTGATTATATCCCGGAGAACAAGACTGCTTTTCATTCCGTATAAGGTGCCGGCATCTTGATTCGTATCGACAATTGACTTCAGCTCGTCGCATTCTAGCAAACCCTCGGCATTAACACGAAAAGACAGTTCGAGCTTCGTCAGTTTAAGCCTCAGATTACTTCTGAGGGGCTGAAATACCATCATGCCCCGTACGTTCTCGAATGGCTCGAAGATGTGTGCGACAGCACTGAAAACGCGGCTACGGGGATCCACGAGGAGGCTTTTCTTTCCCCCCCAAGCCTGTAAAGATACGAGGTCCAGGACCCAATCACTGTCCTTCACACGCCACATACTGTCGAATGGTCTGATAATCAAGCTCCGCGAGCTAATATCCAGCCAATGGACATGGTTGTCCAGCAGCGGCCAGGGTAGATCGGGGATCGTATCCGGTCTTCCAGCAGAATGGAAGGTTTCGGGAGGCACGTACTCCATGATCCGACGATCAGAGGTTCGAACGCGCATGAAGGGGATCTGATTACGATACCCAAAATGCACCTCGTGGTCTTCGAAACTACTTGCAAATCGATATGAGAGGTTTGGAAGAGGGGAGCGGTAGGTGCGAAAGACGCGATTTCCAAAGAATCGTGTAAAGAAGGGTAGGCTCGAAAATGTTTCAGGGAGCCGACCTACAGGCTCACCGTTGATGAGCAGAGATCCTACTATGATGTTGAATTGTACTTCTCGAGTCACCGAGCCTTGGCCGCCTTCCACATGTGCCGTGACCCAGTCATTCTGAGGTTCTGGCATGAATGCCCACTTGGTATACATCGAAGACGACTCGCTGTCCGTTCCACCCACCATATTATCGACAGCGCGGCCAACGGATGCCGGATCGCAATTGATGGACGATCTTAAAGTACGCTCTAGGTCTCGCAGCATCTTGAGGTCTTTGATATAAAGTCTTCTCAGAGTGGGTTTGAGCTGGAAAACATCATCTGTGTTGCGCATCGGGAGATTATCTTTCAACGTGAAAGCACATTCTAGGAAGCATGACAGCGCGTCTGCATGCATGAGTTCGTTGGGAGATGCGAGCTCGCAGATAAAAGAACGCCGACAGAGTAAGGCCGCGTGAAAAGCATCTTGAGATCTCCTTGAAGTAGTCTCGACATCGCTTGTGCTATTTGCTTCTCGTCGCAATAGCTGGATCCAAGAATGTGCCACCTTTCGTGCATCCAACAAAAGGCTCTTTATCTTGGGATGCAAGGCTTTTGTACCACATAGAGACCAGAGCCTTTCAATTATGACCATGAGACACTCCAGAGTCTGGCTTTCGCGCCAGTTGGTTGCAACTGCCTCCATGCGGGTCCTGATCTGCGAGATCAAGCTCTCGATGAAGGAAGGATCCTCAAAAACCCAATGACTCGCTCTTAAGATGTTATCCCCGCGGGGTGGTCCTGCTTGAAGTGCAAGTCTCGCCACTAGTGCACAAACCTCAACGGTGCCAAAGTTGAGATTCGTCGAGCAGAGCTCACGTAAAAGTTGAATCCATTGTACGTGGTGGCCCAACCGTATGCCTTGAAAAGCGGTGAACTCCACGATAGATAGCGTATTCGGACACCTAGTCTGGCTTGCGACCACGATGTTAGGCGATACATTTTCCTCTTCAAAGGTAGGGTGCGCATATTTTCGAAGTGACGAGTAAGCTGTGTTCTTGGGAAAGGGGGAACGACTGATCTCGGCAAAGGAAATCCTGATGGCCGCTTGCGATGTCCAACAGCGTTTTTGCGAGTCTAGAAGTCTATACCGAGGACCATGTGGGTTGCAGATCTTGTCAAACGCCACCGGTAACTTGATATTCGCGTAATGGGTGGTGCGGAACGGCTTTCTGGATGAGGCTAGGCCAATCGTGTAGGTCGACTCTGGGGTCCTTAATAATTCGCTGATTCCGGGGATCTGGGCAAGTCGAAGCATCGTCCCTTGCGCTGATAGGGTGTCAGGTCTTCCCAAGCAAAGCATGAGCCACGTTGCATCACGCCAAGCAGCGAAACCTCTCGGCAGACATAGCTCGAATACCAAAGCTTTAGCCTGGATTTCATCTGAGGGCAAGAGATTCTCATAAGTATCAATGGACATTCTGTTGGCTGTGCGAGTCAAGTAACATTTGCGGCAACGCTTGTCATCATGGACACGTAGTAATGGGTGTTCTTCGTCTTCTGTGTATAAGCAGGGCGTGCGCAGAGCCTGCTCGACCAATTCGCTATATTCTTGGCTTGCCGTCTCCCAAGCAGAATGTTTCTGCGCCAGTCTAGAGGCGTTGACCTCGTTGATGTGGGTCATGAGGGCTTGCATTGTATCACACTCATCATAGAATTGCACTTGAAATGAATGGCCGGTCAGGTCTCCGAATATCGAGGATGATGTTCTGCTGGACCTGCTAGTGCGGTTCCTCATATAGAGCTCGACTCTTTGCAGACGCTCCATGTCAGCAAACAGAGCAATCTGCAGGACATACAATAGGTCGCGAGGAAATCCATGGTCGTATTCAGCCAAGAGTGGATAGAGTTCCAGAGCACAAATGTCAAGTGCCTGCCATGCCTCCATCAGCAAGAGTAGCATCATGGAGGTTTCTGCCGGATCTAGGCAGTATGCTGCACGGCCTACGTCCAGATATCCTCGCATGTGGATCAAGAGCTCGACACATGTTTCTTCTGAAGACTTTCGTCGAGAATTACCGATCATTGACCCGAAATCATCCTCAACCTGTGCAAGGTCCATGAAATCGGAGAGCGATTTTGCGTGCTCGAACTTTCTGGTTGTCCATGTAGAAGGTTGCAAATTTCTCCGATATCTATGCTCGAGATGAGGTTGTACGAAGGGTTTGTTGAACGAGACCTCGTCCATGATACCAAAGAGGGTGGCGCGGCAGTGAACAAGGGAAAGCTCAGTACTTGCTGGATCAGCCCGCCTCATCAGAGGTCTGATTTGTTTTGTGACCTTTTGTTGTATCGAAGTCCAAAGCCGATGGAGACTCTCGTTAAGGGTCTTCAGTGTTTTCTGATATTCAGTCTCACAACCAGCAAGAAGGTGCGAGCATGCATGATCTAACGAGCCAGACTTCATCCAGAGTTGTAACTTTGCCGCGCGACGGCCTAGGCGAGTCCGCGCGAAGGACAAAATCTCAAGGGAATTGGATTCATTCACGAGATGCTGGCAAAGGTGAACGAACGCCATACACATCATGACTTTGTAGTACAACTGTCCCAGCATCCCTCCAAATATCATGGACAAAGTACGTTGGAGCGCGACACGGAGGACGAGCCACAAAGGACTCCGGCGCCAGGGATTCTCAGAACCTTCAGCCCAGCATATATCATCATATATTCGCTTCGGTGTAGAAAGAACTTTTACCGCCGAGCCTTTGGCATATAGAACCGCCATGAGAAATTGTCCGATCAAGGCAGGCTCGGTAGTGTCGCGGCTTTCGTAAGCAAATGAGCCCGCCTTCAGGGTGGTTGCTGCGAACTCTTTGATTGATTCAACGCTTGTCTTCTCAAGAAACTCCGTTAGACTTGCGAGGAAGCCTGGTTCTAAGAACTCCGTCTCGGGCACCTTTGCGGCACGACTGGGAAAGTCCCATCGTAATGCCATCTGAGTGCCGAGGACTCGAGCGGCAGGTGGAGACGTCTCAAAGGTTTCAATGAGAAAGCTGTTCTCTTCGCGTTTGATTAGTAAGGCCGAATTCTGTAGCTTCAGGTATAAGATCAGCGTCTGGCCGCGTAATAAGGACTGAATGGCTTCCTGCGTAGACGCGCTTGAAAGCGTCCGGTTGCTTGTATGTAGATTTTCGAAGCGGTCCAAGGTCTGACAAATCTCGATCCAGCCATGTTGATGGATTTCAAGGCCGAGTTTCTGGCATGTCAGGGAAGCTTGGCGAAGTAAGTCTATGAGCGCTTGGTCTCCTGGCTTCGAACTGGCGTCGCTACATCCTGGCACCCGCTTTGGGAGGAAGACATGATTGTAAAGATATTCAAGTGTTGGATCCATGGTATTCTGGACCCTCTTGCTGTTTGATAATTCAACAAGGTCGGGCCAGAGCGAATGGGATTTGCTCCGTGAGTACTGGTCGATCAGGTCTAGCAGAGACGGATGCTCCTCAGTAAGAACAGGCGTGGTATCAGATAGCGATGGCGCGTACAGAGCATGAGAAGCAACAGAGCCATAATGATGAGGCTGCTGCGATGCGGGGTCAAGGATGAAGCGCCGGTGGATTGATGAACTCGAGTGGAAATGTGATGATCTCTGGTTCTGTGTTGTGCGTCCGACGTGTTGGTGGGGCGAAGAAGCCCGCTTGTGGTTTTCATCATGTGTTGGTGACGAAGATAACACGGCGGGACGGCAGCTCGTGATCAAGCAAACACATGGATGCTCATGACATCATGTACCCATACGTACATCTTTACTTCAGGAAGTGAAGCGGGTAGATGATAGCTGATTGGAGATTCGGCTTGAGCAAACAAGTCGAATTACGATCATTGGCGGTCTGAAAATGTGGGGAGCCATCTGAACATGTTTGCTTCGCTTATCATTCCCTAGAAAGCCAATCCGCCCATGCCATATGGATAGAATGCATGACGGATCAGAGATTGTCACATTTCAACTTGGAGTGCCTCCACAAAAAAAATAAAAAGATGACACACGTCATGTTGCACAGGTGCGCCATGACGACGCGACATTATGATCTCAATGTCAGACAGCTGAAGGTTATAGTACACGAGGATTGTTGCGTCGGAATCTCTTCAGCAAACAGGAAGTATGAAGAACTCACGGGTCAGATAGCATCCAAGAGCATGACGTCACTTGCTGACGCGAGCTCATATCTCGCCCATTCACGGCAGAAACCCGAGCCTTGTCACTGACCCTCGACTATTCGTATGTAGCTGCCCAGCTTCTCATCCCAATTGGTCTCTTCTCGCCTTACCTTCATCAGATCTCTACCCTTCAGGTATGGCCGCTCTCAGTCCCCTCTCCATCGCCGCACTGGCTGTTGCTGCCACAATTGGCTTTTACGTGTTCTCCAAATCGAGAACCACCTTCTCTTTATCAAAGATTTCTATTCCTTCTCCTGCGACAACCCTCCTTCCCACATTGTCACCCAGCGCGGCCTCCGCCCTCCCCTATCCACCAGACTTCTTTCCTTCGCCATCAGACATACCCACCCCGCACGGCCGCATACGCACCTACGAATGGGGTCCTGCAGCCGGACGCAGGGTCATTCTCATTCACGGCGACACTTCACCCTCTCCGATCCTCCACCATATCGCTCACGGTCTGATATCTGAAGGCTGCCGGGTTATGCTCTTTGATCTTTGGGGACGAGGGTATACAGATTCTCCATTGGGAGTGAAGCATACCCCTGCTCTATATTCTAAGCAAATCGATTACGCTGTGAAGTCTTCCCAGCTGGAATGGAGTGACGGATTCTCATTGATCGGCTTCTCTTTGGGTGGCGGGATCGCGATGCACTACGCTGCCACGCATCCGGAGCTGCTGGAATCAGTCGTCTTACTTGCACCCGCCGGGATCGTACGGCGGCTTCCTGCCGAGTACCTGAACTGGGTCTTCAAATTCCCTTTCCTGGACGGGACAGGTTATGTGCGAAGCGCAGTCGCCCAGTGCGTGGGTGTCACTACCCCACTGGTTGAGGGAAGTGAGGTGACTGAGTCTGAAGCAGAGGGTCATACGGTCGAACGCCAAAAGCCGGACATGGCTGCCATTGTTCGATGGCAGTGGCATTCTCACGAGGGGTTTCCGCATAGCTTCGTCGACACTCTCAGAAATGGGCCATTACTGCACGAGCATGAAGATTGGCGTGCTGTCTGCAGAATACTGAACATGCAGAAGGCAGCAGCTCATTCAACAGGGGGAACCAGCGGGCTCTATGGTGGTAAGATCCTCATCATCTTTGGCGACGACGATACCATCGTACGAAGGTCAGAGGTTGTACCTGATCTCGAACAGATGCTGGGCCAAGGTGCCGAAGACCATCTTGTGATCAGTGATGTGCCTGGTGGTCATGGGTTTCCCATCACGGAAGGGCCCAAAGTTGTCGAGCATATTGCAAACTTCTGGAAATTGCTATCCCGTTGAGTCTGAATCCAACCAAACCACTTGCCATCATTGCCAACACCAAGATCCACCTTGAATGTCTTCTCCACGCGATCGAATCGCTCAAAACGCTGTGGCGCAACCATGGAACAAGCCTCCGTCAGGGTCACACCTTACAAGTTCCGAGGCAGTTGGGATCCAATGTCTCCCGGTGTTTTCGGGTCTGGATCGTCACGCTCACTCGTCTAAGTGCAGCGTCGCTGGCTATCCTCGAAAGCGTTCCTTGTCCAGTCCACTGCAAACATTCGACCGCTTCATGGTTTGCAGCACCCGCCTTAAGTCGTCACATCCCCCTCAAACGATCATGGTCGCGACCCACATCAGAGATCGCCATGCATCGTTTCGCAGCGGACTCGTGAGGTGTAACAGCGCAGCCAATTTCATCCTGACTTGGGAATTCAAAGCAACCCAACTTTTACTATGGGAGTCTAACCATATTGTGGGATCCTCATCCAGCCATTCGCTCATTCACCCGAGTACGTTTGGACCCAAGTCTTCCCACACCATGACGCCGGGCGAAGGTGAGAGGCACACTCAGCGAAGGATTCCGTAGTGAAAAGGCCCCCATCGACCCACGTACGTCACGCTTGATCCCATGCAAGCATATTGCGAGCCCACACAATTCGAGATTGATAGGTCAGCTTTCGCATGAACGAGTCTCGTCTGCAAGAACACGCATTAAGCTTGGGACCTTCGCCCTGTTGCACATCTGGCTATGTGTTTGCACTCCAACATCAAGCGCGGACTGTTTGTTTAAAAATAATCGAGAAAGCCACTATGTCCTGCCCATTTGCCGTCCGCAAAAATCGCATCTCGGCAGCGGGAGTGTCTTGCTTGGCTGGAACACCCAAAAAAGCTGTACATATTTATGCGTGTACGTACCTTCAGGCCGTCACCGAAAGGCACATCGGATTCATATGCCACATCATCCTTGCCAAAGCCCCGGATCCTCCAGCTAAGCCTCCTCAACGTCGAAGCAAATGCCACGAGATGCCATCGAATGCCCGAACAGGCCTCTGTTCCTCACAACTGAATTCGCAATCCTTTTCGACAGTAGATGAACCGTCGTCTGTGGTTTTTCGAACGGCATGAACGGCACAATTGATATACTCACCATCATCAACCCATCACCCCGAGCTTCTAAGCTTGACGGCACACGACCGTGCGGGAGGCCCTTCCCCCTCACTTCGCGCCCAACACCGGCGTGACCTCGTGGCATCACCACAACATGAAGTTTCTTCTAGGAAGGCGGCATGGCTCTGCACCCACGATATTTCCGGGGTTCGTGGCAAAAGCCGCCAAATGCGGTCAGACGCCGTGGCAGAGAGTCGTAAATTAGACTTTCTTTGGAGTCTGGTGATGATCGGGATGCAAAATCTCCAAATTTGCGCGAGGTCTGATTCCTGGCACTCTTGAGACCATCATCTCTCCCTTGTCTCTTCAAGATTAGTCGTGAGCCTATCCCAGACCCTAAGTATTCGGGGCCAATCGAAGACGCGTAAAGCGATGATCACTTCCTTCCTAGCTGATACAGCGTAGCTTACATCTACTGCCTACAAACGAGCCGTTGAGCTGTCCCAACTTGAACAAGGCTTTCGACGCCTGAGCTTCACTGTAAAGCTTCAATCCTTGTGCAAACCTGCTTGTTATGAAAACGAACAATGTAGATACACTCGGTGTTAGAAGGCTTCAACAGGACGGTAGCCACGAACCCTTGTCGATCAACGAGCTCCCACAATTGAAATCTTCTCATCGATCGAACAGCCAATGGCGCCGAACGCTCTCTGAAAATCACGTCAATTTATTGGAATCTGCTTCTCGCCAAGACTTATCTTGGAATGCGTTGATTCATTGGCCCCAGCATAGCTTAGCCATCCAATTTATTCTCTAATCCGAATATCCGAGGCGTCCTGATCCTGGCCATGTGATACAACCTCAACCCTCCATCCCCCGTTCCCCTGCTTTCCCGTGTTGGCCACCGTCTAGGAACATTCCAACCCCGAATGATCGCGTAGAGCACACATCAGCACATCAGCATCTCTCAGCCATCCCAAACCCCCACACTGCAGCTGCTTCCGCGGCTACCATGTCGACATCCCAAGCTGAACAAACCCCCAGCAGGTGCTGTGCAGACCCCATCTCTCCACAACAGGAAATTCCCCCTCTATAAACGCCTCCATGCTTCAGGTCTGGTAATCGGTGAATCGCAGATGCCGGAGCCTCGTCAGCTCAGCAATAGCATGATTCCACGCAAGTCAGTTCGTCCTCGTAGCTACTGTCACATCTTTCCTGCTCTTCCCACCTCATTGAACCCAACAAAGAGTTTGTTCTGCATCTACCATTCAACCAATCTCCATCCTAATACAAATTCTCCAGATCTCTCCCGAGCCACCTCGCCAACACTAAGCCAAGGCTTAAAATGGAAGATGTCGCACCTACGGCATCAACGTCGCGCTTGCCCATGATAAGGCAGCCTTGCTCCCGGGTACGCAGAAGGTCAAAATTCTCACTAGAAAAGATGCGTTCAACGGCGGAAAGTGCAGGGATTCCAGACGGCTTGGGATGGAGAGTGGATGTGATGGATGCCGTTTAATGAGTCGTATCCGCAGTCTCTGGGGCATGAATGTTGCAGCTGGCATCGCGGGCGAGCGGATGAAAAAGCAGGGAAAGGGGCAGAGTGGCACATGAGGTTGCGCTTTCAAGATGTATGTTTTTTGGCTAGCTAACTGATGGGGCGGTCGGTCGACCGGGGTTGCGGCGTATGCTATGTGTGTTTGTTGATAATGATGCATTTTCTTCGTGTTGGATGCTGTTGTGGTTGTGCTTGCTGTTATGGTGATGCTTGCCGTTGTAGCGATGCTTGCTGTCATAGTGAGCGTTGCTGTTGTGGTGATGCTCATTCTGTTCCCGCCCACGCCGTGGGTTCGATTTGCTCTGAGTTGCGGAAGTGAATACATGCTCATATCCGTGTTGTTCATCCCTACCACTTCGGTTGCACTAATTGATAGGATTGTGATAACTTATGCGGTTGTCGCTTGATCCTCCTTCGTAGTCCCCAGAAAGCTCACTTGGTGCTAGGCCCTAGTAGTCGTACCTTGTCAGAGGTTGCAAGGATGCCATTGAAAAAGCCCAATCAAGGGCGAGGCACGTCGTCAGTCAGGCAGCCAGGAGCGGCTTGGATTACAGCTTTGTACGACTTCTTGAACGCGAAGCCCCTGATTTTCTTCTCATGCCTAGGTCGCTTGAGGTACCGGCCGGCGTCCCACCCTTCCTTGCCCATCAGACAATGTAAGCCACCAAGCCATAGATAGTACCAGCCTTCCTCCCCCGGCTGCAGGACGTTCCCATCATAGTCGATGTCGCCAGCTTTGTAATAGTGCTTGGCGGCATATCCGAGGGGTACTCGCATTACCTTCACCATTCCGTCATTGTCAAATTCAGCTGGCCACAAGGGGTTTAGCTGGGACTCGTGGAAGCTTTCGTATACGAGTGCGCAGAGCCGGTCATCGAGGCGTATTGGCAGCTGGGGGACGTCCTCCGCTCTGTTGATACTAAGGTCCGTGCATAGATGGTATTGACCGTACTCATAATATGACGTGCCACTTGGAATTGGTGCGGGCGGAACGCTATACGAGTTTTTGCGATTGAACTTCGTGTATTGTTCGGTGTTGAATTGCGAATATTGAGGAGATAGAGGTTCGGGCATGCCTTTATAGGGGGCATTGGATGGCTTTCTTCCGTACTTATTAGCCGCTGCTGCCTGCTGGGTTAGGCTTCTTCCTGGTCGTTGCCAAATATAGCCAGGCGTGACTAGATGGCTGCCTCCCTCCCCAACGCGATCAATTGTGGAATCGTTACTGGGATCGGGATCCTGCCGGGGGGTTCCGCCTGGACTGATATTTTCGTCGTGGATTTGTGATTGCTTCGACCCGTGTCAGTCAGAAGTCCAGATAATTGATGTCCGAAGACAGTGCAGCTGCTCTTTATAAGGGACAAAGGTGGTAGCGCCATACCTGTACTTCTAGACCATTGTCAATCTCATCGCCAGCAACTTCTGGTTGAAGTGACATCGCCCCAATGTGCAGCTTCTTCCTGTTGCTGCTGCTGCTTCTCAGGAAGGTCAGAATCAAGCTATGGTCGGTTGTGAACACAGATCGACAACATGATCAAGTCCACCGTGTCGTTGGTTGAAGGTTCGACAAGAGAGAAAGGCCAAGGCTGTGCGATCATCAAACAAACGACACTAACCTCGATTCAATATAAAATGCGTGACAAGGGAAGGAGCGATCATGCTGAAACAAGATGCTGCGCGCGGTCCCAAGCCGAAAGTCTCAAAGCCTGTGGAGCAAAAATACCTCAATTGCGATAGTTCTGCTGAACACGCTGCAATCAATCGGGAAAAAAGTCGCACCGCATGCACTACTCTTCACCGCAAAGCGTACAATATTGCAACACATGAAGCAGACAATGCGTGTTGCTGTTACAATGCATTCTGCTCCTACTTTCGTCCGCATGGTGATCATGCGTGCTTCTTCATCTTTCGCTCTCCACGCCAGGAGGAGCCTGGATCTCTGCTCTGTGAGACTTTCTGAATGCAAAGCCAGTGATCCTGGTTTCGCGATCTCGTGGCTGGAAGCGACCAGCATCCATTCCTTCTTTTCCCATAAGGCAATGGACACCGCCCAGCCACAGATAAAACCAGCCTTCTTCTCCCGGTTGCAATATATTGCCGTCAAAGTCGATGTCGCCCACCTTGTATTCATGTTTCGCAGCGTGCCCAAGCGGGATGCGTCCTCTTCTGACCATCCCGTTCCGCTCGAATTCGGACGGCCACAGTCGTGCTCGTTGATGGCCTGGAAAGCCCTCATATACAAGCGCCACAAGGCGATCATCCAGACGGACCGGGAGCTGTGGCACCTCCAGGGCGCTCGTGATATTTGGGTCCATACACAAGTGATATCCTTTGTAGGTGTAGAAAATGCATCGTGGAAGAGGATGCTTGGGATTTACAGCTTTCACGTAATATGGCCTGTTGGGGTCGAACTTTGTGAGTTGGTCAGTACTGTGCTGCCAGACGAAATCCTTTGCGCGACTATCCAGGCCCCAATATGAAGACATCGGCGCTTGGTATAATGTCGCAGTCGCCTGCCTTCGGCCATATTTGCGAACCCTCACTTGAGCATGGTTGTCAGCTCGGGTGATCGGCTCTACCCTTTTTGGTCTGGTGGCTGGCACGATTTCAAGCTCTTTTCGAGACTCTCGAGCAGTGCGGTAACGCGGCTCAGTCCCGGTTGGTCCGTTTTCTGGCCCAATCTCAGAGTCTTGTTGAGACTCCTGAGCAGTGGGGTAACGCGGCTGTGTTCCTGTTGGTGTGTTTGCTGTTACAATCTCACGCTTTTGTCGAGTTTCCTGAGCATGGGGGCCAAAGTCTGAACTATGATAACGTCTTGCCAGAACATCGGAGCCTAGAAGACTGCCTGAAGGCCCCCTCCACTCATCATCTTCGTAGTCGCTTTCTACTTCTCTTGATTGATGAGGATCCTGCCAGATGTATAGCGTCAGACCCGGGTCTTTGCCGCTTCCGAGCGGCTCGTTGCGATTGTATCGTTCCAGTACCTATTAACATACACAAATTAGATCCAGAACGTATATAATCAGCACTGGCGTACCTGTACCTCCAGATGATCTCTATGACCATCGGCAGCGTCAGATGAACATGGAGTTGACATGTCAATCAGCTTACGCTTGGGTGCAATCTGTCGCAGCTGGGACGACATGGCAACTGTGTGCCTAGCAGAGGTGGATATGAACGATGGCTGATGTATGAGTGTTGGCGTCCTACGCGTCAGTGTGGATGAGGGAGGTTGTGGTCAAGACCGACTCAAGATATGATGTAAGTCAGAGGAGACCGAAACACACAGGATATACCTGGCAAATTTTATGGCTATCAATGAAGCGCATCACAGCAATAAAAGGAATCATGCTGTGAAGATGGTCTGTGAAGGATCCGTCTCAATTTCACAGAACTTCACCAAGAGCCGCTTGTTCGACCTTTGTGAATACATTTGCGTAAGCTTTTGACTCAGCACAATGAGAAGTCCTTTCTGGGTACACACGGACGTAACCATTTCGCACCGTTTTTAGCAGGGTGGCCATGATGTGACTTGACAGAAACGCTGCCGAGATGAAGCTTTGGTTGCGGCTTCATGTTGGCAGGCTGGAGACATCAAGGCCCCACTGTGATTAGGAGCAACACATGCACTAAAGAGAAAACCGTGTACAACAGCCAACGTCCGATTGTGCCTCGTTTGTCGTTTTTTCATAATATGATATCTGTGACATCGCCCCCCTACAAGGCGTAAATCGCCCTGGCCAGAACAAACGTCAACACGGAAGCGTTCAGGAGGGCGAATCCCACCGGAAACACATCAGGGATTTAGAGCCTGACAAGTTTGCGAAGTATTTTTGACATATCAAGCCGGTTTGCATAACACAAATGAAAGGTATAGTAGTGATATTGTTTATGTAAAAGACGTATCGTTGTCCTTGAAAACGTAAGTGGATTGGGAGCAACACAGGCTCCAAAGATGACATCATAAGGAATGCGTCTCTTCTTGACCGCGACACGTGAGACACCTGAGGCCTGAATCAGCCGCGCATGTTGTAAGACGGTAGAGTTCGACCTTCCGAAGGATTGCGGCGCCGTCAAGATGTAATACAAGATGGTGGATCGCCAAGAATCCCAAGGCTCAACGGCGTGGTCAGAAACTCTCAGCGATTGGTCCGGAAAGCGGCAGGGATGGCACTCCATCGACCCCTCATTTTGAACGGCCAACAGCCAAGACCGCTAGAAGCTCAGCCGAGCCAGCCTCAATCTCCCATTGCCACATCCCCCCCGCATGGCATTCCTGAGTGATCTGTTCTCTTTCAGTTCGTCATGTTGGTCCTTGTCTTCTTCATCTGAAAGCACGGTTTGTTGCGAATGTGATCAAGCTGTCTGGAGAGAAAAGATCCTTCCCGGACAGGGACCAGAGTTGAAACGACGTTGAAACGACCTCTCCGAGCCTTTGCGACGAGGCTGACTTGCAAAAAATCCCGCACTTGAAGCGGCGTTGTGAATTGGGATATCAGGATGATACTGCCTCGAGGAATAGAGCGAGTCAGATCAACGCTCCTCCCATCGTACCCCTCTACTCCAGCCAGATCTTCTCCAATTCCGCAATGACGTAGGGTGATGAGTGATGAATAGTTTGCAGCGATGGCAACGGCCCATCGCGCTGCCAAAATGGCGTGTCAATGGCGGCTTGCAGAGAGTGCGCATGCCGAGTCGTCGTCGCATCATCACAGTCGCATCGAGTATTTCCAGCTTCGCGCTCTTCATCTTTTTTCTTGTCATACTTGGTCTTCGCTACACAGCTCGCGGGTCCGGTACTGATGTCGCATCCCCACCATCGCTGCCGGAAGAAAACAACATCTTTACTGGCTATGGCGAGACAAAGTCGAGATGTCCTCCCGAAGCGCCGTGGTTAGACCAGATCAGGATTGAACGGCCCTTTCAATATGCTCGTCGAGACATTATCCTAAGGCCTAATCGTGACCTGGCCCGCAAGTCCATCACCAACCTTGATGAAGCATTGTTTGCGGAGCTTCAAGACGTTCATGAAGGAGAGAAGCACTTGAATTCTTCTGCTTGCCTGGAGCCGTTGAGACTCGAAGTGCCTGCTTGGCCGGAAACTTACGCTGACGCTTCCCACATCATCTTTGGGCTTTCCACCTCGATGGCCAGGCTCGAAGACTCTTTGGTCTATTTTCGGCGATGGATGTCCTTCACCAAGGCGCGCGTCATCATCATTGTCACCGGAGAAGACGACATCATGCCAGAGCATAGCGATATGCGGGATCTGGAACGTCGGATGCGTCAAATGGGCATGCATGTCACCCTGGTTCGTCCGATGAAGGAAGGAATGCCAATGGAAATGCGGTACTTTTCGCTCGTCAAAGTCCTGATGAAATATCGTGACGAACGTACGGAATGGGCCGTGTTCATGGATGACGATACATTCTTTCCTTCCATGCGTGAGCTCATCCATACTCTGAATGAGTACGACGCCTCGAAGCCGCTGTACCTTGGTGCTATGTCGGAGGAATGGTGGGCGGTAGCCCGATACTCCTTCATGGGCTTCGGCGGCGCCGGCGTGCTGCTATCCCGTCCTCTGCTTGAGCTTGTCGATCGCCACTACCAGGATTGTATCGACCAATCCGGGGCTGGTGCTGGGGATATGCGAATCTATGAATGCATCCGATGGTACAGCGATACGGGATTGCAACACGTGAATGGCCTGTTCCAAATTGACCTGCACGGCGATCGATCCGGCTTGTTCGAAAGTGGTCGGAAGATCCTCTCGCTCCATCATTGGAAGGAGGGATGGTGGGATGAAGGGCAGCTTGGTACCCCAAGGCCAGGCCATGCGACCTGGTTTCCGATGGACACGATGAACCTGGTAGCGGATGTCTGCGCTGAATGTTTTCTGCAACGGTGGCAGTTTGGCGATGATCTGGTGGTGAGTAATGGTTACACCATCGCCACATACCCAAATGGGGCTCTATCAAAGTTCGGCAAACATCGCGGACTGGAGAAGGTCGAGGAGACCTGGCTCAAGCCCGGTGTCATCAAAGGAGCCAACAACCCCGGGTGGGACCACTACCTGGGTGTCATGAGGCCGCCGTTGGAACTCGAATATGAGAAGATCCAATACCGGTTTCTGGACGCGTGGAAAGTCGATGGAGGCGTAAGGCAATTCTATCATCATTTTGGTGTCAATGGGAGTTTGGATACCGTGATGGAACTGTTCTGGATCAGGGAAGAGAATTGGAAGGTTGGAAACTCAGCATAATGCATATGGTCTGGTGTTTGCATTGCATGACAAGAGGGAGGGATCTTAGGATATGCAATTCTTGGTAGGCCTTTGTAAATATTGCATCTGATGGCCTGTAACACTGTACAATCATAGGTACGATAATGGAGATGGAATGGACATTGATGTGACGGATCTTTCTCATTGTATGACTTCGCCAGACAAGGTATGCGAGGCAATGGAAGCCACGACGTTGAAAATTTGAAGGTCCAATGCAAGGACAACACGCGTAGCTCTTCGCATCACGTGATCAGCTCTGGACCACGTGACCGACCCTGAACTGCGGGGTTCCCCGCAATTCAATTGCTTGTTTGTCCCAATTTGACCCAGTTTGTCCCCCAGCTTCACCGACTTCCACCAAAACAACAACAACAACTTCAACAAGCTCGATTTCTTCAGCTCTTCAACATTTCGAAGGACTCTTATAACCCCACCTAGACTCCCCCTTGAAGATGAGTGCAATCGAGGAAGAGCCCGTCAATGATGGGCCCACGGAAGTGATCCAAGTCTTGTTTGCTCTCCATGCCGGTTTTGGAGCTCAAGAACTCTGTGGACCATTGGAGGTCTTGAGCAATGCTCTTCAGAAGATCACCGAGCCAGGTCTGTTTCAACTCAAAACTCACCTTCTCATCCTCCCTAACCTCAGCCATCCCCCTCGTTATCCTATCATGCTCTGCCTTTCTTTCCCAAGCTAATTCCCTTCCCTCCCCTCACAGGATCCAAAGCCTTCGAATGCACCATCGCCGCGCCCTCCCCCGCCGTGACCTCCTCCTCGGGCCTCACCATCAAAGCGGACATCGACTACAAAACCGCGCACGACGACCTCCACTACTACGACGTCCTCATCATCCCCGGCGGCCCCTCCGTCTTCACCAAACTCTGCTCCCCCACCGCCTCCTCCTCCTCCTCCTCTGCCGACTCACCCGAGCCCGCCCGCTTGGCCACCGCCTACGCGACCCTCCAAAAATCCGACCCCTCCAAAGAACGCACCCTCCTCTCCATCGGCACCGGCAGCCTGATCCTAGGCCACGCAGGACTGTTGCAAGGGTTGGCCGCGACCACGCATCCGGACTACTACACGAAATTCGAGATCCTGTGCAAGGAAGCCGCGCGCCGGGGGGAGCTGCTCGAGCAGACGGACGTGATGGAGGAGAATTACGTGGTGAACAACGCGCGCTTCGACTTGGGCGCCGATATGGATGAGAATCCGTTTGTGCTGACGAAGCGGCCGGATGGCCGGCGCAAGAGCGTGGCGAGAAAAGGGAGCAATGCGTGGAAGGAGAGCGTGAAGAGGCGGGAGAGCAATGCGAGGAGGGCCGGGTTGAAGTTGGGCGGGTTGAGGGTGATCACGAGTGGCGGGGTGACGAGCGGGTTGGATGCGAGTTTGTATCTGGTGGCGGCCATGGTGAGTCATGAGAGTGCGCAGGAGGTGAGTCGGGTGTTGCAGTATTCGTGGAATAAGGGGGTGACGGTGGAGGGGATTGATGTGTGAATGGAAGCAAGATGATTGTGTTCCGATTGGAAGCCGGGCGATACAAGAACGATATCTGCGCTTGAGGTAGGAACAGCTATCGAGGCTACCTTAAGATTCATCAACAATGCAAAAGTGCTCAGGAGTTGCGAAAAAGGGTTGTGAGTATGGAATGATTGAAGCGAACCATCCATGCCTCTGTGAGCCAACCCGGCCGTCATCTGAGGCTTTCTATCATGCCACATATGAAAAAAGCATCAAAACGACCGACTTCATGAGTTTGGAAGAGCGCACGCCCTGCTCCTCACCCCGCGCTCCCATCTCCTAGCAAAACACAAGTGCCGCACCGTTATCCTTGCATCCTTAGCACCAGATCTGTACGCCAGCACCAGATCTCTAGTCAATGCACATCAGTCCCCTTCACATCTGCCGATTGTTATCACTCAAGCCTGATCTCCCTCAAAAGCTCCCCGCACATCTTGCTGGAAAACGGCAACGTGAGGGGTCCGCCAGATTCCCGCCTGTTCCCAATCGGGAAGGTGGTCCAGATAACCATGTAGGAGCTCATTGATGGGCGTTGATAGCCCTACAGCGCTCTCAATTCATATATGAACGAGGTGGCAATTTCTGTATCCAAAGATGCGCCCGCTCAAACTCCTCGACTTCGTCATCGCTTCAGACCCCCCCCAATCAAAAGATCACAATGTCACCCAAAGACGAAAAGAAGACCGACCCCTTCACCGCGCTCGACCCCCGCAATGGCTCCACCACCACCACCAGCAGCACCGGCGAAGCCATCATCGCCACCCTCGACGACGCCGACGAAGCCCTCAACTTCCTCGAGACGCACCCCCACAAAGCCGAAATCGCCATCCAGGGCGCCGCCATCCTCGCCGACCCCGTCTCCCTGAAACGCCTGATCCGCAAGACCGATCTGACCATCGCGCCTTTGCTCGCCGCCGTGTATTTCCTGCAATTTTTGGATAAGACGACGCTGTCGTATACAGCCGTGATGGGCCTACGCGACGACGCCAATTTGAAGGGGCAGCAGTATTCCGATCTAGGGATGTTGTTCTATGTGGGTTTGCTGGCGGCGGAGTTTCCGACGCAGTATATTGCGCAGCGGATCGCGAAGTTGGGGGTGTATCTGGGGGTGAACATCATGCTCTGGGGATTCGTGCTGGGGTGCCACGCCGCCTGTACTTCGTTTGCGGGGCTGGCGGTGTGCAGGGTGTTGTTGGGGGTGTTCGAGGCGCCCGTGGCGCCGATCCTGGTGCTGATTATTGCGATGTGGTATCGCAAGATGGAGCAAGGGAGGCGGGTGTCATGGTTCTATGTGTGCAATTCGCTGACGCAGGTGTTTGGCGGGTTCGTGGCGTATGGGGTCACGTTCACGAATGGGCGGTTTGCGAGCTGGCGGATCTTTTATATTGCAATTGGAGCGCTGACGATGGTGGTTGGTGCGCTGGTTGCAATTTATTTGCCGGATAGCCCGGTCAAAGCCAGGCGGTTCACTGATGCCGAGAAAGTGGCTACGCTGCTGCGCGTGAAGGATAATCAGTCGGGTACGCAGAACGCGCACGTGAAGAAGGAGCAGGTGCTTGAGTCTTTCAAGGACATCCGCATCTGGCTGGTCATGCTGGCCACCATGCTCAGTTCGATTCCCAACGGTGGAATCTCCAATTTCTCCTCCATCTTGCTGACCACTTTCGGGTACACGAGCCAACAGGCTCTGATCCTCAACACCCCCTCTGGAGCCATTGGGGTCGTTGTTGTGCTATCGGTAGGCTACCTTAGCGACAAGTGGAATGACCGCACTCTCGTTATGCTCATCAGCATCCTCCCCACCATTCTCGCCGCCGCTCTGATGATTGGCCTTGACCCCAATGGTGTGCCCAAGAACAAGGCCGGCCTACTCGCAGGTTCCTTCCTATCCGGCACATTCGGCGCAGCGTTCATGCTACTCCTCGCATGGAATGCGTCCAACATTGCGGGCCACTCCAAGAAAGTGACATGCAACGCTCTGACCATCGTGGCATTTTGTGTCGGGAATATCCTGGGCACGCAGACATTCCAGGCTAAGCAGGCTCCTGGGTAAATCAGTGGGAAGATAAGTATCATCGCAACCCTGGCGGCGCTGTGTCTGGTGATTGTGGTGTTGCGGCTGTACAATGACCTGTTGAATCGGAAGAATCGAAGGCTATTGGCGGACATGGGGTCGGAGGAACAAGAGCTGATGAGGGAGAAGATGGCGTTTGCGGATCAGACCGACCGCCATAATCCGTTCTTTGTATATACGCATTGATGTGACGTGTGCCATGGCATCAAGCCTTGAGGGCTCACAATTTGGCTTATTCATACTGATAGCCTGTCGAGAGTGCCTATTTTCGGTCGACAGATTGTCATACTCATGAATATGGAACCAGTAGATCGATGCCAAGGTAGGGTGAATGCCAGGATCTGGAATCGCGGTGTACGGCACTCATGGTTTCACAATTGCTCGACACCCACATGAGTAGTCAAGACTATCAGGACTGAGCAATGGAATGATATGCATGTGGTTGGTTCAAAGCCTTGCCACAAGCTAGTGAGCCTGTCATTGCAATCTCTTACGTCCTTCTAGAATATCCTCTGCTACCTCGGCCTCCTGCGTCTAAACAACATCTTCCGCACTGTTGCTAGTTGCCGGGTCGCGCTCCGTTTGTGTCTTAGCTTTGACGTGCCGCAGAAGGACCTTGTCAATGATGACCCGGCCTTTGACATCTTGAAGAAATTTAACCTGTCCATGACCGAACCGGCGCTGATGTTCTGTCAGGATGTCCTTCTGAGTTATTTCCTGTACACCCTTTGCATGAAGATCCTCAAGCCATCGTCTCATTTCCAAGGAATTGCTGTCATCCAATTGACACCCCGGGCACGATGCTCTGCTCATTGGGAGTATGAAATTCTCGAGCGGCGAGTCATCCCAAGTGTGACCCATACATGCCGTTGCTTTTTCCACTGTCTCGGCAAAACGTACGGGCGTTGTAATCCCAATCCTGTGAAGGTAAGGGCCAGGTCTGCCAGGAGCGGTTTGTCCATCGATGTTGGCCTCCGGAACAGTCTGAGCGATCATCAAGACCCTTGAGTCGAAAACCTGCATCCTCTGACTCTTTGTTGTAAGGGTAGCATTTAGGTCAAGCGCCACAAAACTGCCTGCGCCAATTTGCCCATCGGTATACATAATCATCTCTGTCTTCTTTAACTTATTCTCGACTGTTGCCAGATATAGCTCCATGCCATAAGCTTGATTGAGAAAAAACAAGAAGTGTCGTGAACAATCATTGATCAGGTTGCATTCTGCCTTCCGACGACCCTGGTATAGATGTCGGATATTCCAAACGTTTTCGAGGTCTGCGGAATTTGAATAATAAGCTGAACAAAGAATTCTAGAGATTGACTGAATTTGCGAACTGGATGTATTGTTCCACATGGGCGCAAGGATTCTCGTAGTCAGTTCCAAATCACCTCTGCCGAAACAAGCCACTGTCATAAAGCACGATTGGGGGTCTGATACTTTAGCAGCAGAACCTAGATGAACGAATGATGAACATGTTCCCACACAATAACCTGGGACCTTGACACGTTCTTCACCCACGTCCACGGTACCATAAGGCCTACAGCCATACAGCCGTGAGAGTCTAGATGCTTCTGATCGCTGCCGAAAAGGTGGAACCACACATCCAAGTCTAGAACCAAGGTTTGGATAGACGCTGTACCAGCTCAACATCAACCACCTAATATGACCTAAGCGCATGGCTTCTTCCCACCAATCTCTCCACAGCATATCCATGGATTTAGTCGGATCTGGCTCGATGGTAACACTCGAAGCTCCCATCAGCCCATAGATCTGATCTTCCGGAAGAGTGGAATCCCGTCCATAGCCCGCTTCCATGACGCACGTCGGATCCCCTTGGCCCAAGCGACGAGCCAGTAGGGGCATCAAAAGATGCCCCGTGGAATGTAATTGAGGTCCAAATTCTTCTTTCAGCTGTGCATTGAGGAACGGAACCTGTACCATAGCCATCAATGTCATGTCACTAACATGTAAAGGCACTCTGTCTAACCCGACCCAAATTATTTTCTTTGCGAGTGCCGCTTCCTGAAAGCACCAAATCCTTCGCGGCCAGGAAGATCGCATGAGATTTTGCACGAATGCGAAGCCACGGACCAGCGGCTCAAACACTTCAGCGGACGCCAGATATTCCAAAGACTCAGCACTCCATTGCCTCTCCTGCACAATTTCAACAGCCCTACTGAGCTTTGACATGATCTCGTCCAAATCGCTCTGCTTTTGGTTCAGGTTGTGACCGAGCGTGACGAAGACAAAATCCGCGGTGCTATATATTTCCCCCATCAAGAGCATCTGTCGATGTTTGTCGATGTCGTTCTCCTGATCAATGCACCAGGTATCAACCCAAATGTGATGAAGTTTAGGGCGTGCTTTGCTGAGAGCTGCCATAACCATTCGGTATCCAGTGACATTGCCAACAAAATACTTTCGAGAAACCGGAAACAATCTTTCTGCCCAGACGTGTGAAATCGCGACATAATTAGGGGCTTGTGCAAGCTCACAGGTGATGAGCTTCAGCGACCGCGTATCAAGCAATTGGATACAAGCTGAAGCGCTGGCGGCTGAGTGAAGTGTGACACGAGAAGAAGCGGGGCCGGCCAATGGGAGACAACGATTCTCAAGGATATTCCGTATCGGTGTGAAGTCCTGGAAACCTCCCCCGCCAGTCTCCATAGCATCCGTCATAGCCATGACCAGTAGAAGAGCGTTGGGTGTATTCTCCAGGGCTACGCGCTAATTGTCTACCTGCTTGCGTGACAGATCAATGTGAGATTCTTCGCGTGTGCGGGAGATCTATCAACGCTGTCCATAGATGACATGAGATGGAGTAACAGAAGGTAGGAAGACAAATCTCGAAGAGAAACGAGAAATCCCGCAAGGCTCGGCGCAGCCATAATTCACGATCATGCAGCCATGCAGGTTGTCACCATCAATATATATTCTACCCACGAACATGCCCCTCACTCCATGCAGGGGAGGTGGGGTGGCTGTGGCGTTGCCTGCGCGATTATCCAAAGATGTTCGGGATTTTGTTTTGATCGAGAAGTCATCATTGGACGGCTGATGTTGAAAAGGCCCAACTCTCCTAGTCCCAAAGGGGCACTGACGTCAGGTGGAACCTGAAGAATGTTGTTAAAAACGACTGACCGGACGAATCAAAATACATTTCCTCTTGTACCTGCAACTTCCCCCCTTCCTCCACCCCAACAGCATAGATCTCACCCCTCTCCCCCCCTTCCTCCTGATCCCACACCCTCTCCTCATCCCACACCTTCCCCTCCTCCCACGTAAACAACCCCGCCCTGACCCACTGCAAAATCTCCGCCGCACTATCGACTGACCTCCTACAGCTATCCACCTCAACCCCATCCTTCCCAATTTTCCCAATCAGCACCCCCTTCTCCGCCCAATCCACCTCATCAGCCACGATGAACAGCTGCGCATCACACCCCAACCCCTCGGCAACTTTCGCATGCGCTTCTGCAATCGTGGAAACGTCCTCATTAATGACTTCCGGGCTCGAGGGTCCGAGGGGTAAGGTCACAGCCTGATGATTATACTGTTTGCGACTCGCCAATCCGGCTTGCAATTTCCAACGCAGTGCCTCAATACTCTTTTCACCATCGCTGAGGCTCGGGGCGTCCGGATGGTCTTGCAGCTTCAAACGCAGTGCTTCCTTGCTCTGTTCATTGGCGCCGAGGTTGGGGGCAGCGGAGTAGAGGACAAAGCTTGGAGTGTCTAGGGTGTTTTGCTCCAGTAACTCGGACCAGTCCACGTTGGCTATTTCGACGTTTACTAGGTCAATCCCGGCGTTGTTCGCGGAGAAGCGAGCGGCGTCGATGTAGCCTGTTGGATGTAGGTTGTGCATTAGCAGATATTCGAAATTTCAAAATTTTCAGGATGGGGAAAGGTGAGAGGGAGTCAAGGACAATATGAGGACAAGGTGGCATGGCAGACGAGGGGAAGCCGCAAGAGGTTCGTCCGGGACGATACAACAGGATGCCACGGGAATGAACGTACCGTTATAGTTCGTATTTACCCCCAGCACTCCTTCACTTTCCCAGTCTACCCGATCAACGACCACGAATGGGTCTGCGCTCGCAGTATCGGGTAGGGCGCGGTGGTGGGCTATGATGGAGGAGACAGGCGCATCGATGAAGGAGGGGGTGCCGGCCGGGGCCGGGGACCAGAATTCGTAGGTTTCCACGCCAGTGTGATCCCACCCATTGTTCAGGGTGTAGATGATGGGATCCAGGAGAATAGACTGGGTGGTATAGACGACTAGGTCGCGCATTGCGGGCAAAGGGGGTGCGATCAGGTGAAAATTGGACTGGGCAAGTAGAAGACGACTTCGAGATCAGATTGACGATAGGCTTGAACTCGAGCTCGCTGGACTGGAAGTCTCGTCGACTTAAAGAAAGTCGGAATTGGCGAGTTGCCACGCCTCAATGCTACGCCTGGAGCGTGCAGATGTATTGCAGCACTCCCTGTGACAAATCGTGAAACATCATAAATATAGGGGTCGGCGTCGCATGTTGCAAGGCTGAAGATCACACGTTTTCTGTGAGGCATTCCTTGGACGTTGCCTGCTGTACCTTGATCGTCGGCCTGGTCGATCAAACCACTCGAAGTTTGCGCACATCCTATGTGGCTTTCGTAAATTGTGTCCTCTCAACTCGGCATTCCAAAGAAACTTACCGTGCAAGGCAGTAAAAAGTAGGCCAATCTTGCTCTGTTGATTTCAAGCCGCTATCCGTTGAAAATAACGCATAGTCCATTGAAGACTCGTATCATCGCTGGTGACTCACAGCGGAGCTGAGCATAGTCCTGGAGCTTCAAGTGTGAGTCCCTGCGTCTGTTCGAGCGCTCGCAGCCTGATCATATGGAAAGGTGCGGTACCTGTTTCGTAGCCATGCCACCCTCCTTAACGTGCACGGGTACTGCTCAAGCCCCGCCGGTCAAGCTGCTGGACCCATTCGAATAATTCCTATACAGGGGATGAAGGACCATCGTAACCGATTAATATGGAGAATGAGCTCGTGGCCTAGACCAAAGATTGCACGTTTGCACACCGTATATACGAAACCCCACTTCAGGCAAAAAGATCTACAATATATTCAAATTCGCAATGGGCACGCCCTGCGCCCTCATCTCATACCGTCTCTTGAAGCCCACCTTCACCGCCCTCTGCATGAGCTGCCACATAGTCTCCCCACCTTCAACCATGACCATGGGAATCGGGTTTCTCCTGGGCAATCCACTTCTCGTGAGCTGGGGAGCGTCAAGCAGTGGCCTGATCAGCACAGTGGGTATTGCATCAGTTGCTGGAGCGTCGCCATCTTCGGCCTGGTCGCTGTCGAAGGATACTACGATCACCAACTGCAACGATCTTCGAGACGGTGCGAAGGCGGGGATGTTCTGCAGCTTGGCCGCAAAGCTGCACTCTCCCCTCCTCATCACAATGATCTGATGATCACGAGGGGCGGCATTGGGGAGCTTGGTGCAGCCATTACCAGGGGCGATGTAGATGGTGGACCAGCGGAGATCACCTTGAGGCTTACCATGAACGTCTGGCGGGAGGGCCTCCTGCACGTCTGGGATGGGAGCGGCGCCAGGGCCAGTGGGAAGACTGGCGGGGATGTATTCCCGTAGGGGTGTATGCGAATCGGGCTGGGCTGGTGGTGGCGCTGGAGGGTCAGTAAGGAGAAGACCAACTTGCTGAAGGAGCATGCTGAAGGCTTGCTTGACCGAGGAGGCTGGCTCGCCATTGGGTGCTTGCATGACAATATTGGGGGATGGAGGGGCTGTAGTCGACTCAATTTCCGTGGCTGCCGCCTCGGCCGTAGTAGAATTTGGTGCTGTATTAGGATCAGGTGGGAGATCAATGACTAGGTCGAGAACGGAGGCGTCGCGAATGCGGGTGAAATTGGGATCTGAGGGCGGAATGACGGCTTCGGCGGTATTTTTGGCGAGAAAGACTCGCTCATCTCGACCAAGGAGGATATGGTTCACGGACTGAATGCGGTAATGCTCCATGTCTCTCAGATCGCTGTCGAAAGCTGGAGGCACATCTTGAATAAGGCCGAAGCGGATACCGCTGAGTGAGTTCACAAGGATGCCGTTGCCGACTCGCTGCAGTATACCGGGGCCGAGTATGGTGTTGGGCACCGTGGGAAACGTAATATCGAACGTGTGACGAGTATGGATTTTGGAGGACATGCCTTTACTGGGAATGTACTGAGACGGCAAAGTCCATGGATAGAAGGTGAAGTTCGAAGGCGAGCGGATATCCGAGACGGTGATACTGGGATGGTCGTTGGAGTACTCGATCAAAGGAGATTCCAACGTGTCTCTTGTGGGCATCATATGCAGGCGTGCGAGCTTTGCTGCATGGAAAAGATCGCCACGTGCAGCAGTCGGAGATATGCTCAAAGGGGCCATAGCCGGTGATAGGGGACAGGAATTGCGGGCAGGATCGGACGGCCAATCTTGTGAAAGGTCTGATGACTGGGATGACTGCGGTCCACGTTGACGAGCCGAGCTTGGGATGATAAGTGGATGACCTTCAGTACTGAAAACGAACGGCGCGTCCAACTTGTTCAACGGGTGCTCCGGACTGAAGAGGAGGAAGAGGTATTTGGTTGTCTCCCCCAAGAAGAAGCTCTCCATGCGGTCGCTCCGATCACCGTTCTTGACGTCCTGAATACCAGTCCAGCCACATTTCGTCCAGCATCGGCGCTTGATGTCACGCAGCACCATTTCTCCTACGTGAAGATACCAGGGATCTTTTGTAGCCTGATAGAGATGGTAGGTTGATTCAATGAATTCTGGTCGGCCACCCCACCAGCCAAGACCGGCCTCAATACCTCCACTTGAAACGGACCATCTCTCGGGCAGAGCAGAGTAACGTGTCCAGACAGCAGTAGCCAACAAGTGTGTCTCGATTGCTTCCTCGAGCTCTCCAGTCGTGGCGAGAAGACCTGGGTAAAACGCGCTAAGGCTATCAATCCAATAAGCTCGACCAGCACCAGTGAACAGATCTCCCTGTATATAGTGTGGATGCGTGTACTGGCTGTTGCGATAGAGGTGCCGCTTGATTGAATCATGCGCGGCAAGCCAGACTTCACCGAAAGCTTCTGCAGTCTGTTGGAACTCCGGTACCAATTGCATCCACTCGGCAGGCGACGTCGTGTTTGCTGTAATAGGAGGCAGTCCTTCGGGTGTTGGCGAGCCTGAGAGTAAGACGCTGGCTTTGGCCGCATACTCATAAAAGCTATCGATCCCTGCACCAATGCCCGTATAAGGCGTGGTCCAGTAGCCACTCTCCGCATCTATACCCGAGCCAACAAGCCCAATGGCGCTCTTTCTTTCCCACACTGCCCAAAAAGCTCGTTTGGCGACCTGCTCGAACACGGGATCACCTGTGAGTCGGCTCAAGGTAGTGAACTCCAGCACAAGACTCCCTGCGCCTGCGCTACACGTCTCCGTGATCTCTGCCGAGGGACTTGGGGTTCTTGGACATTCACCAGTCTCAGCGTTCGCGTTGAGCGGAGAGTTGGAGTAGAACGGCACGCCGTACCGTAGATTGACTCTGGGGTAGGGCAATCCTGTGGCTGTGACAAAAGCAGGCAATAAGCGTCGAGCGAGGCCGTCGGCTAAGCGCAGGAGTTGGCCATCGTAGATGAACTTGTTCGGCCACTTGATGGCTGCCCGGGGCATTTCCTTGGTCTCCTTCTTTAGCATCTTGGGTTTGTATCCAGCCATGGGCAGCTCTCCGACAGCAAACAAGTGGGCGCTGACAAGCCCGCCAACGCCGCGAATAACGGTCTCGAAGACCTGTACTTTGCTGTCCAGATCAAACCCACGGGCTCTTTTGCCGGGTGCTCCAACTCCTTCACTCCCATCGCCATACTGCTCCACGAGAGCTTTGACCCCTTCTTGAAAAGCCAAAAGAGCCCTATTCTGCTTCTTGACTTGAGCATCTGCCGAAGTGGAAGCCATGATGGCGAGCGTCGAGAGGCTATCGATCAGGGTCAGGGAATAATTGCCAAGAGCATCGTTGAGCTCGATATGGCCTGGATTAGCCCGGTCGCGGGTCAAAGGGGCACAGGATATGGGTCGTAATTCGTCTTCTGGAAATGCATGTTTCATATAATTATCGAAGCCATGGTAGAACATGTGTTCAGCTTCTTGTCTGTATGCTGATTAGTCGCGTGCTCCTGCTGTTACCCCCATGGAACGTACCTCAATTCGAGCATCTGAAGGTCGCTCATGGCAGCGCCGCCTCCTATCCAGAGGAAGGCTGAAAGAGCGCATGGAAGCCATATGAGTCCTCGTTGGAGGCAAGCGATGCTTGCCAGAGGGCCCAGCCATATTGCAACCATTACCAGAGTCCAATGCGCCAACGTACGGCATGAAGGCTAGGCGGTCCTGATGCCAGTCCCACATTGCATATCAGAATCTAGATCTTTGGGACACTCGAGGGAAGAGCAGAGCGCAGCAGTCCCACTTGTAGGATGTGATAAAGAAACGTCAGAATCAGGAGGTCTGTCCAACTGTTCAATAATAAGGACCGAAGGACGGGAACCTCGGGATGAGATCATCGGATCAAAGAAACCCCGAGCCGACATCGTCAGTCTTGGCATTTTTGAATTGATATTGCAGCTATTTTCTGTTGCTCATTGCTCATAAAGATCGTGTCCCTCTGTATCTCGCCAGGATGGAAGACCAGCTTTCACCCAATCAAGTGCTGGCTACACTGTCCAAGCAAGATGGCCCCATTCTCACCGCCCAAGCCTTTCCCTCGATCTCTTTTGTCAAAGTCAAGAGTGCGCTCGACTCCCTCAAATCAAGAGAGATGATTATACATTCCCAGGTGGAAAGAGAAGAAGTCATCCTGACAGGGGAAGGAGAGGGAATCGCAGAACAAGGCAGCCATGAGGCCAAAGTATTTGAAGCGGTTCGAGCGGCTGTGGACGGATTGAAGATCGACGACCTGCCAGTACGTTGGCTCGACTGTATGCCAGGTCATTCTGGATCGTCAACTAGATTCACGAACTAATATGGTTTCAGAAAATGGTGGGAAAGGAGAGCGCGAATGTGGGCAAGGGCAAGGCCCTCAAAGCCAAATGGATCAAGATGGACCAAGGCAAATTCAGGACCGGTGTATGCTTCATTCCTCCTCAGCATTACATCTTTCGGTCAGTGCTGACTCATAATCAGACAGACTCCATCACAGACACCACGCGAGACCAATTAGCCACGATCCAAAAGTCGCACTCATATCCGGACCCTAAAGTGGTCACAGATCTGAAGAAAAGGAAACTCGTTACCACGCAGAGAGTCATCAGCTTCAAGGTTGACAAGGGACCCAATTTCTCCACGGAAATGGTGAAAGAAGAGACAGACTTGACAGCAGACATGCTCGCTACGTTCGTGTTACAACTGATGGCGACCATTCACCAGGGTGCTGACCAAGATCAGGGGTGCGTGGAAGACGGCCAAATTAAAACCATACAACTTCAAGGCTATGGGAGCGCCAGCCATGAGCGGCGCCTTGCATCCTTGTACGTTCTCATGTACCCCAATCCATGTGTCCCATGCTCACACCTCCTAGTGAACAAGGTCCGCCATGAATTCCGCCAAATCTTCTTCGAAATGGGGTTTGAAGAGATGCCTACGAACAAGTATGCATCCTCGCCTGGCTCCTTCCCCCCTATCACGTCTCGTTATGCTGACCTCTGCTCTCCAATGAGAAGATACGTGGAAACCGGCTTCTGGAATTTCGACGCCCTCTTCATTCCCCAACAACATCCCGCCCGCGATCAACAAGACACTTTCTTCATCTCCGACCCTCCAGTAGCCGACCTTCCTCGAGCCGACCCTCCTGCTCCATCATCTCAGACCCTACCCAATGGCTCCACCTCCTCCACGCCAGCCAGCCAGACTGCCACCTATTCCTCAACATCCCACCCTGAAAAGAAACCCCTCGACTACGACGCCTACTTCAAAGCCATATCCACCGTACACTCCTCCGGCTCCCACAACTCCATCGGTTACCGCGCCCCCTTCTCAGTTGCCGAGTCCCAACGCCTCGTCCTCCGCACCCACACCACCGCAATATCAACATACATGCTCTACCACCTGTGAGTCTCTCCACCCCGACACCAATACCCCATTATCCCACTCATCACTAACATTTCCCCTCTTCCCCATTCCAGCGCAGCCAACCCCCGCCCGGCCCGCTACTTCTCCATCGACCGGGTCTTCCGCAACGAAACCGTCGACGCCACCCACCTCGCCGAATTCCACCAAGTCGAAGGCGTGATCGCCGACCACAACTTGACTCTCGGCGGCCTGATCGGGTTCATGGAAGTCTTCTTCGCGAAGATGGGGATCCACAAGCTCCGCTTCAAACCGGCCTATAACCCCTACACCGAACCTTCCCTCGAGATCTTCGGCTTCCACCCAGGGCTCAACAAGTGGGTGGAGATTGGGAATAGTGGCATGTTCCGCCCGGAGATGCTGGAGCCGATGGGCTTGCCGCGGGAGATGCGGGTGTATGGGTGGGGGTTGAGTTTGGAAAGGCCGACGATGATTAAATATGGGGTCAAGAATATCCGGGAGTTGTTGGGGCATAAGGTCGATTTGGCGTTTGTGGAGGGGAATCCCGCCGTGCGGTTGGAGAAGGATTGATTTTGGTTTGCAGCAAGGCCGATGGCTTTGGTGGTAAAGAGAGACGAGGGAGGAAGAGGCTCTGCGGCGAAGCTCAGATGAAACATTTATGTGGGGCGAGCTGAAAGGAAAGGCTGGATAGGGATTTGGAAATTGTGGATGGCTCTGCGGGATGAGATCGGGAAAAACGAAGAGCTGAATGAGAATCAAAACCCCAATGTAGACGCAGATACGGAGTCGCATAGAAATCCCAACCCTGTTTTCTGGGACCAGTTGTTGAAAGGTACAAGACTGCGGAATTTCAATTGATATGAGTACGATCCGACATTCCTTCTCAACATGTCCGACAAGATGCTGTGCATATAAAACGTTATAACCCAGATCCAGTCCCGTCTAGATGTCCATACCCAATTTCCCATGTGAAACCTCCATCCGAGTCGAAAAATGCCAACCATTGATCCCCCCATTTCCAATGAGACTCCATCGCTCGTACGCGTCCAAGAAAATCCATTACCGTTGACAATCCCACATATCCCATCACCAAGACTCCCTCAACCCAAAAAAAAAAAGACAACTCAGACCCCTTCGCCAGCATTTCCATCCAGCATACCCCATCCTCATCTTTCCGGCGCACAGCACGAAATCATGTACTATTCCCACCCCCCCACCTCTCCTCCGGCACGAACCGCAACCGTCCCTTCTCCTTCCCCTCTCCCTCTCCACTCTCCTCCACCATCACATACCGGACTTTACTCACCTTGCCCTCCTCGCCGTCCAACCCCTCGAACTCCCCCCGATGCTCGTGCTGCAGCGCTGCCACAAACAGCTCCACGGGGCTATGCTCGCGCTTGCCGAGCGTGATGCCCAGGACCAACCTCAGCAGCACGCAGAGGGCGCCGAGGATGACGACCGCGGCGCCGAGTTTGGACGTGCGGGAGGCGTAGATGGAGTAAGCCCAGACGTGGCGGGTGGACCAGGTGTGCAGGGTGCGCGGCGTGGTGGGATCGATCGGGGTGGGGTTTTTGGCGTTGAGGTTGGGGGAGGGGGGCAGGGAGGAGTGGGACGTGGAGGAGGCGGTGATGTTGGTTTGGTCGTAGCGGACCATGCTCATGGCCTGCCCCAGGCTGTAGACCATCAGGTAGGTGAAGTCGGTCCATTCAAAGGAATTATAATTGGCGCTGTTCATCCAGGCGGAGTAGAAGATGGAGGAGAAGGCTTGGGCGATGGCGCGCTTGGCGTCGACGGTGTTGGCGGCGCTGGCCCGGTCGGCGTCGGCGGAGAAGGCGGCGAGGAGCCAGGCGGGGGAGATGGGGAGGCTGTCGGATTTGGGGGAGAGGCCTTGCATGCGGACCAGTTGGACGAGGTTATTGGAGGGGAGGGTGTCAAGGGTGTAGGTGGGGAAGGAGAGGCGCGCGTTTGCGTGGCAGTAGAGGCGGGAATCCGGCTTGTACGCGTAATCTGTATCCGCGGCGTTGGGGAGGGAGAAGGAGAGGAAGAGGAGCTTTTCTTCGGAATCTCCATAGGGGGTGGGAAGAGAGAAAAGGGCGTCCCAGTCGCATTTGGGGGCTGTCTTGTTTGAGATGCAAGGGATGATCTGGGTATTGTAGGTGGCATTGTAATAGGTGACGAGGTCGGAATAGTAGATGTCCAAGGCGGTCGAGTTGGCCGTGACGTTTGGATTGCTGTTGCCTATTTGCATGCTTGCGTTGGTGTTTGCAGCATTGAATCCGCTTCCCACACGGATGCACTATGTAGGTTTCGACATGTCAGCAAGTATTCACCATGATGTTTGCCTGTGGTTCCGAGGTCTCACCTTGGTGTAATAGGCGATGGCGTCTCCGGTCCAGTTGCCGAAACAATGGACTTGCTTGTCCTCGGCCACTTCTACCATGGTTATGTTTCCGGCGTTGCATTGGGCAGCAAAGCCAATGCTTGGACCTTGACGATTGAGGGTGAGCTGTAGGGATTCATTGATAGGTGAGGCTGGAGATCCGTAGGCATCTGGCGCATAGAGCTGGTAGAGATCGCGGGAAAGGTCGGCGAGCACCTGACGATTGGGTATCCAGATGACGGAGTCATTACTCGTTACGTTGACGGAGAACATGACCGAGGATTCCTGAGCAAGCACCGGCAGATATTGGCCGTAGGGGAGCTGGTACTGAATCTCTCCCGCCGCGGCCGATGCAGCAACTTGATCGAGACTTGTGCTGTATGTATCAGATGTGCATGAATAGTTGCCGGCATTGAGCTGGGCAGCATCACATCCATCCAGAGCGGTGTCACCCGTCGGACTCTTTCCCAAGTTCATCCCGTGATACACCTGACTGACTTTATGGGGCGTATTGACATATTGAAGGGTCGGAAGGACCAGAACAGCGGTAGCCGGTCCCATCAGATTGGCTAGGATTGTAAGCAAGGCGGCGAGAAGACCAAAAAGAAAAAGCCGCGAGGCACTCTTTCGCTGCCTCTGGGAGTGAGTTGCGTGACGATGTGGGAAGGGAGAAGTCCACAAGGTCCAATTAAAGAGGTTGCGAATATCGCTGAACTCAAGGTGGGTCAAAAGGTATCCAATCGGCAAGCCTCCTTCCTGTCGAGCCATGATCATGGCCAAATCGTAAAGCAGCGCAGTGGCGATGAACATGAACCACACCTCGAGAGCCTTGGCGACAAATTGGAGGGCACCGAGAAGGTTGTGGTCGTTCTTATCAAGCCTGCTCGCCCTCATGATGGAGGTTTCCGATCCCGATCCGACATCAGATTGGCAATGGCCCATGGGACACCAGGCGCTCGGCCCAAGAACTTGAGCTTTGAAATTGAGCGCGAGCAGAGCGCCGATAGGAAGCAGCCAGAGGAAGGCGACCACGAGGGCCCCCCAGTGCCAGATCTGCGACCGAGGCCGGCTGGTGGTGGTATAGTTGCTCCTGTTGGAAGACTTGCGCGAGAAGAAAGATGTCACCGACACTCGGGTCTGTTGGGTGGGTCTCTTTTCGCTCGGGGAGACTGGCTGATAGGTCGTGTCCATGGTGGAAACGGGGTGATATGCTGTCTCCATGGCGCTGGAATGAATCTATCACTGCAGCAGAACTGAAGTCGTCGCGCACACACAGGAGAGAGAAGATGTTGAGGGGACCTCGCCACGACTTTATTCGAGAAGACGAGGAAAAGCTCTTTCCCAGTTCCCACGCGATGCAACATCTCAGCCTCATGCATGTCTGATCACTAATGCTACACTAGGGGATACGATTAGCTACTCAAGCAGGGGCCAGAAACTCGGATATCGTGGAAAGCGTGGTCAACGAACCAATCACATGGAGCTATGTTTAAGGCCTCCCACTTGGACTCGATAAATCATCTTAGCGTTCGGTATCCGCGGGAGACCAACAACATATCTTCTCTGGTCTTTTTCCATTTCGGGCCCACAGTCCCTTCCCGCCCTAGTAGTGCTCACCGTGGGAACGTCGCGTCTGACTCTTGACATATTCACGGACTCATTGCAGTGACAGATCCTGGTGGCCAATGACTGAAAATGGTGATCCGGCCAAGCAATTAAAGCTCCAGAATGAGTTTGTAAGGTTAAGGACCTGTGCCTGCAGAGTGCAGAAAGCAACAGGAATCGCGCAGATTGGAGGAGTGTGTGCCAGGGTGCAGCGAGCCGCAAGGCACCTGTGCCGCAATGACCCAGCCCTGTATGTTTCACGCCTTTTTCGGCACCGACTGTCACGCGAGCTACCACAACCCTGGTTCTAGATCTCCTACGTCCGTACCTCCGAAGTCCAGATGGCGTTCAATTACCATGTGGGGTGCTTATTTGTGTCTCTCTGCTGTCCGAATCCGGGAATTGTGGATGATTAGAAAGCGAATCGAAGCGAAGAAAATGCGCTTGGTTATTATGATGATTGGTGATCGCTTGTTAGGTAAGGGCGAATGGGGACGCTCGGGGGATGTCCGGCCGTAAGAGGAATTATTTGTAAAAGATTCCTATTCTTCAAGAGGCTCACTCACCCATCCACCACAATTTCACGACTTTGATAGGAGCCTGAGAGGTGAGGCTCTGCACTCGCTTGTACTTTAGGCCCATTGCTAGAGTCGCTCGCCTTCTGGACTTGAGGCATCGCTTGTGAGAGCGCCCGTTACCAATTCAATGGCCTGTCCGTTGCGGTGAAGAGGGTCACCCTATAACTCATATCACTCCATATGGGCCGAATGGACTGGTCGAAGGGCTTGATGGCGGCTCGTCCGTGCACAAACTTGTTTGATTGACCGCCTCCAAGGATCGAGGTGAAGGCAGGCTCCAAGTATCGCTGCGGTCGGCTGATCCAAACCCATCATTCAATTACAAAGGCGATTCCGTTAGCCAATGTCATGTCTGCAATGCTTTCCCCTGTCTTCGTATCTTCACTGCGTCTTCTTCTTCTCTCCCACTTGCATCCTCCTCGCTTCCCTCCTCGAAGCCCACCATGTGAAATTCATCAATCCTAGCGTCACGAGATCGAACACGTGAATCGCCCACCATATATGCTGCGTTCCGAGCGCACAGGCCTCGTACTCGAAATGCCATCTTCCCTCTGCGTAATCGAACCATCCGCTCAGCAGGCCCGCATTGCCCCCAAAGTCCCCCATCATGCTCCGAACGGTGATCTCGCGCATGCCCGCCGTTCGTTCCTGGGTCTTGTGAACATTCGTCTTATTGAGCCGTTCAGCCTCCCAGTCCGCGCCAGGATAGCCCCGGGGTATGTAGTGATACACGTCGCAGCCTTCATGGTCATGCCCTGTCAAGATAATGCCATCACGGCCCATGCCCATAGCCGGAGCATTAGCATCGCCAGACATGCCGTAGAGCCCTTCGAGTATATTCTTGGAAGACCCGGGCGATAGATGATTTTGTTCTCGCACGCCTCCACCGTGTTCGCCGCTGTAGTACGATATCAGGGGACGGTCAACGCAGGTGCCGGCGGGTTTGTGTAGAGGGAGATGTGTGAGGAGGACCATAGCAGAGGAGGTCTCCTCGACGGGATTCGCATTCGCAATCATCTCGTTGAGGAAGTCATAGGTAGAATGTTGGAGCTCTGTGGAAAGGGCTGGAGCCTCGAGGTTAAGAGAGTTGAGGATCACGAGGCGGATCTCAGGGGAGGGTAAAGCGGCTGTGGAGGGGGGTGAGGGGGGTGGCGGAAGGGTGAAGCGAGACTCCCAATTGGCTTTGCCAAAGACACGCTCAAACCTGTCGAGCTTTTCGGCGCTCATGTCGCCTGCATAGCCGATGTCGTGGTTGCCTGCCACATTGATGACGCGGTCTTTCCAGGGCGCAAGCTCGTCTTGATCAGCGAGAGAGGTACGTGTGATGGTATCGGTGATGCTATTGTCGACACGGTGACCTCGCTGGAAGACCCGACCCCAGAAACGCCGCCCGCGGAGGTCGAATTCTTCGTCGCTGACCCATTGGCTACCAAGCAAGTCGCCGACAACGGCCACATGTGTGGGGTAGGTGAAGCTCGAGAGCGTGCGGTATATGTGCGCCAGATAGTAATCATTGCCCAGCAGGTCTAGCTTCTTGCGCCAATATTGCAGCAATATGAATAGATCTTGAGTTATCAGCTCTTTGACGTGATGGAAGGAGGGCGTCTTGTAGATCCGGCGAAAGGAGGGGAGATAGCCATCTTCTGCATTGAAGAGTAGAGAGGAATCGCCCTCGAGTTGGGGGTCCCCGAGGACGAGGAGACGGAAAGGGGCAGGACCTGGATCTACAGGCGGTCGAGATGGATTTGGAGGAGGTTTGGCGGGTGGGGAAGGAAACGCACAACCCTGAACGACGGGATAGATGTACAAGTAGCAAGTAAGCAGATTGGCAACAGTGAAACAAAGGAGAGTCAGAGGTATGAGGAAAGGATTCATGAATGGAGGGACGCTCGCTCGAATGCTCTCGTCATCGACCTATGGGTGGAAAATCACAATTTCCATTTCGGGCAAAAGGGAATTGACCGATACGGAAATGACGTAGTCTTGGCATTGCTTGGCATTTCTTGGCATCGGATGAACTGTCGTAAGTTACTCAAGCCGTGATTGATCTCTCAATGATGGCCTCTTGTGTAAACAGAGGCAGCTTGTAGGTACGCATGACCATTGGAAGTCATCTAACACCCTACGCCTTGGTGATCGACTGTGGAGCGAGCAGATTCCGTGCGTTCCCCCGGACTCCTCGACCTGTGGGAAATAGGGATGCGTATTTCACCGTTAGATGGGGCAGTCTGAAGGTACGTAGTCGTCAGCATGCTTATAGAGCCTTCTTGGCCGCCAAGAACAAAACTCCAATCTAGCATGGTGTCGAATTAGTACTCAGACTTGTGGCGTGTTCTAGATCGTGTTTCTGTTACAGGCCCTCAAGGTCTCCTTTCCTACCATTTAAAGACCTCTGAAGGTGTGGAAATTCAAGTAATTACTCAACAAAGAGGCCCGCCTTTCGACGATCGTTGACTGCTCTCGACAGTCCTTTTTTCATCTGTGCCAATGGCGGACGAGTCACCAATCCAGTCGTCCTCCTCGGATGGGGATGAAGCTCGGGTCGATGGACGTACAATTGCAGAGTGGAAAGCAATGGAACCCGAAGATCGCGCAAAAGCGTTCGAAAAGCTGTACTGGTCCTGGCATGCGAAGAAGTATCCCCCAGAAGCCCCCTACAAACAAGTTGACAAACCACCCATCAAGCGTTGGTATCTCGAGGAGCCTGCGATTCAGGAGCTGGGACACTTGGGCGAGCTCTGCGAAGTCTGTCAGCATATCAACTTCAAATACCTAATCGATTGCCCTCTCAACCAAATTGTTGAGGAGATTAAGCTGGCGACCCTGGAATGGATCGTCGAGCACGAGCAGTGCGCCTTTTGTCGCTTGGTGGCCTTGACCCTGAGAGATAATGTGAGTCCGCGGAAGCTGGAAACTTATGTTGAGGAGAAGGCAGTGGAATGCACGATTCGGATCTTACCCATGGATACGGACACTTACAAAAGGGAAATCTGTGTGGTGACTCATCCGGCGCCTGAAGGTATGAACAATTATGAACGGTCGACTTTTTATAATTTTGTGTCCGGCGATGTGTCGTTGAACGTGGGAAAGATCTCTGATAGGTGCATTCAGATGCCTGAGATCAACTACAATCTGCTGAGGAAATGGTACCAGGATTGCGCAAGCGGCATCTGTGGAGCCGGACTCGACTCAGCTCCGGATGGTGAACAGCCCAGAGGCTTCCGGGTGATCGACGTCGAGCGCTACTGTGTGGTTGATCATGAGCCAGGGCTTCCTTATGTGGCTTTGAGCTACGTTTGGGGCTTTGGGAAGCAGCTCCAGAATAATACAAAGATCCGCCAGAGTCTGGAGCAGCCCGAGGCGCTCTTGGAGAGGATCGGCCAGCTACCCAATACAATTAGGGATGCAATAACTCTCACATGTCAGATTGGGGAAAGATATCTTTGGGTAGATAGCCTCTGCATCATCCAAGACGATCCAAGCGACAAAGCTTCACAAATCGGTGCCATGGATCGGATATACAGCAACGCAATGGTGACGATAGCAGCCACCTCGGGTGACAGAGTCGATGCTGGCCTGGCTGGTATGAGTGCAGGCCCTCGCACCTTCAACCAGCACGTTTCCAGAGTCCAGGGAATCTTACTGGCAAATCGTGTACCAAGGTTCTCCACAGCTGTGGACGATTCGATATGGAACACCCGCGCGTGGACCCTCCAGGAACGTGTCATGTCACGTAGAGTCGTTTTCGTCGGTGGGCACAGGTGCTTCTTCACCTGTCACCATCGTCAAAGCTTCTACACGGAAGGCGAAGACGTTATCCTAAATGGTCTGCAGAGGAGCGCCAACGCGGCACCATTCAAAGACTTGGCGAATTTGATACCCTCCTCAAAAGTTGTCAATGTCATTGTCTACCGGAACTTAGTTCGCACCTACACATTACGACAGCTGACAATGCCTTCCGATATGGTCAAAGCTTTTGAGGGTCTGACGGCCCGCGTTCGCCCCTTATTTCGAAGTGATTTCCTCTTCTGTATGCCTAGATCAGAGATGGACTCCCAACTGCTATGGCAGCCCTCGGGATCCATCAGTAGGCGGCGCGACCCTGACACCGGATCGCCTCTCTTCCCAAGCTGGAGCTGGGCCGGTTGGGTGGGCGAGGTGTCGTGCAGCACCGCAGAGAGTCTATCAAGGATCGAGTGGATCGAGGATGATGAGACACGCTTCTCTGGCAGGGACTATCGCTATCCGGCTGCAACCAAGAACAACACCATGGAAGCCTTGATGTACCGATGGGATTGGGAGAGCGCCTTGGAAAACGAGGTACCCTATTATTGGGAGAAGAAGAATCCTGATCATTGGTTTCTACATCCCACCGCTCCAGAAGGCGAGCGTATGCTGGGCCCGAATCTAAAAATCGGGACTGACCATTTGGTATTCGAGGCTGAAGCCTCTGGATCCTTCAAGCTTGGTGGCCATTTCCGGCCTTTTGCCATTCGCAACCTTGCCTGCACTGAGGATGCCCACACTGTCTGCCCGATTGTTCTACGAGACCCGGACGACTATGTGGCAGGATACGCTATGGTCCCTGCAGAGCTAGCCACAAAGATGAATGCCGAAGCATTGTACAATGTCGTAAGAATCTCAAGAGGAAAATTGTTGGAGCAAAAGGATCGGGGCGAAGGTAATCCGGATCTCCTGGATGACTGGGAAGCCATCACAATGGAAGAGACGCATTTTGCGGACCGGCCAAACATCGAGACAGCTCCTGAGCTACGTTGCTTCGATCAGCAACGATACGATTCCAAAAAGTCCTGGTGCCTCTACAATGTCATGTTAGTGGAGTGGGTTGACGATGTTGCTTACAGGCTAGGGGTGGGCGCCGTTCATATCGATGCCTGGGCGCAGGCCAAGCCACAAAAGACGCTCGTGACTTTGGGATAGGGCCAAGTCTGCGATCATTCATTCGAGCACTTTCTAGAAACGCCAATTGGCTTTCCCCGCGTCGTTGCCTGCCACTGGTCGGCTACGTACATACCATACGGCCAATTGACTTTGGATGAAGATCTCTGCCCAATCAGCCATGACCCTCTCTCGGTCTTTTCAATTTAGTCACCAGGTCAAAACTTCTCGTTGATGGGCTCACTACCCCTCTAAAGCTGGATCGTGCAGTGGGGCGTCTTTGCGATTTTCGTCTTGGCGGATGCCTGACGACTTTATGAGCGGAAGGTTTGCTCTCATTCTTCTTTCTCGATTCTCCCGCGGGGAAATTGAGATTAGCCTTCTTGACCACGAGCGGGGCAGAGAGTCTGGCAATTCTATCGATAACTGCGAACGTGATCGCAGTAGCAAATTTTTCTGTGAGGGTGCTGAATGTGGCCAAAGGATTTGGCAATGACGTTCGTGAGCTACCAGGATTCCTTGGGGCTGCTGCAACAGTGTTACCCTTAATATCAATCACTTTTGCACGGACACAGCGGCAAATCGAATCTGGCCATTTCGATGAAGACGCATGTAGAGCGTTGATCCCGCTCTACCGTCAAGCGAAAGAAAAGCTTGCGCAGCTTGAGGCGATCTTCAAACATGCTGTGCCTGAGATCGATGAATCGAGGCCAGAGCGAGTATGGAAGGCCATGAAGGCTATCAGGAAAGAAAAGGAAATCAAGGAGATTGTCGAGGCTCTAGGCCGGATTGCTACCCATAGTACCCATTTCCTTGTAAGCGTGGCGCCTACGCCTGCGACATTATTCGATCTGGAGACGTGCTTTGCTTCCTTTTCGCTTTCACAGGATCGTGCGGCAGGTTGGTGAAAACCTTGAGTGACATACAAGTTTCGCCAAATACTAACAGCGACATCTTACAGAGAGTAGAACGGTATCAATCCATGACTATTCCCACGTTCCACTCAACCCCACAAAAAGCTTCATTGATCGCCCTGTACTGTCATCGAAACTCACAGACGGCCTGAGCGATGACTCTGAAAGTGACCCAGCTGAGCCAATTCTTGTCGTGGTATACGGACTCGGAGGTGCGGGAAAAACACAGCTCGTATTGGACTATATCAAGAAACATCGCCAACATTACACCGCAATATTCTGGATCGAAGCCGGCAATGCCCAGTCAATCGAACGTGACTTCCTCCAGATATATCGGATCATGTAAAACCTACAAGGGGTGCCCTCAGATAAGCTACCGAATCTCGACGAAGTCATCGCATTGGTCAAAAGCTGGTTTTTGCGGGGAGATGGAAGGTGGCTCTTAGTTTTTGATGAGATGGACTCACTTTTCGAGGAAGAGAATGGTACCGCCAATGACTTTCACACTTGGCTTCCGGCAACGAAGGATGTCCACGTGATAATGACAACTCGCGACTCGCGCGCGGCGGACTTGACAATTCTCGAGGCTATTGAAGTTGATTGCATGGTCAAGGAGGAAGCTAGCGCCCTGTTCAGAACCTGTGCCGGCTTGATGACGAGTCAGGAAAATCACCATGTCTACGAAATAGTAGAAGAACTAGGCTTTTTCGCATTGGCCGTTAGTCTAGCTGACTATTACGTCAAGCAGACACCATGGCTTTCCAGCGACCTGGCTCGATACCTATCGCAGTACCGGCAAAAACGGAAAGAGATATTGAGCGAGAAGCCTCGGCAAGCTGTGCACTACTGTAAGGAGAGTGTCCTCACAACCTGGGAAACCTCCTTCTCTGCAGTTCAAGCAAGATCTCCTCACGCCGCGAATCTTTTCCTACTTGTATGCTGGCTTAATCCAAGCGATGTCTTCGAGGAACTCTTCAACGGCGTATTCATACCGCCTGATAAAATGGACTATAGAGAAGCCAACACCTTGAAACAGTTCCAGAGCATACTGTGGCTGACAAAAGAAAGCATCGACATGTACAGCGTTTCCACATGCTTTAGATACCTACAAGACTACTCATTGGTTCGCTGGGAGCCCACTCAGTGCAGCTACAGAATACATACACTCGTTCAAGCATGGGCGCAAGATCGTCTAGACTCTAAGAGTCAAAAACAATTCATCCTACTAGCTGTTGCTCTCATCACGGTCGCAATTTACCTCAACCCTCGCGATTGTCGACGGAGGGACAGACTCGTGTCGCATATGGATCACGTTTCACACATCATAGCTGGACGATTGGCCGGTCAGGACGTCGACACAGACTTATTAGATTGTCTGCACGAGGTAGGCGATCTCTTTTATGATATTGATCGCAACGAGCTGGTAAAGACCGTGAGGCACTTCGAAGCAGAGATCTTATGTTCGCTCTACGGAAAGCTCGATCCTCGCTGCTTGAAAGCAAAGTCAAACCTAGCCGGAAGTCTCGCATACTGTGGGTCTTTTCGAGAAGCACGCGAATTATATAAAGAGACCCTCAACTTGCAAGCGCAGGTGCTTGGCGAAGATCATGAAGACTCACTTTACTCTTTGGGTGGTCTAGCAGAATTATTTATCTGCTCGGGCAATGATGAAGTGGCAGTGAAGCTGCAAGGTCTGGCAGTGCAAAGATGGCAAGGCAGACATCTCGAATGCAAAAGCGAGATTTTGGAGGCGAAATCACGTCTAGCGTCTTATCTTCGCATATATGGCGACCTGGATGGTGCGAGCGCCTTATCGGAGGAGGTTCTGACAGCTCGCTCGCAGGCTCGTGAGGTTGATGAGAAACAGCTACTAGATGCAATGGAAGATCGAGCGAGCACCTACGCCCGTGCTGGATCCTTTGAGACAGCTCACTCCATGTCAATGGAAGTTCTGACAAGGAGAGAGGAGCTGTTAGGCAGATTACATAAAAAGACTCTCGATGCGATGAGCTTTACTGCCGAAGTCCTTGGTGGAATGGGTCGAAAAGCAGAACAAGAGAAGATGTTGCCTCTGGTCGTTGACAGATCCAGACAATCTCGCGGTGATGTTCATCGCAAAACTCTATTACGTCTCTTTGAGCTCGCCAGGTGTCTTGCCTCCAGCGGTGATTATAGACGCGCTCTTACTCCTTACACAGAGTTCATCGTGTTCTCGTATCACTTTCGCGACGAAGAGCAATATCACTACTCTTGCATGCAGAACACACTGACTGATGTAATCCGGGGCTGTGGTGACTATCACTTTTTTGTGGAAATATTGCAAGACGCTCATTGCAGATTATCTTCATTACGGGATACAGACTATTCAGTATTATTGAAAATACTGAGCAGTCTAGTCGACCTGCTGGAGGCACGTCGAGAACTCGCAGGGGCCATCGCATTGGCTCAAGAATTCCAGGACAGCATGCAACGCAAATGGGGCCAAGGACACTCTAACAATTGGTTCGCATTGAGGAGACTAGTGATTTCGTTCATGAAAAACAATCAGTGGGCCGAAGCGCAGCACAAACAGGAAAGGATACTGGAAACCCAGTCCCACCCCATGGACCCTTCGCATCTCTGCATCATTGAGGACAATGCTTTATTAGTCTTGATTCTGGGAAAACGAAGGAAATTGAAAGAAGCAGAGATATTGCAAAGGGAAGTAGTAAAAAGTTGTATGGCTGATATTGGGATACGTTGGACATCATCCTCAATGCACGTTCTGGCCCTTTTGCTAATTGCCCGAGACGAGGTCGGTGAAGGTTTGAGCGTACACCTGAGAGCAGCCGCAATGACAGGAGGAGAGCCTGGATTGGATCGGTCAGGGGATTCGTTATGGTGTCATCGCATGGTCGGATCTCTTATTCAAAATGATTATTTCGAACCAGCAGAAGACTATATCTACAAGATCAACACAGAGTGCGAGCAAGTCCTAGGCCCCAATGACATTCGAACATTGAACGTTCGACGATGGCTAGCTGATATCTTAGCAAGTCGTGGGAGCTCATCAACATCATCAGAGATATCTTCAGGGCTCTCTATTGAGCCTGAACGCATCGTTACCTGCCCCAGTATAGGACGACCAATGAAGATATCAAAGTGGCGGTTGCGACCCTTGCTTCATAAAAAAGTCATCGTTCGGCCGCCTACGAGCCAAAGCGGGCAGTGGGAAGAGGTTTCGACGGGATCATGGGAATGAGCAGTCACTGGGTCCTAGGCTCAAGCTTTTTTGTCACATTCGTTTCGACTGAGATACAATACTCGCGCAACCTGCTTCAGACTCCAGAAGTCGGGCATAGCCGCTCAAAACGCCTCGATCAAAATCAAAGCCCAAATTCATATGATATAGTGGAGCATCAACTGTTCGTTGGAATTTTGCAAGAGCAACAATCTCCGGTAGAGGTAGACTGAATCAAAAGTTCATGCAATCTCTCGAGTCAATGACTTCAATACTTTTATCGAAGTGCAGATATTGCGAGTGTATATGCAGCAACCCTCGCTCCTTCGACTTCTATGCCTTAGTCGAGCAGTCCGGTGTGAGATCTGGCGGCCTAGCTGAAGGATTGGGTCAGCAGCCAGCAGTTATACACATTCAGACCCGACTTGGCGGCGTAAGAGTCCAGACCAGAAGCATGTTGATTGATCAGATCTATGCATGCTCACCGTGGGTCATTCACCTAGGCGTATTACATTAGATTGACATCCCTTACACCCTATAAGAACAACGTAGTACTCTCGCTTAGAAATCATACGTTTAAGTGCTCCTCACATATGTATTTTGATGGAAGTGAATCCGATGTCGCTCTTCAGCTTCAAAACTTTGACGAAAAACCGGAAAGTCTTGTGCTGGTTGCTCACTTGAGTAAGGCAGGGACAGGGCATTACCTGATACCGCCGAATTATTCTCGCAAGTGGCAAAAAGGGCGACATCGAGCTTCCCGTATGTTTCATACTGCTCCCCAGGGGCCCACATTTTCTGCACAGTATTGTTGAATTAGCATTGCGAAATCCCATATCTCCCTTATGATGTAACTATGTAAGACAACATAAGTCGCTTCTCAGGTACACGCGGACGGGCCGATCAGCGTCTCGCGCGCATGGATCGGATCCACACACACAGCTGCCGATTGACTATTCATCCGCCGGGACCGCATCCACACCAAGACATTCTGCCACGCAAGAAGCTTTTGTGGGGAGCCCGGGACAACGGTCCGTCCTATCATCGTGACATTCCTGCCCGGCATCCAGTAATTTCCTTGCAGAGACCGTGCGCCGCGCGCTATTGGACCAGCAGCTTTTTCGACAACACTTGAAAACCCTTTTGAGGCAAAGGCCACTCCCATATCATCCCAAATCAGCACCACCTCAATCATGCTCCTCTCCATCCTCCCCCTCCTATACATCCTCACAGCATCGTACCTCTACCGGCATTCCACTGCGCTCCCACCCTTGTCATCTAACACCACCACCAATGCCTCATCCACGAACGCCGTGCGAACAATCTGCGCGGGGCCGTTTGATACTATACACCTCAATAACGGGCCCGTACTGATGCAGAAACAAGATTGCATCACAGCGTTTCTGTTTGATTTCACGCCGACCGCCTCGGTGTACAAGTCCCTGGGGAACGTGCATTTCTACGATGGGAGGACAGCGCCATTGCGGGGACAGGGTGACGATGTGACGTTTCAGTTGCCGTGGAGGGTGCGGCGGGGTATGTGGCAACATCTCCTTCCTTATTCCCCAACGGAACTCTGTAACGGCCGAGGCCGGTAGCTGTGTCTCATATGCTCTACTCAATCCTCCTAATCCGCGCGAGCCCACTATAATTCCAGCATCCTACCTAAACTTACACCCACACCAGGCTCCTGCACCATCATCACCACCTTCCGCGCCACGATGCCCCTCTCTATCGCCGGCCAAACCATGTCGACCATGTTCCCGCCCCCGCGAGGTCCCGCGTCCGACCAAGACGAGGACCACGACACCTTCGCCGAGCTGTACAGTGGCGTCTCTATAATGATGGGCGCGTGCATCTTGGAGCCGCTGCTGCCGCGGGCGGGCTTCGCGATTGCCGGGTTGGATCGGAGAATTGGGATTATGGTCGTGGGGACGGGGTCGAGCGCTGATGTGCTGGTGGGGGATGGGGGGGTGGGGGGTGAGGAGGGGGGGGTGGATGTGGATTGAGGGGGGGGTTTGAGGGAGGGAAGCCGTGGTGGAATCTTGGGTATGGGCTTGGTAATGGGATGCTGTGATCGTCTTGTTGGCGAGGGCAATGAAGGGGAGACCTTGTCGGCATTAGGGTAGAAAGGGGACTTTTCGTTCGTGTACTTGCTCACCACTTATATTCAAGGAGCTGGGCACCTGGCTGGCTCAAGTCCACATGGCTGCAAAAGCTTCATCTATGACCCAGACAACATTATGGTACGTTGGCTACATCGCCCAAGCGCTCACAGAACCGATCTCTGGCGCTTGCTGTAAAGTGTGTCTGTGGGAGGAAAGGGAGCCACATCGGCATCCTTCCTTCTATTTTGCAGCTAGCCAGCAAGATTTGAACAATGTCCATCCACGATCTTGAAAAGAGTTCCTCAAACAACCTTCAGCCTTGGCTCCGTTTACTGGCGGAAACCTGTAGACCTTGAATACTTCGAAATCGTCAGACCAAGAACTGGCGTCGACCGTGATACTCATTGTAGCAATGAGCGACCTGATTTGTACGAGGAATTCGAGATGGTATGATTCGAACAGCTAGACATCGCAGTCAATCATCATTTCGATCTTTGTAGAGGATGATGACGGATTTGGAAATTTAGACAAGGCGTACTTGTTTAAATCGTACCAAGATCTTCGGCGGTATTGATGGCTTCAAATGGGTGGCTTTAAATCTCTACGTCGGATATAGTAAGCGGATGATAGCGCTATATGAGACTGGAAACTCGTTCTGCCCATAGGTGAATCAGGAATACATCAAGAATATCGTTTTCTACCGTAAAACATCTCTCGTAGCATCACCATGCAAATTATACGTTTAAGCTGTCATTGATCTCCTGAAGCGGGACGATGACATCGTCATAAAAGCTCTGCTGGACCTTTGTGACTTCAAGACTGAGTGGCGTGTGAAGAGTACTCAATTGGCCCTTCACACACCGGAGGACGACCTCTGCGTACTTGTCATGATCACGATTCTTGATCTCATTCTGGTTCACCAGTCTCGTAGCGATGAAGAAGTTTGTCAGGCCTTCGATCTCGATGTCACCAGGTTTTTTGAGCTGGATGATCGGCACGCCATAGGAGATTTCGATCAAGGCGACCCCCAAGGCAAACATCATCTCGTTGGCAATGCAATTGAACGCTTGGGTTTCGGCTTCATCAGTGGCATTCTGATTCTGCCTGCTGTCTTCTGGGAGGGCGACGGTCTTGGAGACATAAGGCGTAGTGATGAACGATGAATTGTCCCTGTTGCTTAGGAAATGTATATCATCCAGGCACCATCGCTCTCTGAGCCAGGGGGTAGCGTGCAGCTGCAATACTGCTGATGCCACAATGAGAGCCAATTTGTATCTGTCAAATATTAGCTATCTATAGATGGGAGCGAGCAGATACGGAAAGCGAGGGTATATGCGTACTTCTCTTTTGTCCCCAAACCGGTTGGACCTTGTCGTCGTCTGAGGAGGTCATGGAAGCATATGATCTCCTTGGCCGTTTGATCGCTCATGCTGGATGGTTCATGATACATATGGTGCTGAAAAGCCTTGTCGTCGAGGTACCCCAGACACTCCGTTCCTTGAGGAGGCTTGGTCAATGTTTTACAAAGCGCTTCTACTTCTGCAATTGAGGATGGAGTATTTGCTCTTGCGCCACTTGAAGCCTGTGTGAGCGGTGAGTTTAGCACCTTGGGATCGACGAAAGACACACGCTTGGTGCTTTTTGGCCGAGCTTCCGGCTCCAGTCGAGTCCTGCATGCATTTTAGCCACAATATTAATTGTATAAGGGGTGGACGATCCATACTGAGTTAGGCACTGCTTTGTATGGATCTCCAAACTCCGCCAGGCCCATGGGGTTGAAGAGTCTGCATCGATGTCGAAGGCAGAATCGAAGGAGAAGAGAACGCCGAATTTAGTGTTAGTATGGTCATGGGCCTCATCGACCCGGCGTGCATCCAATCGAAGGCTCGCACGATGTGGGTATGGGCAGTCACAAGACCAGCGTGACTTCATACTGAGACTCTCGTAAAGTCTTCTGGCGTCATCCCTGATCTGGAGCCATGAGCCCATACTTCGACGCTGCTCAATTGCAATACGTTTCGGTGCAAATGAAGTACTTGATTTTGTGAAACGGTCGATCTGATTGATGGTCTTTCGCATATCCTCGACCAAGTTCGTCAGAGCTGGAGTATCGAAGCCGATCTTGATCTTTTGCCAATTGTGACGAAAGAAATGCTGGCGCACGGTCTTGTCAGGAGCCTTGGAGTTCGAGATCCAGGGGGGCTAAATCAAGCTTGAGAGATTGGACCGTGCGGAAATCTGGGTTCTTACTCACGAGCATTGTCTTCTCGTCAAGGCCTAGTTTTCGAATCAAAAGCTTCATCTTCCTGGTCAGCATCCTTACGGACCGTGTATAGGCTTGATAATCGGTGCCAAGGCGCTTCCGTAGCCGCCCGTCAAGATCTTTGTCTTCCCATTGAGGGGCCGCGCCATTTAGCAGTTCGGCTGCTTGCGTATCAGACAGTATAGGCATGAGCAAGTCCTGGCATGAGTGTCGGAAGATGGCCTGATCTAGCGTGAAGATGGTGACAAGATGGTCGATGACAGCCTCGTACTCCCACATGTTTCTCATCGTACGTATACCTTCCGCGTAGTGTTCAAGTCCGGATATCAAGAGAGGTATTGAGCCCAGGACGATACCGACAACTTCGATGCCCGACATAATTGTAATTCTATGTATATTTGACAGGGAAATCAATGTTCTGAGAATGTCAGAGCCGCACTCACAAACCCCGCACTTGCTGCAGGTGATTTCAATAAGGCTAGCGCCAGTCATAGGGCTTTCCGCCTTTCCAACGACCATTCGAGTCGGCACATTTACTCGGCCATTCGCACGCCCGATCTAGGATGTGGCAGGATAATGGGCGATACCAAAGGCTCTCATGAGTCGCCCGATCCTATTTCCACATACCACGATAGATGCGTGCAGTCATTCAGATCTCTTATCGCCTCAGCAGTAAATCCGGTACGAGGCTTTGGTGACCAGGTCTCCTCGAGTCAGCTGTCAAACGAATTTGATCGGTACAAGGTATGGGCAGGCAACGTTGGTGCGAGGCACCGTGGTCCCCGATACTATGTCTCCCTAGACTATCGCTTGAGTGAGGCCTCGTTCTATAGGCAACAGGTTTGTAGACTCTGTCCGCGTCCAGTAACCACAATTCCCGTGTCTTGCGGCTGATACCAGTCTGATGATAGGTCAAGGCGTTCCTAGAATCCCTGGAGAGGAACGTAAGTGATTACTGCTTCAAATTGACAACATTGGATTCATAGCTAAAGCTGTTCCCATTGTCAGATCGAGAAAGGTTGAGAAGCTCCCTTGTAGCCCCACTCTCTGAAATTTTGCCCCATAACTAACGGTTCATTCCTAAGCTTCTGGACTGCTCCAAGGTAGACGCACCCCAGGGGAGGAGGTGTCAGAGTCTCCAGAGCTGGATAGGAGCCAGACACCCTCACCTAGTGCAGAAAATGCCGAGGACTCTCCTTGGGAGGTATCAGATTCTGGAAGTGAGAATCGAAGTATGTCCTCAGGCTCACATCTTTCCCGTGGAAAGAGACACCTCTCTCAGCCTTTGTCGACACTTCAAACCCAAGGAGATGAGCTATTGAACGGCCGCTCACTCAAGCCAGCAAGCGAGATCGCGCATTTGATCAATCAGATTCAATTCATAGTCACATGTCTATACAGGCTGCCTTTGAGGAGTCCTGCTCCGATGGATCGCTTTCTCAACCGTTCGCTCCTAGATATCTCAATATATGAGCATTTCGATATACTCTACGTCAAGGATAAATTTCCGGATGCAGATGCGGCATTGTCCACCAAGCTTGGAAAGCTCGTGTCAAGAAGACGGCAACTCTTAGCCGCTAGATCAGCCCGAGACAAACATCTATTGACTGTGGATACGGAAGAAAACAAGCCGGGCGAAAAGCAATTCGACCAAGCCTCGAAAGTAGACATTGACAACGTAGCTAGGGACAAGCCCGAGACTCGTAATGCGGCTACTGTGACTCAGAGTCAGGCCTCGGGCAGCCGAAAAGCCACGACGACCCGCGCCACTGTCCTACAGCAGCCGTCTGCGGACGACGATGGAGCTTTGGAGGCTCCGCTAGCACCTCAGTCAGAATACACTCCTTCCAGAGCCTCCTCGTATGGCGCTAAGTTGCGTGTCGAGGTACCCGATCGTCCGCGGGGTACCAACGGAGAAGAGCTTGACGACTTCAAATGTCCGTACTGTTTTGTCGTTTGTCATATAGAGAGTCAAGATCGTTGGAAGTAAGTTCAAAATCTGAATCCTCGCCATCTGAAAAGGAGTTGATATCCAGTCAGGAGACATATTCTTCGCGATCTCCAGCCATATGTATGCACCTTCCAGGATTGTACCATGTATGAACACATGTTTGACAGAAGAGACGACTGGTTCCAGCATGAGACCCAAAATCATCGACTGGAATGGTACTGTGGCCACAGTGGACATGAACGACATGTAGAACAAAAACCCTTCCTAAAACATATGCAGGCGTATCACAATGCTGTCGTGGATTCACCGCAAATGAACACTTTCCTGAGTATGTTTGAGCGCCCGAAACAGGAAGCCGGTGGTACCTGCAGTCTCTGTCTACGAGAAGCTGAAAACGTCAAGACTCACCTTGCCCACCATTTGGAACAAATGGCACTCTTTGCGCTACCAAGGCTACATGAGATGCCGGACATGGATTCCGGCGCAAATGCAAAAGGTTCTCAAGAATCAACTTCGCAAATGAGGAGCTCATTGGATTTTGAAAGCCAACAACCTGGGTCTGACGTGAGCATTGATGAAGGCAATGAGCTCCAGAGAGATGCATCCTCGGTGAGGACCGGAGCAAAGGAAGCTTTAATTCGAGAAGTTGATTCACGGGATGAAAAACACTCAAATGATCTCCATGCATCTTCTGACGAGGCACCGGCTCATAAAGGCTCAACAAGTCATATACCTAAGACACGTTATAATGTGGATGACTTTCGATCATCTGATCTAGGTGTTCATGGCCTTGAAGTAAGGATATTGCAGTGGATGACATGGTCAATGCGGCCATTATCTCTTCAAGAGTTGGCCGAGTTAGCCACTATTGATGTCCGTGCGCAGTCAATCTTTGTAGGGCAAAGACTTCCAGATCCGACGGTCATTTTGAAGAGATTTCCTACACTCATCGAACCCTTGATCAAATCTGATGACGCCCCAGATGCGGTGACCCCCGAAACGATTGTGGGTTTTACGCATCCATCGGTGCGCAAATTTCTGACGGATTCACTGGATCACGAAGTCGATTTTGATCGCATTCGATGCAACTCGCTGATAGCCAATGAATGCCTGACATATTTGCTGTCACTGAGCCCCACGAGAATTACATCTCACACTTTGCAAGCATCGTTGCGGCACTACGCAGCCTTGCATTGGTCAAACCATGCTCGCATCGCCGAGCAATCTGCGGATGAGACTTTGCCCTTGACTAAAGAGCTTCTCAAATATTGCTTGCCCGCAACGGAACCCCCTTGGGTTCGATTCTTCAATGACGGTTGCAGAGGCTCTGCTGCGAGACTCGCTCAAGGAGGCTCTGCCCTCTACTATGCATCCCAGCTCGGACTGATCAGAACGGTCCAAGCGCTGATCGAGGATGGTGCTCATGTGGCACGTAAGGAAGATCACCTATCGCCGCTAGCAGCTGCAGCCTCATCAGGTGATGTCGGAGTCTTGCAAATGTTGCTAGACGCAGGCGCCCATGTCAATGACACAAAGGAAGTTTTTGGTAATGCTTTGGTATCAGCGGCAACCTCAGGACACGATGAAGCTGTCAAAATTCTTCTTGACCATGGAGCAGATCCAAATTTTGAGGGTGGACCCCATGGGAGACCACTGCACTCTGCCGCAATGCACGGGCATGCACAAGTATTACGAGCCTTACTCGATAGAGGAGTAGAGGTCAATGCTGTAGCAGAGATTAAGATTGACATCACGGAAGATTTTCAACAGTCTGAGGCGACCGCACTACAAATCGCAGCGCTGAAGGCCTATTGTGATATCATCAAGATACTTTTAGAGTATGGAGCCGACATCAATGTGCAAGTTGGGAATCTTGGTAATGCGTTACATGCTGCAATATGTGGTAATCATGATGAAGCAGTCGCAATATTACTCGATGCAGGAGCCAGAACAAATACTCCAGGAGGTACGAAACAGAAATTTGATAATGCATTGCAGGCAGCAGCGTACAACGGCAATCCCACAATTACTAGAAAAATACTCGATGCAGGTGCAAATGTCAACGCTCAAGGTGGCGAATTTGGCAACGCATTACAGGTGGCTTGCTACTATGGCGAAGTCGAGATCGTCAAGCTATTATTGTTAGCTGGTGCTGACGTCAATGCTCAAGGGGGATTCCGGGGCAATGCATTACAAGTGGCTTCTGGCTATGGTCACATTCAGATTATTAAGCTGTTGATAGAAGCTGGGGTCAAAATGAACCCTTCTGGGGGCGAAGCCGGCTACGTGTTACGGGTGGCTTGCAAGAATGGCTGGACCCAGATCGTCCAATCGTTGATAGAAGCTGGGGCCGACGTAAATACTCAAGACGGCGAGTTTGGCACCGCATTACAAGCGGCCTGCGCGTATGGGGATACTGAGATTGTGAAATTTTTGGTAAAAGCCGGGGCGAACATCAATTCTCCAGCCGGCAGAGACGGTAGTGCGTTATGTCGCGCCTGCTACGAGGGTCATATGGAGATCGTCCACTTGCTAATGAACAATGGGGCTGACGTTAATGCTCAAGGTGGTGTGTATGGCAATGCATTGCAAGCGGCCTGCTATAAGGGCAATACGAAGATCGTCCGCTTATTAGTGAACAATAGGGCTGCCATTAATGCTCAAGATGGCGAGTATGGCAACGCGTTACAAGTGGCCTGCTACAAGGGTTATATAGAGATTGTCCAACTGTTGATAGAAAATGGGGCTGACGTCAATGCTCAAACGGGCTTTTATGGCGGCGCATTGATGGCGGCCTGTAACAAGGGTTACACGAATATTGTCAGATTATTAGTTGAGAATGGGGCTGATGTCAATGCGAAAGGCGGAAAAAATTTCGGTGAACCGTTAGTAGCAGCCACAATTGGGGGAAAAATTGAGGCTATCAGATTCCTACTCGAGAGAGGAGCGAATATTGAGGGAACGAGACCTAACGGGACTGCATTGAAGATGGCTTCGCAGTACGGTTATATTGAAGCCATGCGGCTGCTCCTTGAAAGAGGAGCGGATATCGAGGCCCGAGGAACAAGTGATACTGCATTAATAGCAGCTTCCAGTAGAGGATACACGGCGGCGGTTGAATTACTACTCGACAAAGGAGCTAATATTGAGGCAAGGGGATCTGACGGTACCGCATTGGTGGCAGCTTCGATGCATGGACATACCGATACTGTACGGCTGCTGCTAGGGAGAGGAGCGGACGTTGAGGCACAAGCAATGTCTGGTACTGCGTTAGTAGGGGCTTGCTATGGGGGATACATCGAAATTGTCAATTGGCTACTCGAGAAAGGAGCAAATATTGAGGCAAGGGGATCTGACGGTACCGCATTGGTGGTAGCTTCGATGAATGGACATACCGATACTGTACGGCTTCTACTTGAGAGAGGAGCGGACATCGACGCAAGTGGACCCAAAGGTAGTGCATTGGTAGTCGCTTCGAAGAAAGGACATACCGATACGATACTGTTACTACTTGAGAGAGGAGCCGACATTGAGGGATGGGGAAGCATTGGCACAGCCCTAGAGATGGCGATACAGGAAGGCCATCACGATGTCCAAGAGATACTTCGAGAGTACAAGGCCACACATTCTCAAGAGACGAGGACATGAAGAAAGAGACACAGGCATGGATGAATGATCGAATATATGACACTGAGCTCATGAATGTAGTGATACACCGCTTGTTGGGGTGATGCGACCAGCGGATACTCAAGACAACTTTGGAGTACCGCCCACTAGAATGATTTATATGACATTACAGCAAATATAGATATCACATCATCAGCACTAAGTGGATCGAACTCGTCATACCCAGGGACAAGAGCTTTTTTGATCCCTCAGATGAAGACCTTTAATCTGCAGACAAAGCTTGTCTCGTCAAACAATTCCAGCATCTACTTTGGGGAGCTTGTTTCCAATCTGTGCGCGCCTACCGCAGTCCGGCGTCCGGCTTGCTAAATCCAAGGAAATCTAGCAGCAGCTTGCATTGAGCGACTGACTCTGTCAAGCCAGCAAGCTCTCACGAAAGGCAGGAAGCAATTGAAATTCCTGCCGCACCGTCCTTCGGTGCCAGTCACACCACAGGATACAGTGACTGATGACTCACTTCGTTCAAACCTAACAATGGAACCTCACGTCTAGTCACGATGGGTGGGACGCCTTTGTAGCTTGAAGATAAATGGATTTCACCCTCGCGACCAGTAGTTTACTTTCTTAGCGAGAAGCGAAACTTGGCCACGAAACAACAGGGCGCGGCCTCGATTCTCGGCTATCCGAGATGCTGATTCGCCTACTTCTGCCATGGAAATGATGGATCGGCTAATGCAATGCAGTGTTCGCCTGATAATCCCTCATTATGGACCAAGAGGGAAGGTGAGCAAGCATCTGGGTGTAGGCTTTTCTTACTTCGGAGCTATAAAGCTAAGAACACGACAATAATCCTGGTGAGATAGGGTAAGGGTCGTCAATGCAATGCCTCATATGAAAAAGGATCCTCGAGTCCATACCGACTAATTACGCGAAACTCGACGCATATCGTGCAGGAAAGGACGAGCTGGCTGCATTAGCTTGAGATCAGTGGGGGGAATTCGGGATTTATTTCTTGGAAAAGGGTGGACCATATCCATCTTGCTTCTTCCCCCCTTTCCTTGAGATTCTGTTTCGTCTCATCCTTGCGTCCTGGAAGCGTTGGCACCCTTCGCTTTACATACAAATATAGTCCTTACCTGACCAAAAGATCTGCTACGGTATCTTCGCGCTTAATCCCTACCATGCGCTCCCTTCTATACATCGCCGCCCTTATGCTAGCCAATTTCCTCTATGTCTCCGCAACAGCGGTGCCAGGTACAGACGCCCTCGTCTCATCAATTCCCTTTACCCAAGTACAACCTCCGTGACCTTTTGAGCAGTTTCTCCTCCTCCCCTTAAAACGGGAATGAGTTACCCAGGGCATGATGGCCATACTCGGTACTGACGACATCATCTAACCAGACGCCCTCCTCTACAAGCGCTGTTATTGCGGAGCCTGCCCTGATCCCCCTCCCAAAAAGTGTACACCTTGCGGTGGCTATCGCGAGCCTTTATGCCCTTGAAGGATGCTCAGCGGGAGGTCGGACCTTCGATCAAAGGAGGGCCATCCTTGGTGAAGGTACAGAATGATCTGTGTTGGACTTGAAGACCAGATACATATTGGATACTTGAGATGGGTTGACGAGAATATGATGTTTCCCCTTTACAGATCAGTGCCCGCCATGACCGAAGATCCTCCGCTTTTGGCAAAAAAGGCTGTCAACTTATTTGGCTGGCTTCTGACTTCTCAAGGACAATTACCAAAGCTCGCCTTCACCATTCCTAGTACAGGAGGACGAGGTTTTTTGGTTTGCAAGAGGTCTGATTACATCGATTTCGGACTTTCAGGCGCCACTCGTCCCGTACGTACCCTTTTTCCTTAAAAATCCCTTACAAGTATCGATACTGCCCTGCGAATCGCGTCGGTACACCTCTGCCGACCCACAAGACGCCGCTTTTGGTCTCTCCTCTCTCCCGCACCGGCTTTTCATCCTGTTTTCTCCTCCCCTTCCCTCCCCAATCAACCCCGAATCTCCACGCCTCCCTTTCCTTGGCCCAACCCTACAAATTCTCTATTAAGCGGGGCCTATAACGAGAATGCTCAAATTACTCGAACCACAATTCTGCCCTCTTGAGACTGATCCGCCCCACCGCTGAGCCATCACTCCATTCGCATCTGAGACTTCACCAATCCCCACCATCCTCTCGTGCAGCCCATTAATTAAAATCACCCCGTGTCCCTCTCCTCTTACCCCTCTCAAGAACGAGCTCGTAATACCAAGCCAGCTGAATCTACAGCCCCTCCCTTCCTCTTATCACTTCACACTCCCCCCTCGTGCGCGCCGAGGCGGTTGGGGGGAAGGGGCAGCACTTCTACAACCCCGATTTCAACTTCATCGTACATCCCCAACCTCAAATCGAACGCTAACGCAGCCTTCCGCGATTCCTGGCCGTCGTCACCCTTCCAGATCTCCCGATTTCTGCGCTCTGCTCCTTTTGCAGTGCAAGGAAAGCCGCGCCCTTGCGTGTGTGGCTCTGTCTATGCGGTAATCATCCCCTCGCCCCTTCCCCCCAACCAACACCATCTTACCGTTTCCCAAGTGTGTTCCCCTCCTCCAGAAAGGTAAGCGGTCCAGGCATTCCCCGCTGCGAAAAACGTATACTTGAGATCTTCATGTTTTGCCAGTGCGGCTGCCACCCAACTCGCCAATACCCTCGCTCATCCAATTTTGCCCACCCCCCCTCTCCGCCCCCTCCCCCCCAACGCCCCTGCCGACCAAAAAAAAGAGAAGGCGAAATGCCAACTCATTTGGGGACGAAGCTTAGCTCCCCTCGCCCCCATATTAACGCTTAAACCACCCCCCCATCCCCTGCTCCATGCGAAAACACTTGATATCATTCTTTATCCATCCATACCCCCATCCGCGCACATGTCCGCCCTGATCCCGATCGCAATCCCACCAGCCACACTAAACCCAGCGCTCCAACCTCTCAATCCACACACTCCGTCCATATAAATACCACATCGCCGCAACACCACCACCACCCCTCCCAAACCTCCACCCCACGTGGAAGCACGGGAAACATGGCGCACTCCTCCGATCCTGGTTCATCGAAAGGAAAACCCCAATGTGTATGTGTACGTGGGAGCGAAGAGAATGCCGCCTGACACTGTGACAACAGGACGATGCTGGTGACTCCGGACACAGGGGCGTGTGTTTGCTTTCAAAGGAGGGGGTGGAGGATGGGGAAAAGTGGTTGCATGATTGGTGGGGATGCTTGAAGAGTGGTGGGGAAAAGCTAAGAGGGAGGGGAAATGGGTTATTATTAATAGAGTGTCCTTTGAGCACATGGGGATGATGATGGCTGGATGTTTTGATCTGCGTTGAGAGGGGCGAGAGGTGCACTCAACTGGTTGTCAAGAGCGTGGTGCTTGGGCCGGGGTTGACAATAGTCCCCAGTCATGATGTCGAGAAATGATGCCGAGGAAAGAGGTGTTTGCACTGGTGGATAGAAGAGCAGATATCACGCTGCCAGAGGGTTGGAGGCTGCAATATCTGCAAGAGGAGTAAGCAGCGGTGAGTTTGAGTTTGGTCTCGGTATCCGCAGTGTACTAGCTGTACGTCCTCATTAGCACTCTCATCCTATACACCCGTAAAGCCCATGAATGCACTTTCATCCACCTTTCCCTTTCGCTTCTCCACTTCCACCCACTTCCACCAACGCCTCCTAGCTTATCCATGAGCTCACTATCGACCTCATTTCTACCCGGTATAGACAACAACAAGCAGTATCCTCCATTCTTCTCAGAGAAAATTTGAGAGCAAAGCGCTAGGCAGTAGCCTCGAGCCACTAAAGATTACAAAGCACATCAGAACTTCAAATGCACGCCTCTCCACACCGCCCTTACTTCTTCCAATTTCTTTCCAGTGGCCATCCCTTCAATGTGATCTTGCAGATGCAAATGCCGTCGTGAAATTCATCAGTCTCGTAAGCTCCAGCGACTTCAGTGAACAAATCTCGACAGACATACGTAGAAGATACGCTCGTTCGTCTAACGACCCGAGCTTGCAAGAATCCAAGATCATGCAATTTTTATCAAACCGAGCTTGATGAATCGAGAAAGATGCCAGTAGGAGTTGACGACGTCCTGGAGGGAGGGCCTTCGTGGCGTTATGATCGCCTTTTGCTTTCCCTGGTGGGCCATCAACGAATATGTGTTGCGGTTGATCATTGGACGTGAGCGAGTGGAGCAAGATAGTATATTGGGACGCGGCCTCGATTCTCGGTTATCCGAGATGCTGATTCGTTTCGGCTTATGCAACGCAATGCGTGCCTGGCACGCATTCAGGACCAATGCGGAAGATGAGAGCCCCTTTTCGATGCAGGCCAGCGCTTTTTGGGCTACAGAGCTAGGAGGCAGCAATAGCTTCGGTAATGAAACGCAAGGTTGTTGATGCAATGACTCGTTCGAAACAAGATCTTCCCATCGAGACCGAGTACGTACTTAGGCGAATCTCGCATCGTATCGTGCAGGAAGGATCAGCTGGCTGCACCAAACACAGAAATATCCTGTTTGTATGGCAGGAAGAGGTGGATCATATCTTCCCTCTGCTCCCACGTCTTCTTCTGGAGCCTCCAGTACGTCGCATACCGACATCCTCGAAACGTGTCGCCTTTTACCCTTGTTGCGGCATTTGACCACTGCATCACAACAGATCTGCAAACCCGAAGATGCGCTCCCTTCTCTACATCGCCGTCCTCATTTTGGCCAGCCTCTTTTATGTCTCCGCAATAGCAGTGCCAGGTACGTCGTCCTCATCTCCTCATCCTCTGAATCCTCATATCGTCTTTGTCCTCTCCCAAGCTCCGTCCTCCTTCCCCATGTACTGGGCAATGACGGCGAGTCTCCGTACTGAAAATTATCTTGCTAGACACCCTCCTCTATAAGCGCTGTTATTGCGGGGATTGCCCTGATCCCCCTCCCAAAAAGTGCATACCTTGCGGTGGCATTGGCCAGCCTCATTGCCCATGAAGGATGCTTAATGGGAGGTCGAGACCGTTGATCAAAGGAGGGCCTGCCTTGGTGAATGTATGGATGCGGATTATGATCTTGAGATTGAAAGACGATGCATATATCTCTGGTACTTGAGATTGGTTGACGAGACCATTTGCTATACAGTACGAGTTATATCCATCGTGGGCAAAGAGGTTGAATGTAATTAATGACAGTGCTCTGTGATCGTTTGATGCCACGTCCTTGTGAATTCTATTCTAGAGGCTCTGCTACAGAGACGTCAACCATTAATGCTTCAAAGAGAGGTATTGTAATTGTCGGCCCGAGCTTCATGAGTCCAGGAAGTTGCAGTGGGAATCATTACGACCTCAATACTGATATTGGTGCGTGATCATTGCCGTCTCTTGGCTGATTTACCATCAGCTGTGTGTGAATCAGAGGGGGAAAAGCGTGATCAAATTCGGCATTTACATTTAAGATATTGGGTTGAATGTTCCATTGCCGACTTCGTCATGCGTCCCTCACGAGATTACTTATGAATCCTGTCGTCGTAAGATCCAAGGCAGATGCTAGCAGTCTCGCCGGCTCTTGAGATACTGCTCGGCTGCACGACTTGGCGCTAACGTACTTGATACAAAGCATCAATCCTAGCTGCGTACTAAGGTGTGTTGACTTCAGCGGACCTCGCTGGAAAAGTATCCACGTGCAAAATGCAACGTTTCTGTAGAGGCACGATCTTTCATGCTTAATACGAAAAACGCCAACAGCTGAAAGCAGTCCCGCTGATTTCGCGTGGAATCATCAACTATGCTTGAGCGGTTCATGTCTGATTTGCAGATTTGTTTCCTGCAAATTGACTCATCAAGACTGCAGCCTGTTCCGCTGAGTAGCCGAAGAACACGGGACCGTTGAAGATCATCTGCGCCGGCGTGCTATTGCATGGCCCTCTGCTAGGGCTACTCTGGAGGTTGGGCGGCAGCTTTGCATTGGCGTTTGAGCCTTGCACCTGTGGTGGATCAGGGTGCCCAGGCGCCGGTGGCTGCTTCGCATGACTGGCTGCTTTTGTCTCCACATCTGGCACTGGAATTCCCCACGGGCGACTCGGCGATTCACCAACCCTGATCTCTCGTAGATCCCGGTCAAAATGCCCTTCTCTCTCCGCCTCACCATTCTGTTCCAGCTCTTGATCTTCCTTGTCCAAAGGAACATTGCCCGCCCAAGCCTCCACAGAAGGGTTGGAAACTGGCTTCTCCACATAGCCCTCCTGGGCCTCCTTAGTAGGCAACAGCGGCTGATGTTTCACGCCCAGCCCCTGTATCATATTCACTAAATTTCCATACTTGGCGTCCAACAGTCGGATGCTTTGCTCATTACTCTGATATCTCTTGACGCAGATCTCATGGCTTCGCGGTATCTCATGCTTGTGAGACTCAAAATATTCGGCGATCTCCTCTGGGGGTCTCTCATCTAACATGCGGATCGGACATTTGGACACGCCATCATGCTGCTCAGTCTCAGGAGGCGTGGGTACCGATTTCGGGGCGGGAGGAGCAGCAGCGTTAGACAGAGCGGTCTGCCTTTGCTGGGGAAACTCGTTCATCATGGAGGCGAAGGGGCAACGAGGGCCATCCGGATTTTGTGATGGTATGTTCGGATGTCCTTCCGGCAGTGAAGAGGTCTTTCTAGGAGAAAGTGAGAGGTACGAAGGCCTGATCGGATGATCATCACGGTGGGCGGTTTGTGCGTCGAGTGCCCGACGAGCTCTCATTGCTTTCGCCATGACACCGTCTTGTTCAGTTCCATTCGTCAGTGTCACGCCAAAATCGCCACCACCGTCTGGCTGCAATAGTGAACAAAATGTCAGCAAGTGCGCCTTTGTGCAGGCAAGATGAACGATGTGTGCGAGGAGAGATCAGAAGAAGACAAAATTTAATGACTGTCATAACCACCAAAGTGACTGCAGATCTAGAGCTATTGGTGTATCATCAGGTTGTTGTGGTAAGGAAAGAGATGGATCAGCTCACCAGGTTAAAGAGCTCTGGACAATCTGATGGTTTGAGACATCTCACTACGAGGTCAAAGCCAGCTGCTATATCCTCGAGGAAATTGAGCCGCGACTCTATTCCTATCGGAGCCATGGATATTGCTTGTTTGTTTGAGAAAGCGTATGATTTATTAAGTATGGCAGTGTCACGTTGATGTGGTGGGTGGGTAATCTTCGGAACGGTGACGCAATCTCTCACGACCGAAATAAGTGCGAACCTCTTGGCGCTGATCATTTTCCAACCCGCACCTGATTTGGGGGTAAATCAAACACCACTAGTACACCTTACACCACTCCAAATACCGCATTTTGACCTACGGGAATCCAGAATGAATACTTATCCATCGTTCCCACATAACACCAAATATCACCCTACATACAAACCAGGTGAGGGGTGAAAAGTGTTCTGCGCCAAGAGATTCCAACTTGTTCCGTGTCTTTTGGGAACTCGCCTTTTCCCGTTTTTCTTCCTACCTCCCTTGTCCGTGATCCGACTTGGTGCTGTATATCATTGGGAATCTGTCTTGCTTGGATCACGAGCCTTAAACACGAACCCTTGCTTCTGGGAAAAGTTGACCCTGTTACCGAGAAAAAGTCGAGCCGATTCACACAAAAGCATCTGCCTTGCATCTATCAACAGTCGCTCATGATTTCAATCTATCAGAATTTCCTCGTGCAGAACATGATCATATAATTATTGCCAGTCCCCAGCCCAAACCCATCGTCAATCCACCGCGACCCCTCCCCCGGTCTTATTTCCCCTGCCCCTATTGCTGCTTCCTGCCCCGACTACTGACCCAACAACCTTCGTGCTCAATGACCCGTACAATTCCCCAACCCTCCCCCGCCCATCATCTTCAAACAGGTCAAACTGCAGTTTGTACCACAGCCGCCGCTCCGCCACATACTCCCCCATGCCCCTCACGGCCGCGCAGATGATGCCCCAAGTCCACACGGGTCGATCGGGCGAGGAGTCCGAGGTGACGGTCAATACCATGGCCTCCGTCGAGGTGGTCGCAACATCTGTGATTTCCTCGTCCGCGGGGCGCTGGTTACACGCCACGGATGAGAGGAGGAAGAGGCCTCGGAGGGTGAGGAGAGGGTCTTGGGCGCGCCAGGGGTAGGGGAGGGTCAGGTCGACGAGGAGGCAGTGGAGCTGGTCACCGCAGTTGACGGGGTAGGATTTCGTGCGGGATAATGATGTCGATGGTGGTGGTGGTGAGGTCTGTGTCATTGCCGAAGCTGCCTGGATCGTGAGTGGCTGCAGTAAGAGCAGGCACGCTACGGTGAGAAATCGGAAACGCATCTTCATCGCGTGAACCCGGTGTTTCCATTTGTTGGATCGTGCGAAATGTCCGCGGCAAAAACCCGGTCACGTAGAAACGAGGCAACAGATTCCATGGCTGCTTTTGTAATGTTGATTGAAATGCTCTCGTCGCTTTTGGTAAGTCCCTGAAACCGCCCTCTGTCGCCTGCAATGCGGCTGGCGATTTCCTATGCCGATCTGCAACAGCGTATCAATAGTCGCCTATGCGCGAAAGCGAGATCATTTTTGCGAGACAGCATGATCCACATATACGGGATAGATGGCCAGATGCATTCTGATGGGCTAACAAGAAGACGTCGGGCGATCGCAAAGGTTTGACGTGACCTTTATTTTCTCGAATTTGTGGTAGACAGGCCAACTGCAGCTGCTGCTCTGCTCTAGGGGCAGTTGGGGGGCTCCCTTAATTCAGGCGATATCAATCAAGTTCGAAATGTGTCGACTAAAATCCTGAGGTCGTTTTGTGCAGAAAGGAGCTATGCATATCGAACACTGGGCTTTGAATCTCTCCCTACAGGTCCATTCTCGATGCTCTCCCCTTTGACCTCCCTGAACCCAAACGTCTGACCCGGTCTTGGAACCAGCACATCATCCGGGTCATGCATGCCCAAGTCCTCTGACCCGGGTGGACCAGATTTGGCCACCGCGCCATAACGGACCGAACGCATGCCGACCTCCCTCAGCAAATCACGCACCCGGGCATTTGGATCCGAGCTATGCAGCATGGGTGCCTGAAAGGCTCTGGCGATCTCGATCGGACTCATCGTAACGTGTCGACCTACATGCCACCACTTGACGAATATAGGCACGGTGGCGAGCCAGCCGAGAGCAGTAACGAGGCAAGCAAGCCACAGGTAGGTATAATTGGTTTTGTAGACAGGATGGCTCCCTGTGTCTTGCGATATCACATGCTGGTTGTCTGATGTTTCGCTGGCATTACTGGCGTAAACGGCGGTGCGGAACATGAGGCTCCTGACCGCTTGGATGAGGTCGTCCGTAGGGTCGGTGAAGAAGGGTTGTTCGCAGTCGAAGTTATTCGCCTCAGCGGTATTGGCGTATCTATTGGCCGTCGTACCCTGGGATTGAAACGCAAGGCCGACCGCGCCGTTCCACGACACAGAGACGTCAGAGTCGTAGGCGTCCTTGAGATATTTCGCCAGCCCGCCATACTTTGTACCTCCATATCCTGCTTCTTTGAAAGTGATGCGGCTCTGGACAGTATCATTGGTGATGTTAGTGCCCGGTGCAAGCTGAAGGTGACTACTAGGGCCGTCAAGCTCGACGGCATACTCGACGCTGGAGGTTAAAAATGTGCAATTCCTGGTTTTGAGGGTGCCCTTGCAGGTAGGCGAATCCCTGAATGTAAGTCCGAAATTGATTTGGCCGGGATCTGCGCTGAAACCATTCCACGAGAACGCTGTTTGAAACATAGTGTGTTCGCTGTAATCAGTATTATTGGAAATGTCGAATGGTGTCTCCCCATCAGTGCAATTGAGCGAGAATCCAACACCAGGGACAGTGGCCGAGCACTTGCCTGAGCACGGGGTGGGTGGGATACTGATTGGTACGTTGTTGTTCTCGGCAAGCACGATTGAGGAGAAGTTGCCGGAGAGAAAAGAAGGCTCATGACTTCGTCCAGTGATGAGACCCGTGTATGACCCGGGAAGCTCTTGGGCAATACGTAGATCGAGTGCAGTGGATTTCGAAGTCTGTGCGGTGCCTTGATGAGACGCCCTCTGCAGCAGCGGCCCATTGATGGGGCCGATGGCGACAAGCAAGGAAGCAATAGCGATGAGATTGACATGTTTTCCCGATGTCAAGGCGGCCCATAAGCTGTCTCCGTAATTCCACCATCGATGGAGATCTGTGATGGTTGTGTTTTTCTGCGTGGCACGCCGCCACCAGGCTATCCGTATTGCTTCATGAAGGGCATAGAGACTCAGGATATTTGTCGCTGTGGAGGCTATAGCCAAGTACACAGTGGGCTGCACATTCCATCTGTCAATCGCCTGCCCGTCCGACTCTGTCAAGATGCAAATCGAGACAATAGTTGTACATAATGCCCCCAACAGAGCGCCGAGACCTGTCCATGGAAGTCGGCGGAGTGGACTTGTGACCCATGGGCTGGGTGTTCTCGCATCGACAGAGCCGTATTTGTATGACATCTTGTCTTCCTGCTTTCCCCCCATATTCCCAAAGTGTTGGTGGAAGGTGAGCAAAGTGTTGGGTCGCGATCAACCATCGTAAGATGAGGGCGCTCATTGATCTTAAACCCAAACTGACATCTGCGGCTGAGTTCAGGATCCATCTGTCAAAAGCGGCCAATCTATTCCTGTACAATCAGAACGACACTTGGACGGTGGGACTGGGATACTGATCCTTCGCCTCCTTGATGCACATTAGTTCAGTGTTAGCACAAACTCTGTGATAGAGTGCAACCATTATGACAATTCGATCTAGGTGCTAGGCCAAAGTCAATACCCATTGCTCCAGCAAAGCCACGATTGCTACCGCCCTATTATTCAGACTGATCAAGAGAGTTTCCAAACGTTACCGATCCTCTCTCCCATAACTTCACAACATTACAACGTTACAACGTGCATCAAACGATTGTAAAATAAGGCGATACACATTTTCGACGAATGCTCGGGATCTTGCAACGAGATGGGCCCCGGCAGTTCTAGCTTGTTTCAAATATCTTGACATGCAGACACAGCCTTGCATTGCGGCGTGTTGGTGACTTGGTGTCAGTGCAAAAGCGGCAGTCTGAGCCACGGGAGAGTGCGGGAGGTCCCTTCTAGCTTGGCTGGGAGCATTACAGCAGTGAATACGAAATAGTGATCTTTTAATCAAGATGGATATGTACATCGGACGATTCATTTTCATGGCAAGCGTCCTTCCAGAAGCCGGCAGATGCGGCGACCCGTGAAGCAAATCATCCAACAAGATAGCGCAGCTTTGATAAGTAAATTCCTCACATGATCACACACTTACCTCCCTTCTCCCCCTTCCCATCAACTTCACTCAACTCCATCCGTCTCGCGCGATCCTCAGCATAAGCTCCCCTCTCCCCTCCTTCGCTTTCCCCAGCGTGTGCGCCATTCCATGCATCTACTCCGACGTCCCTACCCTTCCCCTTGGCTTCTTTCCTCTTCCCTCTCCCAAAGAACCCACCTTTCTTCCCCTCCCCGGCCGCAGCAGTAGTAGTAATCCGATCCAGCCTCAACGCCGGTCCCGAACTCTGCGTCCTCTCCATCCCATTTCCTGCACTTCTCAAGTCTCTACCACCGCTCCGCGTCCTTGACCGCGTCTTCGTCCTAGCGCTTACGATACTGGAGATGCTTTCGATAGTGTCAAGGCGTTGGGCTTGCGGGCGAAGCAGAGCCGGTGAAGAGCGCGCGGCGAGGGAATTGCGGCCTGATAGATTGCGGGTTGGGGTCAGCGAGGAGCTGTTACTGTGCTCACCTGTCGCTGATGCCGTGGTCGTGGGGTTGATGGGGGACGCGGCGCGGCTGTTGTTGTTCCGAGGACTGTTAGTGCCGCCAGCCGCACCCATGGCGCCTCGTGGAGGGGCCGGGATACGATCGCCAGAGGTAGTGAGGCCAGGAGGGAGACGGGTGGTGCCTGGCTTGGGTGGGGGCGTGTTGTAGCGATCATTGAGGTGGGAGAGCTGAGCGGTGGTCGGGAGGGCGGGCATTGATACCTCAGTAAGGTCGTGCTGAGAGGTGTTGTTTGGGGTGGATGTGTTAGCTGGCGCAGGAGGGAGGGGATACTCTAGTCGCCGTTGCAAGTTTGTCCCAGTCAGTGTGATAGGGGAGACAGGTCGTTGATCCTGAGAGGGACTTGGAGGGAGGGAGGTGGTTTGGCTTGGCACTGGTGGAACTGGTGGGAAATCATCTGAAGCCAGATCGGCTGATCGGAGGCGAGGATTGCTTGACCTTCGAAGAGAGTGTGATATTCTACCCACAAATGCAGAGACAGGTCTCCGACTAGACGCTGTTGATGATCGACTGATGGGGGTTGACCGCTCGTTTCCATCGCCAAAGTCAAAGCCACGAGAGCTGACAGGGCTGATCGAGCCCGTGAGCTGCTCAAGGCTCTCTGACACGGACCTTCCCGTCATGGGTGCCTGCGAGGTGTGTGACTGGGCGTTGCGAGATGGTCTCTCAGGCAAAGAACTTAGACGGCGACCCTCCAGCGTCGTACTTGACCGTCGCATCTGTTCCTGGTTACCACGCTGCCGGGGAAAATGCAGAGAGTCTATCGGTCTCGGCATTATGCTCTTTCTGAGATGTTCAGGAAGAGGCACGTCAGCCTTGGGCGCATACGGCGGCGGTGGTGGAACCCAGTTGTCAGCATCGCTTTCGTGGGGAAGCTCGCCGCGACCGTCCGCCCGTCGGTACCGCACTGGCTCACCGTCTGCAATGCGAGGAGGATTCCTCTGGCGATTTGCCAAGACCGCTGTTGCTGAGCGATATAGGGAAGTCCGTGATCTAGGCTGAGTATGAGAATATGGGCCATCAAAAGCCTCCGAAGCCTCTTCCATGGTCAGACCTGGTGAGTCAGAAACCGGAGGGCTGGCTGGAGGCGACGGATGCGATGGCTGGTTCGTGCTATTCACCTCGCGATTCGCTGCATTTAAGTTGGCAACTGCATTTGCAGTGGGTGGCAATGGAGGCACATTGTGAGAGGTCGAAGCCAGCGCATCAACGACGGTACTCATTGGTCTCGGCTCTTTTCGTGTTCTTCGGCGAGCAAGTGCCACTTCGGTATCGATGTCAACCCGCTCCTCCTCCAAGAGTTCAGGGACAGCATCGCCGACTTCAAAGGTCAATTCTTCAATGTTTCCATCCTTGGGCGATCGATCGAAGTCTAGGACTAGTAATCGGCCCCCATCGACAGTGCCGAAGCCTTCCTCTTCATGGGAGTTTCCACTCGTGATTCCGCCGGGGGCAGCCACAAGCAAACGCTCTTTGAGGGATTGCGATCCGTTACTGCGGGCTTGACTCACCCAAGAAAGTGAAGTGGGACCAGAAACTTCTAGCACCCGCCTTCCTTTGGCAAAGACATTGCGATACTTGTCGACAAGCACTTGCCACTGGGGAAGTCTCATCAACTCTGCTGCCTCTCCTCTCGTAAAGGACCTTGCAGGACTTCTGGTGTTGCCTGATGGTGAACTTGTTGAGCTGTTGCTAGTCGGATCATCTGCATGAGACAAGATGGGGACGTCAAGGCCATCTGGTACGCTATATATCCACACATCCTTTCCCAGGAAGCCTGCAGCTACCAGATCACCACAATCGCTCGTTGCAGGTAAGGTACAGGGGGTAAGCTTCCGTTTGGGCCGACTTGAGCTGTTGCGACGCGGACGCTTGGGACCTGTGAAGTATGTGGTTCCATTCCTCAAGTCATCCGTTCGCACGGCGCGAAAGCTTTCGAAGACCCGATCAAACGTAAATGTCCAGCTTGCATCCCCATCAGATCTACTGGAGAGCAGAGCCGCGTGACTGCAATCACGGCTACTGGTCGGAAAGATGATCTGTGATGTCCAGATACGACTGATTTGTTCGGAAGCAGGTAAATCCTGATTTTCGTCGGTATAGTACGGTGCGGTCAGGACAACGGTGTTCGGGTTCCTGGCGTTCCGGGTGGTCCCGAGTAGCATGGTGCCATCGCTTGAGAAGGTGAGTGAGTCAATCCGGTCACATTTTATCGTCCTTCTGTCCATTTCCCCGGCGTTGGAAGTGAGAGCATGGAGCTCGATACCTCCGTCAAAAGCCGTAGCCAAGACCTCACCTTTGGGCGTCATGGCGATTGCATGAGGCTTGTTGTCAAGAGCAACGGACCGAATGTGCCTCGTCGTCAAGTTGGACAGATCATAGATGTTGATATGATGGTCTTTGGATGGCACTGCAAGTGTGGCACCGGTGTCTAGTATGGCAGCACACGTCGGTCGACGTAGCACCTTCAGCTCCCTCTGGACAGAAACCTTTGGCGAAGCAGTATCCAGCACGTATATCCTTGAAGAGGAAAGTGCCAAAGTCCAATGGCCGTTGGGAGAAAAGACGAATTCGAAAGCTTCACCGCGAGGGAAGGCGGCTGAAGAGCTAGTCGTCGTAGACACAAGGTTCACTATCGTTCTCCGTGGTTGTAGATACGCTTCGAACAGGTTCTTCTTCACCTCCCGAGCAAATTTCCTCTTCAACTGTAGCAGACTGTCATCCGTGAAGGGGCCAGCGTCGGCAACTGCGTTATTCAGAGCGTAAGAAGGGCATCTCGAGAGGTGGTAGGCGTATAAATGTGGGGTCTGGGAAGCCTTGCGCCATGCACTATCGACGAGGACGAGAGAGCTGAAGGTCTCAGGATCGACCAGATAGAGTATGCTACGAGGAACGACCGTCAGCCATAGTTCTCACTGGAGCATGAATTGATGATTATTTGAACCCACGTCTCAAGAATTTCCGCCGGCAACGTCGTACATGAAGGCTTGCTGAGATGCAGCTCTTTCCCCTTGCCCTTGCTCATATTCGGAGATGCTGGAGCTTCGAGGACAGGATTGTTGGGCGTAGGGTCTTCTGATGCATCAGATACAGAATCTGTCGAGTATCCCGTCTCAAGAGCAGACGTGTCCTCGTCACCTAAGGTTGATATTGAAGGTCTGGATCGCCCAGCTTCTGCAGCTCCAGGCGCGACGTCTTCTTCTGCAGAGGAGCTTGCAGGTATTCTGACAGCTGTGTCTGGAGCGCTGAGCTGGCTTTCTGCGGATGCGAAGCTCGTGTCCGGGTCGTCGACTTCATCCAGAGGACTGGGTGATGTTTCTGGGCCTGATCCGGTGGGTGGAAACGGAGGAGGTGTTGGCGAAGCTCCGTGAGACACCACACCCTCTTTTGAATGGGACGAGCTCAAGGGTTTCCGAGGGATTCGACCGGGTACTGTAGACCTTCCAGCTTCGCCCTCCTGAACGCCGTCGACTTGCTTCGCCTGAGCCGATGCTGCAGGCGGAGCTACACCTTCACCGGGCAACTGCTTCCTCTTCATCACGCTGCTTCTATGGGCAGGTCTGCCATGCCTGTCTCGGGGTAGCATGGTCCATGAGTATAGCAAATCGCTCACTCGTAAACCGAGCTATGAATAGCAGCGGCGGCAGTAGCAGCAGCAGCAGCAGCAGCGGCCAAACGCGTGACAAAGCCGGACACAGGAGACTTTTGCGGCGGTCGGCTCGTGCGGCGAAGGCAAATGAGGGCGGAGGCTGTGGCCTGTGTGTGCCTATCAAAACCACTCCAATGAATTTCCCTCGGTCGGTCTCGATTGGGAAGGTACGCTAAACCCTAGAGAGTCAAGAGAGTGGATGACGCAGGCTGGCACGCGGCAATCTGGCGGTTTGAAACGCTGGGTCAAGCATTCACTTTGCTTTGAAACTTTTGCGTGTTTCATCATTCACTTCCACGGCATTGGCGTTAGGGGGAGGGTTGGATTATTCGACTACAGGAGTGAGTGGTACTGGTGAGAGTATGTTCAGTCATTAGATTCAGTGACAAAATATGATACAATCTCGAAAGGTAGCCAAACGCTCTGAGTGGAGGACTTGCGCCTCGATACCAAACCAATTGCCAGTATCCAGTACATCAGGTCGCCTATGTATGTCCGCTATGTCCGCTATGTTCCTGGCTTCGGACTCCCTCCTTTACCTGGATCGGCGGAGCTCTTGGCTCCAAAAAATGGAATATAGCTGACAGCACTGGTCTTCAGGCCCTGCATGGCCTCGTCATTCATCCTCTTCTCCTCCTCCGCCATCTCCTTCAGCCAGCTCTCCCCATTGGCCCTGATCTCCCGCTCGAGCAACTCGTACTGCTTCTGCCCGCGCTCCCGAATGAAGTCCGCATACGTTTTCGCTTCATCCGCGCTGTCTGCATAGCTCGGCATCTCCGTGCCATCCGGGCCGATCATCTTCGGCGCGCCTCCTGTGAAGGATGAGAACATGCCCTTCGATCGTTTCGGTTTCTTGACCTGCTCATCTCCCAGCTGCCTCTGAAGTTTGGAGCGCGCGACACTCTCGCGACGGGCGAATTCGGTGGGTATGTCTTTGCCCTCGAAGGATTTGAGTACGGTCCGGAGATCGTCGAAGTTCATGGCGCCGCAGTATTCGAGAAAGGGGATCAGGGATACCAGGCCCTTGTCATCGAGGCTGCCTTTCCACTTGGGAATGATGATGGCGTTCTCAGGCTGGTGCTTGGCGTGCGAGGCTACGGTGTCGACCAGGATGACCTTTTTGGGGTTGCGGTTCAAGTAGTCCAGATCCTGGGTTCACGTGTCAGCAACTCGACGGATGTGATGGATCAGTCATGCTCACTTTGATGTATTCGCCCTTTTGATACCTGGTGGCTTCTCGGAAGAGCGGCCACATGACTATCCGATATGGATCCAGCTTGGCAACAATGGGCTGCGCGTACATGGACGGGGAGCTCGTCCAGATGACAAGCTCGTAATACTGGCACAGATATCGCAGGAAGTAGTCCACGCCCGGCCTCTTTGCCATCCGCCACCCATGCTCCCGCGTCCACTCACTGTGCACGAGAAGATCGTCCAGACTGAGTATCAAGGTGTATGGTTTTTCAATGGTTGCATCCATATTGGGCAAGAGCTTTGGAAAGGCAGGCTCGTTGTAGTAGTCCATCGTATCTTGCCACCTCGCCCTCATGCGGTTGTAGAAGAGACGGAGACCCCACCCCGACGGTGCATTGGGATGCTTTCGCTCTTCCTCCTCATCCGCCCAATTTCTTCCGTAGTAGACGGCGGAGCCTAGAAAGTTGAGAATGAGGAACCCGTACAGAATCCTCAAGTAATTGGCTCTCCGGCGGTCGATGGAGGATATGTATTCGGTCTTGATGTGAGATTCCCTGCCTCCTCGGCCAGCTGCATCTGGGTCTTCCGTAATGTTGAGATCTTGAGGTTGTGATTTTCCATGTTGTGATGATGACGCTAGTTCGGCGTCTATGGTAGAGGGGATGCCTTGCATGAGATCGGGTAAGGGTCTGGTGGGAGCTTGATTCTGAGTTTGCGCATCGGCAGGATCTACAGCGGAAGATGATAAGGATTGAGAGGTGGTGGTGCCGTCCAAGGGCGCGGAGGTCTGGGAGTCATCCTCTGAAGCTGGATATCTCGGGATTTGCGACAGGGTCTCTTGCTTGGAAGCTGCCTGTTGGACGTCCAGCTGATTGATCTGTGCATCTAACGCCTGAAGCTCTTCCTGAATGCCGCCTACAGCGGAGGTGCTGGTGGATCCTCTTACGGCCGAGGACTCCGTTGCATTGGTCAAAAAATCCGAGGGTCTCTGCGCATTTGGTCCATGCCGACTGCTGGAGGCTTGCTGCTTTGGCGGACTGTACTCGAAGCGCTGGTTGGAGTTGCTATTCTTCGAGGAGTAGAGCCTTGTAGGATATGAGGCAAAGGCTGGGTAGAGCGCTCTTCTTGGCCGTGCTGTCTTCAGTGACTTGACCGCAGCTCTACCTAGCATTCTGACAATCTCTATCAAGCATCGGTGATATTGATAGCGTGTGTGGAGTCTTTCTGATAATTCTCCCAAATCTGATAAATTTCCCCCATGTGCCCAATTGGGTTTAGTGGCGGATGCCCACAATTCAAGATTCCAATTCGCCGCTCACTCCCGTTCTTTTCTTTCTTTCTTCAACCAAATGAAAGTTTTTAGCACCCTGCCTATGAAATTTGACACAATGGCACCATCACTACCGTGTCCATGGTGTTGAGCTCGGCTTGGGTAGAGCAATGCCACAACAGTCGCGCACCCAAGAGCCCCAGCAAGGATCCCAATGAGCTGGCTGAGCCCCGTAGGCGCGATACATGTCCGTCAGTATCAAGGAGCTTGTCCATAAGATCATGGACGCCGACAAGCCACAAGAGGTCGGGAGACGTGCCTCCCACGAAACATTATCGGACCCTGAAGAGGAAAAGCAACCAGCACTCCCTTTCCGCTTCTTCGATCTCCCGTTCGAGTTGCGGGCGTCGATCTTGGACTTGCTGCTCCAACTAGATAGGACGATTGATCTCAACCCGATCAACTACAAGTCCCATTCACGGCGAATGAAGATCTTCCTGACTTCGCATCGTATGCATGAAGAAGCACTGCAGGTGTTCTACGGTGGCCACACATTTCGACTCCTGCCAAACCATGGGCGGTTCTTTGGAGACAAGATCGTGCCTTTACCTGCAAGACTGCCTACAAGGTATCGCGCTGCCCTCACATCACTCGAGCTACGTTTGGGCCCTGGGTGGGGCGGCATGCCGAAATCGTGGAAGATCAACAATGCGTTGGGGCTCGATGATATGGTCAATGTGAAAAGCCTGCTGGTGTTTGTTGAAGTCGACCCCTCGGACCCGGTCTTCAACGGGTTTCGGATATCGCCAACCTACTTCCCGGACTTCTGTCTCGATCTGTTCAAGAAAACACTCAGCCGCATTCCTGCTCTGTGCAGGATCGTGTTCGAGTCGTACCCATCTGTAAACTGGGACGGGAATCTGATGACTTCGCTGGTGAGCGAAGCCGAAAGCACAGGACTCGACATTGTGATGAAGCAGCATTCAAATCAAAGTCTGCCTACTCGCGCTACTGATGGTAGACGAGGGTAGCCTATCAAACGCCTTCGCTATGCTCCCTCAAGGTCTATGATATATCGAGGCTTGCTTCATAGCTCTTCATCCACTTCCATGTTCCCGTTCGCTTCACCATTGGTGTTTCCGTTCTGATGGCCATTTGGTAGGCTGTTCTCATTGCTCTTTGCCATCGAAGCCTCTTTGTCGATCATCTGTCGAGACACTGAAACAATGTTGTCTTCGATGAGTTGCTGTCCCACGTCTTCCAAGTCTGCATATCTACATGTTAGTCCTCGAACGTCGTTTTCTCGTCGCGGATACAAGGCTTACGTTTCTTGGGATCCAACTTGCCCACGTATCGTGTCTTCAGTTGATCCTTGGTCAACTCCGTCTCCTCCTTCACCCTCTTCTCATACCCTTCCGCTAACCCCACCAACCTCTTCAAGCGATCTTCGTTATGCTTGCCCTCCTCCTTGAAGTCACTCATCTGCAGCGCCTCGGTCCAGACATGCTTATGCAAATTCATCAACATGTTCTCTTCGAGCCCCGTCTTGCGGTAATTGATCCCAATGCTGTAGTAATGGCGGTTGAGCCCATGAATCAGCGCCTGTATGCTCGGTTTGTTCAGATGCCCCAGATTACTTGTCGTCTGCCTCGGCTCTTGCCCCAGCATCAAGGTCTGCGGGTTGATCAGCCGAAAGGCATCAATCACCACTTTTCCCTTGACACTCTGGATGGGATCCACGACGACGGCCACCGCCCTCGCCGTCAAGCTCTCGAACGATTGCTGCGTGCTGATGTCCACACTACTCAACCAGCAGCCGAAGCCTGGATGACTGTGGTACCAGCCCACCACGGTCTCGTGCCTCCCCGTCTGCTTCAGCATGTCCATCATCTTGGTCTGGAAGACGGGATCGACGGCCTCGACGCTGACCCCGGTGCCAGATTGCGGCATGGCGAAGACGTCGACCACTTTGACGGTGTAATCGTCGACGAACTCCCCGAGCATGAGCCCCATGACTTCCATGGGCACCCCGGCGCGGCCATGGCGGAGCATCTTCAGGAGGGCGAGGGAGGAGATGTAGACGGTTTCGGAGTTGTCGACGAGGTTGGTGTCCTGTTTGATGTTGAGCAGTTCAGCCACGTATCCACGCATCTCGGCATCGTACTGTTCCATGATCACGTCTCGCTCGGCGTCGTCGAGAGCGGAGTCCTCGCAGCACATCTTGGAGGATGTCCATGTATGAATGGATATGTGTGGGCTGGACTGGTGCAATGGAAAGGAAAGGTGAGGTGACTTACACCGCCTGGAGCAGCAGCTTCGCCCCGTGCGCCCCCCATGAGCGAAGCTAATCGATTCATGTTGGAAGGAGCGAAAGGGACGAGATGGGAAAGAAGGAGGAGGTGGGGAACGGACGGTCGATTTTTCGGAAGGAGGATGGGATATGGAGCTTGGATGGATAAATGGAAAGACAGCGGCACCAAATTTGTACTTTGGTGGCTTTTCTGTGCGTCCGAGATCTGTAACTGATTCCAAGAGAGACGCGCGATGCTTTGCGGCCTGGGACATAATTCTTATTTTACTCTTCTGGAGCTCGATGACGCTAAACCCAAAATGAGCATCTTAGATTCTTAGTGAATCTCAATTTATCTCGCCCACCTGCGGCCTCTTTTGCCCTGTGACGCGAGAGCTGCTTTTCCTCATACACCCAATTTGATGATGTCGCTACTGTGCGTAATGTTCAGAGCTGGACCAGCGACCTTTCTCTAGCATCTCCACCAACTGTATCTTCCTTGAGCTCTTCCCCTCGCTCTTTCGCCCACCATGGGCTCCCAAATCGCTCCCTTTGACCCTCAAGCCCCCATCAACCCAGACAAGAAATGCGTCGCCTACTTCTACGACAGCGATGTCGGCAACTACGCCTATGTTGCTGGACATCCTATGAAACCGCACCGAATACGAATGGCGCATAGCCTCATTATGAATTACGCGTTGTACAAAAAGCTGGAGATATATGTACGCTCCCCGTCATTTGGCCTGGCATCAGGTGCCGGCGGGCGTCTGGAAGTTGGAGGTCAAATCGGTGTCTCCTCTGCTGACCGGAAATAGCGAGCCAAACCAGCGACCAACTTCGAGATGACACAATTTCACACAGATGAATACGTCGATTTCCTCCGAAAAGTCACGCCAGATAATATGGATCAATATCAGAAGGAACAGGGGCGGTTCAACGTTGGCGATGATTGTCCCGTCTTTGACGGTCTGTTCGAATTCTGCGGCATCAGTGCCGGCGGGAGTATGGAGGGCGCCGCTCGACTGAACCGAGGGAAATGCGATGTCGCAGTCAACTGGGCCGGGGGGCTGCATCACGCGAAGAAGAGTGAAGCCAGCGGGTTCTGCTATATCAATGGTCTCCCTCTCCCGACAACCCTCTTCCCCCTTTTCCTTCCGTAGAGCCCCTTGCTGATTCACTGCTTTCCAGACATCGTCCTCGGCATCCTCGAGCTCCTCCGCTACAATCCCCGTGTCCTCTACATCGACATTGACGTCCACCACGGCGATGGTGTCGAGGAAGCCTTTTACACCACCGACCGCGTCATGACCGTCTCCTTCCACAAATATGGTGAATACTTTCCGGGCACCGGTGAACTTCGTGACGTCGGTGTCGGTGCCGGCAAGAACTACGCGGTCAATTTCCCCCTGAGGGACGGCATCGACGATAAATCGTACAAGGATATCTTCGAGCCGGTCATCAAATCCGTAATGGAATACTATCGCCCCCAATCTATCGTGCTTCAATGCGGCGGTGACTCGCTGTCAGGGGACAGATTAGGCTGCTTCAATCTGAGTATGCAAGGTCACGCCAACTGCGTCAACTTTGTCAAATCCTTCAACCTGCCCGTCCTCGTCCTCGGTGGGGGCGGCTACACCATGCGCAATGTCTCCCGCACCTGGGCCTACGAGACCGGCTTACTCGTCGGCCAGAAGATGGGGCCGGACCTCCCTTTCAACGATTACTACGAATACTACGCCCCGGACTACGAGCTGGAAGTTCGACCGTCCAACATGGACAACGCCAATAGCGCCGAATACCTCCAGAAAATCAAATTGCAAGTCATTGAAAATTTGAGGCAAACCACCTTTGCGCCTTCGGTGCAGATGACAGATGTGCCGCGGGATCCCGAGGGCATGAACGACGAGGCCGACGCAGAGATGGACGATTTGGACGAAGATGAGAACCCGGATGCGAGGTTCACCAAACGGAGGTGGGATAAATATGTTGAGAAAGAGGGGGAGTTGAGCGAGAGTGAAGACGAGGAAGAGAACGAGGCCAACGGGGTCCGGAAACAAGTCAATGGGAGTAACGGCAAGCGGAGGAGGAATATCATGGATTATCAAAATCCTCTTGCAGTCCCGGATGACAATTTGGGAGGAGGTTCAGGCGGAGTAGGGGGCTTGAGAGGGGCTGACGGCGTTGGTAATGCTGCTGCTGCTGGAAACGGAAGCGGTGCAGTGTCCGCGCGGAGCGGTCGCAGCCAGGTATCGAGACGGAGTGAAAATGGGACTGATGAGGAAGATGTGGGGAGGGAAGAACAGAACGGGGATGACGATGTCGATATGGCTGATCGCGAGACAGCCACGGGGCCTGCTCCCCCAGCGACCAACGGCGGGTCTCTACGAGCACAGGAAGCCACACCCCCTGAAAGTCCCGCCCAGCAGGAAGACGACGGAGCGGCAGATGATCTCGCAACAGAAGTTCCAGCCCATGTCGTTGCGGAGACAGGACCAGATGAAGCAGAAGTCATGGACGAAGACGAGAATCTGGGCGAGAGGATTGAGGAAGATGCCAAAGAGGAAGGTCGGGTGGAACGGATGAGGGACGATGTGACGGCAGAGAAAGCCACCGAAGTGGTGGAGAGAAAAGAGGATGAGGAGAACGAAGACGGTGTTGAGCGAAATTCCTTGCCGAGGGATTATTCTTGATGGATGACAGGGTGATTGGCGCCATGGCGTCAGCAGCGAACGGAGTGAAAGATCGACGCAGGTCTCCGAGATTTTCTCGCACGGCGCCGCATGGCGCAATTCGCAGTGACAGGGACACAAGGGTCTGCCGATTTTTGATCGATCAGGCAGCAGACGAAACCGCCAGGAAGAACCTCGACTGACACGAACAGTCCACCCCTGGGGGGCGGGGAAGACCCTCCAGCTTCCATGTGTACAATCTAGACAGGATTCTCACGAATGTACAATCATCGCTTGGCTCGCGTCTATCTTCTTCACCGCCTTACAAAGAATTTGCTGACACCGCTGATGCCGTACCAACTGCAGGCGAGCAAATCACCCCATTTCGCTCCATCTTCACTCACATGACAGGCTCACAGGCACGCACCCAACCAAGCATTCCCCACGTCACCAAAATAATACACCTCACTCCATCACGATTGCCACGTTATGACCTCACCTCACTTGACCTCGTAATGCGGCTCTGCTCTCCTCCTCTGCTCCAGCCTTGCGTATCCACATCACATAATCACCAGCCAGGCTGTACGCGCGCCTCTCGGAAACCACCTCCCTTCTTGTCCCTCATTGCACAAGGCATCCATCCCTATTCCCCCATCTCCCACGAACTCATGACCCAGGGCTGCAGCACTTCTTCACGGCCTTGCATATAAGTAATCCACCGCAACTCCCCCCCCACCCCTGACCAGCCCTCCCAAAAACCCCGCCCATCCACAAAACCAATCATCATCATCCCAACCCTCCCACAATATATCAACCCCATCTCATCTCACCCAATCAATCAAAATCACATCACCAATCCCTCTCTCTCCAACACATCAAACAACAATGGCAGCAGCCCAAATCGACATGATAGCCTGCCCCCCGAATCGCCGGACATACAACCCGGACGGCTCCCGCGTCCGGCCGCAAACCGCCGAGGAGGCCGCAGCGGAGGCGGCGGTGTTCGAGAAAGGACGGAAGCGCTGGGGCGACAGGTGGATGGGCCCCATCTCCTTCCGTGAAATTCCTCGTTGTGTTTCTGGTATTTTGCGTGGTGGCGGGGTGGAGCTTCAGGCCCCTGCCGTGGGAGTTTCTCATGTTGGTTATGGTGTCGGGGATTCGCGACTTCCCCATGCAGTGGGGGTTTCCGCGTGGCGATGTGGCTTTTCGCCTGTGTGAATTATTATCGGCGGGGGATTGCGTTTTGGAAGCGGGAGGGGGGCCAAGTGGGCGGATTCCCTCCTGCTCTCGCGATCCCTCTTCTTTCTGCTCTTCTTCATGGTCACGCGGGTGGACCCCTTTTCCAACGGGGGCGTCCTTGCGGCGATGATCATGTGGGCGGGGGTGAATATCTGGCCGGAGATTGTGTGGTGGGAACGGGGGAGGGAGATGCGATGAGATAGAGAAAGGGCAGCGGATTGTGGATGGGAAAGGGCTGGGACATTGCATGTAGATGAACAAGAAAGAAAGAAAAAGGCGTTGAAATCATACTGATTTGGCTCTTTCTTCGCAGGGTCGGTCGTCGTCCCACGCCTCCTCCTCCCCCAGCCGATCAAGCCGCCCAGACCACCACCACCAACACCAACACCAGCAATAGCAACGCAGACACGGCATCGCTCGATTCAGACGCCAGGCTTCTGCCAGGCCAGCAGGGGAAACGGAAAAGCGGATTATTGGCGCGGGTGTTCGGGCGAGACCACGAAAAGAACGGCGGGGAGAAGAGAGGGAAGAAGATGGATCAGTATATCGCGGCGGCGGCGTCGTGGGATGGGGAGGGCGGGAAAGAGGAAGGGGTGAGGAGGGAGAGGTTGGGGCGGCGGGATTGAGTGGAGTGGGTTTGTTTGCTTCTTTGGAGTGGGTGGGATAAAGGGGGGTTGTGATCATTTTGGGATGTCTGGTTTTTTGGGAGAGTCTGATACTAGACTATACTGAACGGTTGCAGAGTGGTGGGCGTTGTGTATGGTATGACAGCTGTGGGCTTGTTATGAATATAGATGGATTGGCATCACTCAAAAAACCTTTGCGCGGAGTTGGGTGATATGAAGAGGGTTGCGTGATTCTCTTCACGCTCGTTCGTTTGGGACGTCTGATCTTGGGCCATGCGGACGGAAGCTTGCGGAGTGACGTGTATCACAATGGTCAGCTCGTATGGAGTGGAGCCTGTTGTCGTGCTGATTTCATGGGTGTAGTGTCAACCCTTCATTCCGGGAATTGCAAGCCGCAGAAGATTCATGCGGGCTGACTCGCAGATCCCAACGTTTGAATTCCAATCTCCGGCAGCCCCCCCTGACGCAGGTCCATGTGTGTTTTCGCAAGTTGGATCCCTATTGAGCCTATTGAGGATGAATTTTGGAGCTTTGCCTTGCAGCAGATGTCATGATGACATCTCGATGCAGACCGCCTCGACTGCATCCATCTGGTTCTCCGAGATGTAATATAGCTTGAACTGCTGGTGCCTGGTGGTTGCCAGCGATCCAGCTTCAGCCGAGGTGATTGACGATTGCGCAAAAAAATATCAGAGCACATGGCATCCCGCCCCCAAACCAGACCCAACACAATCCCTGGCTTGCGATTCGTGGAATCGGTGAGATTCCGCTATCATGACCTGCCTTCTGCCGCCCATGCTACTGCTTCTAAATGCTTCTAGTGGGGCTTCCGTGACGCCTTCGTCCGGCAGGCTAAACCAGTCTGATCACTAGCAATGTCGTGCTGACGCAGGGGGCTTCATAGCCGCTGCCTCCGTCGACCGGCATGTTCCTTTTTAGGGGAGAAGAAATGGAGGATTTCCGATGCGACGCCAATGATTGAACTCGCTGCCTGTGCTTGGATCGCTTTGAGCAGCGAAGCTGAGCCAGCTGTGAATGGATATGGATTATTAAAGCTCAGGGACGGAAAATGAGTGGAAGCTCCCAAAGCTCACTTATGTGGGGAAGCGGAGAGGAGATGAAAGATGACTGGGGCGCGATTAGCGGGTTTCTGGCGGTGGATTATGATGGCATCCAGCGGGCTGACGATTGGGCGTTGGGGGCTCTGACATATGGTGTTCGATCCGGCAGTTCCCTTCTGCCATTGGATAATGTGGAGGCTCTGTCATATATGCCTGTCGTATCCGGACCTCTGTTTCAACCTTCAAACTTTTCGCTGACCACCTCAACAACTTAGCATCCCCCAAACATCATTGCTTTGTGAATCTCATCCAATCCAACGCGAAGTCTCGAGTTCTCGAACGAGCATTGTCAATACCGGCTATCGTTGCCCATTTCTGAGCTCCAGTTAATCTCTACTCAAGTGACCAAGATGGGAGATTGCTGTCCCTGGGAGTCAGACACGGCGCAACGATATCTACCGAAGAAGGATAACAGCACATTGCGCTCGCTGTCGCCCCATGAGCAGAGAGAAGAGCGCGATAGGAGAGAGAAAATGCAAAGGAGATGGGAGAGAAAGTGGGTGACTGCCTTTGCCTTGTCAGCGAGGAATCATACTGATGATGGGGTACTAGAATGGTGAAGAAAGACCTGGACCACGGCTTTCATCAGATCGACGAAGAAGACTTCTATGATGACCGCGACGGTCCGTCAGCATTGTCAGTGTTGTGGGGCAGTAAGAAGAATAAAGACGAAGCGAGTCGGGATAGGAAGAAGACGAGCGCTTCCTCGGTCTTTGATAAACTACGAGGGAAGAGGGATGACAAGGGGGACCGAGGCGAATGGAAGAAGATACCATGATCGACGAATAACTGGATGCTTCAATGAAGGCTCCGAGTCCGTGCCTGAGAGACATTTGGCTGAACGATGGACGTGATGTTGCATAGCCGGGGGGGCTGACGGCATGTTTGCCGCACATGAATACCCATAGAAGCTCAAGCTGCTGTAAAGTTAAGAGACATGTTTGATTACCACGAGGCAACCCTGCCCCTATTCAGCCAAGCGTCGGTCGCCGAGCATGTCGATGAGCTGCATAATAACGCCGTCCTCTCCGCTGTTACTGACTGTCATCGAGCTGCAATGTAATCTCTCAGTTACACTGGCCCAGCATGATCTGACGTGAGAAGGTGATGATGGCGTGCGGAAGTGGACTGGTGGCAGGCCCGCGTCAAAGTCTGGGTCTGCGGTTGAGTCACTGTCATCGCAGCTCAATTACCTAACGCCAATGGCAACATCGCTCCTCCTTTCCTTTCTGCATCTTTCATCCTTGGTGTCTGCACCATTCCAAATTGACGCGTACACAATCAGCCGTCGACTTGACAGCCAAGCACTCCAGTCAGACTGTAACCACATGTAACACGACAGATTCGATCCGCAGTGTGCCACAAGGATTGGCGTGCGAAGCGCACCCAAAGGCAATTCGGCTTGGCCAGAGTCGATTATGGCATCGCAGGGAGGGGGCCCTAACGCCGTGGATGTTGGCGGTCTATACTTTGATGCACAGCTCAGCAATCGTCCTGGCCTGCAACTCAGATCGTTCCGCCGACCAGCCCGATCGCTTGCGGTAGAGGTACAACGCAACCTCTTAGCGGCACGAGCGGGAAGTGGACGTGCAGCCAACGTGCTTGCAGACATCAGACTGAGCTCAACCCTCTTCGGACGACCGCGCCGAACCAAGAACACGCCGCGCCGGGCAATTGTTCTGCTCATCCCAATTCTTGCAGCGATACAGTCGGAAGCGCTCAGGCTGTTCCTCCTTCCGAGATCGTAACGTCGGAAACAAGCAAATTCTTCAGGGTTTCTGATCGACGCAACATAACGATTGACGGGAGATCCACGACTTACCCACGACTTACTGGATGACGAGCGGATGCATGGTCCCGCGCCATTTGGCTGCATGATGCGGTGTCAAGCTGTCAATGCTCAGGCCTGTGGGAGACTTTCTCGTCCCTCGTGTAGGCTAGAAGTCGCACTCCTGCAGCGGCAGGGACGTCAAAGATACCATCTCGTCATCGCTGAGACCAACGGTTCATCAGGGGGTGTATCTTGGAAGGTGGGCGGACAGTCGGATTCATAATCCGATATGCAAATACATAATGGGTATGTGCTCCACAGTCAGCCTTTTACCAAGCAATGTACAACGACGACGAAGTACCTCCCTCCCATCAAATCAGCATACCTGAACGAAAGAAGCTATCAACACTTGGTTCCTGTGGTGGTTGGATCAGTCACCACGCAACCGGAGAATTTGTTCTTTCGACCTGCTCCCGCAGTCTTACCTGATTGGAGCCGAAGTTCGTACCCCAGACAGGGACCCTTTTCAGGGGCTTGAGGGGGGGAATGACTAACGTCTTGGGCGTAGATCTCCCTTATTGCCACGCCGAAAGTGGGTCTCCCTTCTAGCGACCGTCATGCCCGAGGACGGAAGAGCCCCACTATAACCGGCCCGCACGAGCAGAGAAATATGTTGTACTGTTGTACTGTTGTACCTCGATTGTCGTATCAAGCTTACACGCGAAACGCTCCAGACCTCCAAAAGAAAAAAAAGATTCGTTCTCAACAAAGACGAAGGTGGGACAGGACCACAGACAGAAAGAAAAAAGCATTCGCCTTACTGCGTACTTCGTACCAGTCTGACTTCCTGCTACTGCAGCTCTTCCACCATCCTTCAGTGTTTCCAATCCCTGTGGCTTCACTTAGTGCCGCATTATCTGGGCTCTACTCACCGACAGCAGGCATCTTCATTCAATCGCACTAATTGGACTGTACCACTACCACCCTTTGCTTTTTCCTCCTCACCAGGCCGCCTTCGATATCTTCTATTTCTACCCTCTTCTCGTCCCTCCTTTCACGATGTCATCAACCATCTCCTCATCCTCTCAACCATCACAGCCTCTTGACTCCACCTCATCCCATCCTCGTTCGACCAGTCACGCCCATCACCCCGATGCCTCCAAAGAACGATTCCCCCCCACCCATGCCGCCGCCACCCCCGAACTCGCCAGTCTCAAGATAAAGATCCAGCAATCGCTCCGCCAATATCCTGACTTCCCCGCCCCCGGCATCCTCTTCGAAGACATTCTCCCGCTCTTCCGAGACCCCGACTTACATGAATCCCTCGTCCGGGCTCTCGAACTTCACATTACCACTCATTATCCCAAAAAGGAGGGGAAGAATCCTGATATAATCGTGGGGTTGGAAGCACGGGGATTTCTTTTCGGCCCCTCCTTGGCCCTTCGGCTGGGCGCTGGCTTTGTGCCCGTAAGGAAGCAGGGCAAATTGCCCGGCCGGACTGAAACAGCAGCATATGAGAAAGAGTATGGGCAAGACTTCTTCCAGATCCAAGCCGACGCCATCAAGCCAGGGCAGAAAGTGTTAGTGATTGATGACATCATAGCTACAGGTGAGGCCACGACTGGTCGAATCTGGGTCCGACGAGACAGCTCGCTGACCACTTGGCAGGCGGATCTGCTGCAGCTACCGGTAGCTTGGTGAAGAAGCTCGGTGGCACATTGCTTGGCTACGTCTTCATACTGGAGCTTGACTTCCTTAAAGGGCGTGAGAAGCTCGACGCCAGTGTCTACACCCTACTCTCAAGCCAGGAAGGGCCTCCCAAGGAAAGCTGATGGGACTTCATGATCGCCTTTTGGTTCCATACGATCAGTCACACAATGCATCGACACCCAGCGGGCGACATGCCCAACACGGTCCAATCAAAGGAATGCCTGCTGATTATGGACCTCCGAACAGCAGAATCGAAGATCTCGACCCAGGCCAATCACTTTACAACAGTATATGATGTCTTCAACAACATCTACAAATTCCGTATGGGTCCTCAAATCAGATCATCTCGCTCATCTCCAACCTATCCTCGCCGTCGATCCATGTTGGTGGAACCCATCAATCGCGGCGCCACCAAGCTCCTAAACTTACCATTTTGACCTGAAGCTCAAAAGTTATACGGGTGGGTAGAAGACCCTCTCTATTTTCATGCGCATTGCTTCACACCTGAGCAGCAAGTGACGATTAGAGAATGAAAAGCCAGCGATTCAATTTCAGGTCATCATTGTACTTATCTATGGTAGCAGCGAACGAAAGGTGCAGTCTTTATCTATCTTGGACCCTGATGACCAAATCTTGACCCTGAACATCCTGACTCCGGGTACCTGCTTCTTGTGGGAGACCCTGCAGAAGAGCGCTTATGATTTACTCACGCATGCAACTTTGTTTCTAGCAGGGTGGTGGCTGTTGACGTCATGGCATCGTAGCCCGTGGCTCTTCTTTTCTACAGTCCTGAAGCAAATCGCAGCACATTGTTGTCCGAACGCGAGAGGCTCAAGTCCAACATACCTTCTTCTTGCGACTTGAATGATAGATGCTTATGTTTTACCTTCTCGTGCCTCTCTCACCACTACAAGGTCATCAGTTGCTCGCCTTTCTTTCCTCCGCACGAGCAAGTAGTTCATTGCTCCTTGAATTAACGAGTTTATCACGGACTGCGCTGAGATGGCTATGCTCGGTCCTGATGTGACCCTTCCCCGGGTCTCCGTTCATGGATCAGCGTTTCGTACGAGTCTGTTTTCCCTTGTTGCAAGTCTGCACCCAGAACGATACGAAGAAACGGCCAGAAGGATGAAAATTACTCGTCATGCAATTTCAAATTCAAGACATATGAAGCTGCTCTTGGATAGCCAGATCGCAGCTGGTACCATGCTCACCCCAACATCACCATGCCCTCTGAAGACATGTCCAGCCGTTGATCACCGTGTCCCGACCTGGGCGAACGTTTCGTCAGCCTCCAAAAGCCCTCAAGGCCGACGATGGAGAGCTCAATCGAAGAAGTAGGACTTCTGCAATGCTTCACCCCAAGATGGGGATCGTCAACGAGACAGCCTAGAGCTGTACGAAATGCCATGCATGATAACCAGAACTACACCAGCCATGCACCTTTCGCTTGGACCATGGCGCCCACACGAGCGAGAAGCGAGAGCATCCTTGGGCGGACGCTAGAAGACTGTAGCGGTGCCAAGTGATGGCCCGGCAAGCCAACTCTATTACCGTCCGCTTACGCGATAGACGATGAAACAGACGCGACTCGCATGGGGCTGTGAGCCTCCGCACCGTAAGTTGGGTAGGACCTTTCTGAGGGAGGGCCTGAAGGACAATTCCGATGCGCCCGATTCGCTCCCGGGACCCGCGCAATCGCGTGGTCTTGCCTGCTCTAAAGGCAGGAAGATATCCGACTGGACTTGGTCAAGAATACAGAACGCTTCAGTGCTGGTCATCAACGGCAGCGTAGGGCACAGATGAAATCGTATGTTTCAGCTGTGGAAGACCGTCATGCTTGTCAAGCAATGCTCGACCAGAGGGCGATGTGCAACATAAGGCATGCAACAAGGCGACACAACTTGCGAGCACGTGGGAAGTGGACTCCACTCATCACGGGAACCCTCCATTTGCCCGGAGATGCATAAATGAATGATACCGTGCTCAAGGCAAGAACATTGCTGACAACGTTTTTGAGATACTGACGCCGTAGCCTCGATGTTTCAAGCATTAGTACATGATTCAAACCTCGTGCTGCCGGTTCTCCTTGAAATCACAAGGTCCAGGAGATGTCGAGAGGCGTCAGATTTGCTCTTCGATTGAGTTCAGCCTACGTAGCCTCCGCTTTCTGGCGGGCTGACGCTAGACTTGAAACGACAACATTCACGAAGCGGCTCGTATTGCAGATCTCTTCTAGTGATCTACAACGCTTGGCCATTTGCCCAAGGCAGCCAAAATAGACATCAATCTCAGGGTTTTCTTGTGAGATTTGACACTGCCCGCTTCCTAATTATGGGTATTCCAGAGAGAGGAGCAAGCACAGTCCGCGACCACTACCCCTGATCCGAGTCTTTTTAAATCAAGTCACAAACCCAGGTGACATGCAAGGCAGCTATCATGGTCAAAAACCGCAAGCGGCTTTTTGTACAGGTGGCTAGCGGGCGACTAGTGATCGTCTTGCATCTGTAGGATGCATCTCGAAGCGTACATCATGCAAGACCGAGACTACTACATCTGTGCGAGACAATCAACCTCATCCGAGACCGCATCGTCGAACATTCGGAAGCTTCCAGTGCGTACAAGGCAAAGCTCGGGCAAGAGGAAGTCGCTCACAGTTAAGACACCGAGGAGTCGAGGATGCCGCATCTGTGTCGAAAGACGTATCAAATGCGACCAGGCAAAACCCTTCTGCCAAAACTGCGTACGCGCCAAGCGAGAATGTCCCGGTTTCAGCACCATCAATATTGTCGACGAAGGTCCTAATCTTCGAGCCGCATACAACGTATTAGAACCCGAACCGTATGAAAAATCTGCATCTGTGTCATCGACATCGTCATCTACATCTTCAGAGCAAGATCATCTCGTCGGCTACCTCAAATGGCCTACAACGCCCCTACTTGAATCCAGAGAAACCGCAGATGTGGGCGTTAGTCACTATGCCTGGAATTCTAAGGCACCAAATTGGCCAGCCTCAGCTGCCATACTAGCTCCGACGCTCATGCAAGACCAATTGTTTTCGAACCTTGTCGATTCAGTATGTGGGCCATCCCTCTCAGCGATATCTTCGCACGGTACATGGCTTGCAAAAGTGGCTTGGAAGCCGGAGCGTTCAAGCGCACTGACCGAGGCCATGCGAGCGCTCTCTTTGTCTCACGCCGGTCGTACGACCAAGGATGACGCCTGGATCAAGAAGTCCCGAAGCCTGTATGGAAAGGCGCTTTACAATCTGAACACCGCGCTGCAAGATTCCAGGGAAGGTCTCTCATCAGACACGCTCAGTGCGACCTTGCTTCTTTCGTTCTATGAGATATTCGACTGTACGTCAGGGTTCTCCTGGGTGCAACATGCTGGCGGTGCTGGTAAACTCATCCGGCTACGTGGGCCAGAGCGGCATCGAGCAGGTTTTGACAGAGAGGTTTTCCTCGCCTGCCGCTATTTCATCCTGCTCGAAGCGTCTCAGCGACGGCGGCCATGCTTTTTGGGCGAGCCCGCCTGGCGCAGACTACTCCATGATATTCGGACAGATTCGGGACTATCCAAACTTCACAACACTGATGAAGACTTTTTTGAGCAGGTTGTGGTTTGTCCCGAAATATTTCACGACTCATATAAAATCATTGCAGATCCGAATGCGTCGGAAGGTGAGATCAGTAAGGTCTATTCTAAAAGCATTCTTTCTCGAGCGCAAATTCGCAACGTTCATCGTCGCGTAAGCGAATCTATGGCTAGTACGGAGACTGAGATCATGAAGTGCATCTCTTCGACAAAGGATGAGGTCTTTCCATACAAGTACGAATACCCCGATATCTCCATTGCCTGGCTTTTTTGTACATACCTGACAGTCATGTGCGCAATGGACGTATGTATCATGGGTCTGGAAGCCAAGCTAGCTGGCTTGTATCACCCCAGCGCTCCCTCCAATCGCGGCGATCCGCTGCTCCCCTTTGATCCACTGGGAGGAAGACCGCCGCGTGTACTGCTGGCTGAGTGGGGCGCTGCGTGGGACGCCGCCTACAAGCTCGGGAACGAACACGAGTGCCTGGCCGAAATGACGGATTACGCGCGAGAGATTTGCCAATCGGCCGACTACCTGTCACGGGCGCCTTTCCTAGGGCCGCTCTTCTTGATCTTCTCCCTCAGGATGGCGCTGCGAATGCCCATCTCAAGACGAGAGAAGGATTGGATACTCGACAAGCTGGAGGATGCGTCCCAAACCATGGGCCTGGCAGGGACTGAAGTCCAAAGATATCGTGTTCAGCAAGCGGAGGGGTTCGGCGGGGAGTGGGAGTGGGAGGCTGCCACTGACGGGGCCGACGAAGAGAGCGAATGGCTCCCTATCGACCCGACACTGCAGTCCAAAGCTCCGCTATCCCTTGATCGTCAGATCCCTTGAGACATGGATGACATCGTGATCAAGGAGGGGAATGCCATGGGATCAGCCTCAACCACGAAGTCTGTATCTTATAAATTGCATCCTGCAAGCGCGCGAAGCTGTGCAAGACCCGTCAACGAATATTCTCTCAGTGTATCAAGAAGGATGCAGCCATAGTCGCCCTCGTTAATATAAGATATGACAATCTATTGATCAACTGCGGGAATGTACCCAAAGGCCGAGATTGGTGGATAAAAGTGCGCAAAGCCTTGCACAGCCCTACGACCATCGGACAAAGGTCGCATGCTCAGCCATTCGCATAGAAGACCGCTAGAAGGACGCTAGAAGGACACGTGTCGTTGTCGATCACTTTCTGACTTGGGAGTGGAATGACGCCGGACTTCTAAGGTTCTTATTTTTGGGTGGGTCAGCCGCCATAGTGACTGGCCAAGGCTTCCTTCCAACCCGAAGTGAATGAAAGACTGAATTTGGGTTGGTTCGATGCACTGCCTGATGAAGATGGATGCCTCCGAGGTTCGTATATAAAATCTCTCTTCTCCCGCTACGAGTCCAACCTTCGAACCACTTTTTACTTTGAAATGGAGATAAAACTCCTGGCTCTGCTTTACAAAAAGTAAAATCTCGATATTGATCATTTGACATGCCTCTCTTTAAACGATCCAGCAACGTGGCTACCTCGGGGGAGAACCCACTTCCCACTCCACCTAGAGATGAATCTCCTCCGCCAGCATACACATTTCACGCACCCGACACTGCTTCAGCTGGACCACCCGACATCACCGCTGCCTTCTCAAATCTCAACTTGAATTCTACAGAGCAACCCACCCCAGACCAGTGCCTCGCTCATCTGAAAGTGCTCGAATCATTTCATCAATTGCGGGAGGATGTGGCAACTCGCGATGGCCTCTTCGGCATCAAAGATTCTTTCCTGCCTGCCTGCAATGACGACAAAGAACGGGCCCAGCGTCTAATGCAGATCCGCGAGAAGAGATGGGCGGTGTATGTGACCAAGGCAGCGCAAAGATTCGAGAAATGGTGGGCATTGAGCGTGCAGCCCGGTGCAAAGCCTTTGAGTCTTGATCGAATGGAAAAAGCTTCAATGTACGATTTCATGCGAAGACAGAACAATCATTTCCAGTGGCATGCTGGTCGCTTGCCTCCCATCGGTAAATTTTCCTCGCGATCATGTACGAGGACGTCCTGACAGATTGATGCAGATGTGCTCATGATTTGGCATGCGTATCACCTGAACCCTCGAGACTATCTGGAAGACTGTCTTCGTTTCGGCAAGATGGACACCTGGAAAGCAGGCTTGCCCTGGGCGGAAATTAACTCCTGTATTGACAACAGTACCTTTGAGTATACGGCGATAGAGCCGGCACAAGCCTTCTGGAGGAAAGTAACAGGACTTGCCTGGGACAGCCTCAATGATGATCAAGACGCCAGCATCCCGTGTCCGATGTGTCACAGGCTTGTCGAAATTCCATGGACAGGTTGGACCAGCGAGAAGCACTGGCAAGTAGGCTCGAAAACCACGTTGCGGGGTGAGTCGGCAGCAACTGGCTTTGCGGACAAAGCTATGCACGCCCAATGCCATAGCTGCCGGACGGATTTCACCGGTGAGACTTTGAAGTTGGCCAAATTTCGTAAAGATTTCGAGGATCTACGGAAATTCGCGACTCCCATGCCAGGCACTATCCTAGACGTGGATGGTAAGTCCCAGCGTGGTTATGCTGGTATCCATGTTTGCTGAATCAAAATAACCAGGCAAACCGGGAAAAGTTTTGTTTGGTTCTCGTCCCTTACCATCTTTCCCTGATCGATTACTCCTCAAAGACAAGGATCTTCAAAAACGAATCAACGATGCGACCAACCCAGCCTTCAATGCAAACGAGATGGCAAGTGTGCGTACAGCGATCGAGGGTTCATTAGTACATGGGGATGGCATCCGCATTGCGAACGGCAGCCGTACCAAGCGGTTGAGCAAAGAGGAGCGCATCGCCATCCGCCGCATGATGTCTCGTTACTGGGGTAACTCCTCTCCCTTCGCCCTCGACCTCGTTGGCGCCGTTATCCGCCAAGGTTCCTTCATCGAGAAGATGCACGCCATCGACTGGATTCATTCCCCTGCCGCTGTGTCGACGATGAAGCGGCTCATCACCAAATATACCCGCTACATGAGCATCATCTCCCAGCATCCCAACAAAGTCGCTGTCCCTACCCTCGACGTCGACCTTGCCTGGCATACCCATCAGCTCTCCCCACAATCCTACTACAGCTACACCGTCCGCAGAACGGCCAAGTTCATCGACCACGACGACAAAATCGACGAGACCGCCCTCTCCAACTCCTTTGAGTGGACCTCCAAGACCTATCAGCAGATGTACAAGGAGCTCTACTCCGAATGCACCTGCTGGTACTGCGAAGCCATCCGAGAATCCACCCACTTCCTCTCATCCTCCAACCCGTTGTCGCGCGCCTTCAAGTCATCGTCCTCCTCGGCCATCGACGATCAACTCGCCAACCTCCACTCCGCCTCCGAGCACACCACAGGGCCCCACATCTCCGCCCACAACGCCATCAAAGCCGATACCCTTCACAGCCGCACCCAGCGCGAACGGGCCCTCCAGAGCAAACTCGAGTGGGATTACCAGCGCGCGTGCCATCGCGCCAGAAAGCAAGGCCGGAACCCACCGCCTAGTCGGGACGAGTACATCCACAATTATGCGTATATGGGGATGTATCCGATCTATATGCCATACTATGCGCCGTACATGGGCGATCCGTGCGTCACTCCGGGGGTCTACGCCAACAATCCCAGTTGTGCGAGTTTTGTGCCGGGAGCGCCGGGCAATTGCTGCGCTGGTGCTTGTGGTGGTGGCGTTGCTGCAGGGAGTTGTGGTGGCGGAGGAGGTGCAGGTGGTTGTGCTGGGGGCGCTGTCGGCGGAGGAGGGTTCGGAGGGTGTGGTGGTGGCGGTGGAGGTGGGTGTGGAGGAGGCGGCGGTGGTGGGTGTGGTGGTGGTGGAGGATGTTGAGAGGATATCTCGACTCAGGCGGATGTTCACGATACTATAACAGCCATGGTGACGGTCGCACCATGAAGACTTGATCTGGATTCATATCCGTCATCTGTACGCCACGGGGTGTTGACGACTTGACGTTGGGCGTTATCTCCTATCAACGATTCCAGATGAATCATTCTACATCTCACAGAAGTCCCACTGATCTCCCCTCCTCGCTGAGTGAATTGAAAGTCCCATCTGTCCCTCGTAGTCTTCTCCTCGAGGCAGTGGCCGAGGGTCGGTGACAAAAGTGAGCCCCCGCTTTCGGGGCTTCTGGGGGTCTTGGTTTTACGAAACACCAGCTTCGCAAATACTCATTTCCTATTGAAATTCTCTGAAAGTCGGATCAAGATCTCTTTGCATCTTGATTCTTGATTGCAAATTCTTTCAGAATCTTGACTGCGAATTCTCTCGGAATTTTGAAGCCTTTCTAGTATGTAGTAGCACTAAAAGCCTTGGAGTACACCAAGGTCTTGGCGTTTCTGTTATCTATTTGGTATTGAATCGTTTCAATCTTGCCGTAACTTATTTGGCTACCTCAGCAGTGCCTCCCAATAAGCACACCTTATGAGCCCCAAGAATAGAAAGCCTAAGAGAGCCTTTAGGGTCGAGTCTCTAGGGACGGTGCCTGGGAGCATAGAGTACATTATTTGATACAATAAAATTACAGCTCAGAATTGATAACGAACACCCGCAGAGTTTAGCGTACTCCAGGACTTTTTAGTGCGGACCTCCGTAAGGGACGCTGGTAAAGAGAAAAGTTCCATGTCTTGGCAGTGGGTGCTCACTTTTATCACCGACCCCTCGGGCGTCCGTAACATTTGACCTCATCTCTCCTCAATTCCCTATCGACCTATCGTACCTTTCAACAACTCTCTCCCTTCAGCCTCGCGATCGCAAAGCTCGTTTCCAAAATTCCGCCCATCCCCATCCAGGTGAGAATGCCTGATCGTGATTATGGGGACGGAATCGCTACAGCCAACTCACGAAGGCCCGTCGTCGCCGCATTACATTGGGCTAAAGGCATGGGCGATGTCGCAGTAGACCACGCCGCTTACTCGATCCGCTGCATATCATAAATACGAGCCTCCGTTGACATGCCCAATCGATATCCAGACAGAACGTCCGCTCGTCCGTTCAAGGACTTCAAGGTCAAGTCTTGGCCTCAGCCTTAGGTTGATCGCCGCCGCCGAAGACGTCCACGAGTCAGATTCAATAGTGGAAAATAATCCGTGCATCGTTCGAATTACGAAAATAAGTTATTGAATCTTATTGTCGAGCTTATCTGCTTGTCATCTTGTTCGGCCGTATCGTCCTGCTACGAATCGGGCCGCATCATGCATGGCCTGAAAAGCTGGAAAGCGCCACATGTTCGCTTTCAGACTAGCACACGTGACTGCGTCTGACTGCATCTGCATGAGCCCTCTTCAATTGGGGCAGAAGTCCGCAAGATTGGCCAATCCAACGCAGAGCAAGTGCTTTGCCAAGAGAAGGCCCTCGTCTGACCTGGATTCAGGGATGTGTCTGTGACTCTGCGTTGCCATAAAGGTTTGGGTCCAGCTCGTGGAGCGCAAATGGCGGAGGTCGAGACCGGTCGCGATCCTGCAGAGTCATCAAATCGCTGGCTGCTTTTACACACAGGATCCAGGAACTCAGCCTTCTCTGGGTATTGGCAATAGTAATGATACTCCGAAATGGCATGGCTGGGTATCGCCTGCAGTCCTCGCTGGAGCAATCGTCCTTTTCCATCTCAACCGCATCACGTCACCAGCAATGAATGCCTACTCGAAAGACAACATTTCTTACGCCTACAATCCGGTCATCACAAATGATCGCACTCCATGGCGTGCCAGTCTATGGCGTCGACTGCCTTGGCTAGGATTCGGGGCTCTACTGGGGGTACTTGCTGGAATCGCAGCGGCCATCGCTATCCTGGTGCTATCCAATGAACAGCCAGTAAAGTCATGGAGTCTGCAGCCAACGGTGTGCTTGGCTATCGTCACGGCAATAACCAATATTTTGCTCCATTTTGCGCTCACCGAAGGGGTGAATGTGGCCTGGTGGAAGCGTGCAACGGATGAGAATACTGAGGTGGCTGATCTGCATCGATATTGGAGCTATGGGAACAGTTTGTTGGCCGCAATGACGTCTGGCAGGCATGTCAACATGGTTGCCGTTGCTTGCATCTTCGTTGCGATTGGACCTGTCAACGGTCCCCTATTGCAAAGAGCCTCTCGTGTGACCGTCGCCCGTTTCCGGCAGACTACAAACGTGCGCATCAACATCGCGCAAGAGCTTCCGAATGGCTATACGGGTTATCTCAGTGGACGTGGCCTCGGCGTTGGATTACTTGCCCCTGCATTCACTCAGACGGTGCAAGGCGAAAACAATCAAGCTGTGATAAATGTGACTGCGGCTGGATGCACAGGCCAGTGCAATACAACCATTCCAGGCGCCGGCTTTGCCATCAATTGTTCGGTGTCGACCATGCCCTATGCTCTCACACCCGAGGTACCAGCTGGCGAAACATTTAATACGTCACAAGAAGTTGTGGCAAACGGTACCCTGTCATTTGGCTCCTACCTTCAATGGGCCGCGCACGTCCCGGGTACAATCAACCTTGGTGTCCAATACAAGAACGATCCGGCCTGTGATGGCGAGCTACAGATTCGCAACTGCACCATGACGGCCGCAGTGGTCGACTACCCTGTCATCATCAACGGCAACAAGTCCACCATCGAGCTTGTTCCCGGCTCTAGCATGTTCGACGACAAAATCATCAACCAAACCGACGTCCTTCTGAACGATCAACAAGGGCCCACAACGCTCGGAGGCCTCGGCAAAGCACTGAGCAACACCTACAACTCAGAGGCACACCTCCGTTTCGTCGGCGCGGTCGGCTACGAGCTCATTACAACGGGTGCAACAGCGAACCGTTACGCCGTCATCGCGGAAAACTCCACCGTGGGCTCTGGTATGGGATCTTACGCCAATTGCGACCTCTCCTTCACGGACCCTTCCAACGACCTTGTCCAAGGGGTTCGAAGTCTGATGTTCCGTACTGCCATCGCCGCTGCTAATCCCTCCATCTCTGCGGATTCGCAATACGTGACCGCGCAAGAGTCCACCACCCTCCCCATCTACGAGTCCCATTACCTCTACCTTGGCTTGGCCGTCCTCGTTACATCTCTCGGTTGGCTCGCCATGCTGCCCATCTTTCGAGGATGGTGGCATGTCGGCCGGACCGTGACGATGAGTCCTGTCGAGACGGCCAAGGCGTTTCGGGCGCCGATGCTCGCGAGTTCGGACGGCAACGCGGAGATTGATAGTCTCTTGGAAGAAGTTGGTACCAGGCCAATCCGGTATGGAGCTGTGGCGACGGGCGGAGAATATAGCCGGTTGGAGCTGCACGAGCCGCGGTATGTGCAGAAGCCGTGGGGAGGGCAGACATTTGGGGGATGGAATTGATTGTGCACTGAAATTCATCTACATTGGTGAGATCCAAAAAAATAAGAAGACGGGACAAAATGGTCAACAACTTTGTCAAGCAAATTTGGCAATTGCTGTAATCCACACATCATCCCAGGCTCAGAAAATCAATCGAATGCCAAACACTTTATGCCCGTCATCTCCACAACGCCCAGGTTACCATCCCTAACACCCCATCAAAATCCCCGCCACCGCAGCAACAATAGCAACAACTCCCACCTTCCCCGGACCTCCACCAGCACATCCATTCCCGCTCACCATAGTCGCACTCCCCAGCCCCGCGGCCGACCCCTGCGTAGTGGGAAACGGATTCCCAGCCGCTCCGCCAGTCTCGCTCGCCACAGGCCCCGCCTTGGACGTCGCCACGCGCCCCACCGCCCCCGTCGACGCCGCCGCGTCCGCAGAAGTCGCAGCAGGGAACTTCTCCGTCACCGACGCCCCTGTCGCCGCAGCGGTCCCTCCTCCCGTCTCCGTGGCAGCGGCACCGGCATCATCGGCCGTCGTCGCAGCCTCCAGAATGGTAGCGGTGTCGGAGCAGAAGAGGGCGGCGTACCCGGAATCCGTGAAGGTGTAGCGGGCGCAGTAGGGGGAGGCTGAGTCCGTGCTGCCAAACAAGATTTCCTTGCGTTAGCGCACACACATGCAAGCCCCCAACCATGACTTCCCCACCCATTCACCCACAACTGACCAGCGCAAATCCATGCTGTTAAAATCCAAATCCGTGGCGTCGATGGAATTGTAGCAGGTCGTCGTGTAGGTGCAGTCGGTTAGGGAGTACCCGGCACCGGGGACGGTGCTGGCGCAGCAGCCGGCGGCGCCGATAAGGGGGTTGAAGCCGCAGTAGCCGCTCTGGCAGGTAATGGGGGATGCTTCGGGAAAGTCAGAGGGGATGAGCGAGGATGGAGGGGTTTCCTTGTGGATGTTTTTTTTAGGGGGGCGAAATGAGTCAGGGTGAAGAAAGAGGCAGGGATGGAGAGAGAGAGAGGAGAACTTACCAGCTAATCCATTGACGTATCCGCAGGCGTATGGGTCCGCCATGTTTGGCTATAGCACGATACTTAGGAACCTTTTTGGGGATTTGGATCCGGAAGAAAAGGACTGAGGTAGTCCCTCTCTCTCTCCGGCAGACACTACTATTTATAAGGAGATGAAATAGAAACAGACAAGGCGCTGGATCTTGGATACCCCATCTAGACTCCCCTTCAATGCAAGCAGAACCCCAGGGAGGGTGGGTTGAGGCTCTGCGCACGAATCAGATCTCCTCATCGGGATGGTGGCGCATAGATAAAAGCGGCAACGTGTGCTTGCCTGCAAGGCGCGCCTCACTTTCCGATGCCAAGAGCATACGATTATGATTTTTGGATGGGGAGGCTGGGTCAGGTGATGCAGGGGAATCGCTCGAAATAGATCTCGGAATGGGGTTGATAGAGATGGTGACAGATGATTATTGCTCACCAATCTCACTTTCAACGAGCTGAAAAGCAGGAACGGTGTGGTGGCTCTGCAGGAATTATGTAATTCGGCGTACCTGATTGAAAGACTTTCCCCCCCCCTCAACATAATGACAAGGCATTGTAGAACTTTTAGCAACACTACCGTCTGCCTTGTTCTTGGGTTTTCCTTTTTCCCCCTCTCCTTGTTCTTTTTACGTATTGGTGTGGAGAATTTCGGTTTCCACCACGGCATCAACTTTTTGGAGGGGTGCATGTGTCTCTCTACCTCTCTTTCTCTGTGCCTCGCAACGCAATCCTCAGACCTGCGATGAGAATTTGAAAATTTCCAAACCAGAGGCTGCCAGGACTTCGCGTCGTGAATGGACACGTGTTCGGGCTGTTCAGCTGTTGCCATCCGATGAACTTTCGCGCACCGTCGTTGGCAGCCTAGCAGCTGCTGGTGGGAGATTTTCAACCCTCTCACGGATCGAGTGACGAGCAGTTGAGTATTGAACACAAGAGTCTTAGACGTGAAGCTCATGTACGAGAGCACACCAAGGCCATCGAATGCGAGCAATAGAAATCCAACAGGACGGGTTGCATCGTTGTCATTATCCGATGTACATGCTGCGACTTAGAGAGATGATTTAAAAATGCTTTACATCTTCGTTGGGCTTGCGGGTAGCGACTCATGGCTCGGAAAGCTTCGTTTTCCAGCATTGATGAATGTATGTATTTCATACTCCACAACCGATCAATTTTTCAGGCGAGCGTGGCGTGAAAAGGAGAAATATCTCCAACCCTAAATCTACACCCGTTCGGCATCCATGTCATTTTCATGACGACGTGAAACAGTGACGTATGAGCAGACCCACAAAACAAACAGCAGCCGCCTGACAATCAACATTCAAAATCACAACCTAACTTTAACATCCCTCACTTGCACCACAATTCTCATCGACGAGATCAAGACCTGTTCCCGAATCAACACCTAAATTTTCATACAGCATGAGTGCCTCACGCAACGCCGAGGCAAACGCCAACCAACCTGGCGAGTTCGGATCTCATGTGCCACGCACCGCCCCCGAAACAACCACCGGTGTACGACCTTCCCCCATCCTCCCTACCCCGCCCTAGCTTCCAAATACGAAAACCCCTCTCCCATCCTCCATAAACTGACCCTACCCCCCCAACAGCACCAACCAGGCCGCCAAGTTGGCAACGACGCCGTCCCCGAATTCCACGCCCAAACTCTCCCCGCCGGGTCCGCCCCTGCCTCTTCGACTTTCACCCCCAACACGACCTCGGAAGTCCCCGCGCAGGCCCCGGACAACACGCTCAACGAACGCAGCCACGGCAAGGAATCCACCAAAACGACCGCCTCCTCCACCCTCGGCGGCGCCACCTCGGGGGACGTGCACGCCGGGTTGGGGCAGCCGATGTCCGGGATGACGAGTTCGGAAGCGCGACACGAGGGCGCGCACACCAGCAAGAAGCAGTCTGCGGGATTGCAAGGGGTTGGAGCGAGCGGGGCGGGGAGCGAGGGGTATCAGACTGCGGATGAGAGGTTGGATCCGAAGCAGCGGGGGCTTGAGAGGGATAGTGCGGCGGGAACGGCGGGGCAGAAGGAGGGGACCGGGCAGGATAAGGGGCCGAGTGCTTCGGAGAGGGAGAATGTGCAGGCGGATCAGCTTTGAGGGGGACGGTCAAAGCGATTGAGAGGGAAGGGGTGGCATAGGGTGGAGGTTGGGGGGATCCAGCGTGCCTAGGTATGCATAGCTTCGAGCACTGATGGGGCATGCAAGTTATGATGGTCTGTTCACCTTGTGATATGCAGCTTTGGCCCCAGCATTCTGTCGCCACCCGATGATCGCCACTCAGGCGGATCTTCACATCCCTCCACCAATCTATGGAAATCCACCTATGCATGTGCTCAATCTGTCCGACTTACAGCAGCGTCACCTAATCATTGAAATGGAATACGATCACCAGATATCATGAAAGAGATGCAAATCTACGCAATAACAATCCCTCGAACAAGTCAAAGCACGCACATACAACCCGCAAAAGCTGTAAAATGTCCTCTCGCAACAGCCGTAATGTCTTGGAACAGGCCTGTAGGAATTCTAGCCGACGGCGACCATTACAATATCATGTACACAATGCAACAGTAATCCTGGGAAGGGCAAGAAAGCTAGTCACTCGAGAATCCCATGATGCGGCGAAGGAAGCTGCAAGGACGATTTGGGGTACCGGGATTCTTGCCCGGTGCGTGGGCAGAAGAGAGCGCGAAAGAAGCACCTTGCAATTCTTGAAAAAGGGCGCAGATGTGCGCTTTGACATGTGAAGGCGTTTGTGTGATCTGGGTCATAATATGTGTAAAGTGGAGATATCCAGTCTCTGATACAATACTTTGGGCTTCCCACCCCGTATCTTGGCTAGGAATAGTCAGCACGCCAGCCTCGGTCTCGCAACGCAAAGGGGGTCACATACCAGCTAGTCCGAATCTCCAGTGTGCCAGCGAAGCTTGCCCAACTTCGTGGCACATCTGCTCTCTGACGCAGACAAGATATTGCTCCTTCCACGCCTCGGTCCCTCCCCCCCAGCTTCAGTCGTCTTTCCCATCCCTGCCCCTCGCCTCACACCACCCGTATATCCTCTCCCATTGTAACCTAAACCCCACTCCCAAAACCCCATCTCGCAAACCCCCCCACCCGAGGCTACTCCCCCCTCCCCCCCTCCGGACTCCTACTCCTACTCCCCCCCCTCCCCCCCCTCTTCTTCCCTGCCCCCTTCCCCCCCTCCTTCGTCGTCGGCGGGGGTCTCACAAACGCCCAATCCACGCCAACAGTCTGATCCAGGAGCTTCGTGCCCCCCGCGCCCTCAATCGCCGCGCGCGCCTCCTTCTGCGTGGGGAACTCCACGAGCGCGTACCCTTTCACGTACCCGGTCCGGCGGTCGAGGTTCATGTGCAGGTTCTTGATCTCGCCGTACTCGCCGAACAGGTCTTGGAGGTCTTCTTCCGAGGCTTCTTCGTGCACGTTGGTCACGAGGATGATCCAGCCTTCGATGGAGCGGACGGCGACGGCGCCGGTGGAGGTGCGGAGGTCGGAGCCTGGGGGGGGGGCGGGGGGTTTGGTGGTGGTGGTGGTGGGGGTGGGGTCGATGTCCATTTCGGTGGAGGCCATGATGGTGGGGAAGTGGATTATTGGGCGGGTCTATATTGTGCGGTGAAAGAAGTGTGGGTTGTGGCAGAGATGAAGACGTTGGGGGTTTTCTGGGGTGGAAAATGGTCGGGATGTTTTGCAAGCAAGGCTTGGTAGGGCTGGCTTGCTTTGGCCAATGAGAAGGCTAGCGTGTGGGCGTAGTCCGCCAAGATTTGCGGCGGAGGTTCACTCGTTCGCTTCTCAGCCGGACTTGACGTCGAAACGGGACGAAGGATCGAAAGGCAGCAGTGCCAGCTGTGCACTGCCGCTTCAGGCTGGGCGCTCAAGAATAGGTATATACAATGGAAGTCCTCTTGAAAATTTTGTCATGTTTTGTTACTTGCCCAGAAGCTTTCCTGCTGGCAAAACACGTTCCTGCGATCCACAATGGACAAACTACCCTTGTATGCGGAAAAACAATCATTGCCGGGGGGGCACACTGTTGTGATAGGAGGAGATGCCAGGTCTAGCAACATTATGAAGAGGATTGGCACCTTCACGTCAACTCTTCTCTTCGTTGCATGCATTTTCCTGCTCGGTGAACGAGTGGCTGAATACCGTCACCACATCCTTCAATCGCCCCCTGCCAGGTTTCGTCATGCAGAGCCGTACTATAGCCAATCGCTCGTTGGTGTGGGTATAGACCTCACAGTCGACTATGGGTGGGTCGTTCTCGAAGGCAGCAAGCGATCTGAGCGAATACTAACGGATGTCCATGGCAATCCAGCACGATTTCCATCAGCCATGGCGCAAACAATACACAAAGTCTGGCGAAAGTGGATGGCTCTGATGAGTACAAGGCTTTGATGGCTCGAGCGTCTCTAGACAGCGCGCCTGGTCCATCGTATGTCGACACAGCTGTTTGAGGTGGCACAAGCTGATTCGGAGTTTCCTACTAGTCACCCTCATCCAAAAGCTGCTGAAGGCTCACCTGACAAAGCCCGAGAAGCGATGCGTCCCCTAGGCAAGCAGAGGGTATCGCCCTCAACAAGCGATATCTTGGTTCTTGCCGAGATGATTGATTCACTGATGGCTTATCAACACGACTCCAATGCTCGGTCTGCAGTAATATCGGCCCCTAATCTGCCGGGTCTGCTTTATGAGGACATCAAAGAAGCCTTCGACCTTCTTGGCCTTCAGCTCCTCGATACGAGGTTTCGCCACGATCCTCTCACTGGGAAGAGTGCATCCGCCTATGCGGGACACGCCTTTGGGCTGTGCAATGATCGTGAAAACCCGGATGGCTGCCTGGCTGAAGCGTCTTCAAGCCTTCCGAACCAGCACATCATGGTAGTAGAATGGACGCGCAACGCTTTCTTGGCTCGCAGAACCTACGTTGGAGGGTTTTCAACAGTGACTGAGCCGTCTTTCGACCAACACATTCAAGACTTTACACTTGGGTCTGACAAGGCCGTTGTGGGCCAGCCATACTGGAGCAAGGTCCGCTCCCAGATAGGGCAGCTCCTGGATCAAGAACCGTATGCGACGAAGCCTCTGACCAAGGTGATTCTTGTAGGCGAGAGTATCGAGCATGACAGCTTTTTGCAGCGACTACTTCAAGATGTACTGAAGGAAGCAAAGCTGGGCGAGAAGATGCCAGAGATCCTTGTGGACGACCCAGTCTTCGTGGTTTCGAAAGGAGCCGCAGAAATGGCACGACGAGCAAAAGACGATTCACAGGTGTAGGCCCATTGGAAAGGTCACTGGTCCTTGAGAGGAGGACTGCCTAAGGATTGACCGGTAAACATCGCCAAGGATAATCTCATTGTGGCAACGTCGTTCCTTATGATACTTGAGTAGCCAAACCTTGGCGGTGAACGATTGTCTAGAATTTTGGGCGCAATTCCGAAACGTGTCCAAATTTTGCCGCTCTTCTAGTGATACGTATAGAGTCATGTAGGACAGCTTGGAGTCACCATCTTGTAGGCTGACATGCGAGATGTCAAAGAGGATGAACTATGATGGTCCGCATTTTTCTGGCAGCGTTCCGGTCACTTGATTACGGGTAGCGTGAGCTATCTCACAGCACAGTACATGACGTACCGGCTGTGAGACATCCTCGCTTCGCCGAAACGAAGTAAAGACTCCATGGGATTCTTGTATCAAGGCAGAGGATCACACGTATTGCTGCGTTCATATGATTTTGATACGACAAATAGCGCATACATGGGACAAAAAAGAGGAGGAGGCCATTGATGGCCAGGATGTAATGACCTACTGATAACGCTCTCCATTGTGTGAGTCAATATTTGGGAATTCATGTCCAATAAGACTGTTTTCATAATGCAATGACCAATATACTCGCACGTTCACAAGTACGTTCTTTTTTCTAGGCCTTCGTTCAAGCACTCTCAGTCAGACCTTGGAGAGTGCAGATTCAATTGCCTCTCTCAACGCATCTCCTTGATCAGAGACTGGGCAGTGGCTGTTATCCAGCTCTGATCATCCCATGTCGATTGAAGATCGAATGAGTTTTTGAATCGGTAGACATGTCTATAGATCTCCCTCTTATTGGAAGAATCACTTCATTTACCTCAAATCCAGAGCAGACCTCATCTTTTTCTTTACGTTGCAAGTTCAATTTCGTCCTGACTTGGCCCTTTTTCTTATTCAAATACGGTAGTTGCTCGTCATTTGAAGCCATTGTGGGTGTCACGATGCCGACTTGTGAAGATTTACTCCCTCGCAATTTGATCATGGGCACGCTCGAAATGAACATGATATCTACACCCCCGCTAGCTACCATTGGAATCTAGCGTGCCAAGCATCCTAGCATCTGAATCGAAAATGAAGAACCAGCAACTTCCCGTCAAACTTCCCGTCAAACTTCTCCTTCTCTCGTCCCCCGGTCGCAGGGCAGCTTCGTTTCCCTCAAGAATCTTCTGTCACCACTTCTATTCCATCACGTCCGATCATCGCTCACTCCGTGAAGCCATCCATAATGGGCAAGCCGAAGCGCAAGCACCCCAACATCGACGAGACTCTAGCCCGCCCTTGGTGCTACTATTGCGAGCGCGACTTTGATGACCTCAAGATCCTTATTAATCATCAAAAGGCCAAGCACTATAAATGTGAGAGATGCAATCGAAGACTGAATACCGCTGGAGGTGTGTGAAGCGCATTCAATGCCTGCTCTGGGAGCCAAAAGATCTGATCGCATTCTTCTAGGACTATCGGTTCACATGACACAAGTGCATAAAGAAACTTTGACTTCGATTGAGAATGCCCTGCCCAATCGCGCTGGCCTCGATGTGGAGATCTTCGGCATGGAAGGTGTACCCGAGGACATCATTCAGCAACACAATCAACGCCTCCTGCAACAGTTCGCAGAGGAGGAAGCAGAAAGAAGAGCCTCGACGGGCAATCCGGCACCAGGCAGCGCCGGAGCTGCTGGAGTCAAGAAACCCAAAATGGAGGGTCCATCGGATCTGAAGCAGCGTTTGGCTGAGCATAGAGCCAAGAAGGCCGCCAACGAAGCTGCTGGCGTGGGCAGCGGAAATAACACCCCTCTTGCGAGCATGCCGGAGCAGGCTCAAAGTCCGGGCAATTATGTGAGTCACTACTTCATCCTTGGCTTGATCCTTACTGATCTCATCCTAGCCTGGATCTGCTTCTCCCGGCTATCCTCAGCAGCAGCCTCAGTTTGGAGCTCCTCCTGGTAATGCCCCGTATCAAGCGCAACCGCAATCCTATGGTCAGCAGCAGCACCCGTCCTTTCAAGCCCAATCGCCTCCTCCATACGCGCCCCAACCGTCAGCGTTCAGTCCGCCCGGTATGCCTCAATTTCCCAACAACCAGGCCTTTGGACCTCCACAACAATTTCAGCCATCAGGAGGCCCAGGCTTCCAGCAGCCACAATTCCAGAATGGCCCTCTGCCATTCAATGGACCACCTCAGTTCCAGGGTGCGCCCTCACCTTTCCAGAATGCCCCTCCCCCACAATTCCAACAAGGCGGTCCTCCGCCTCAATTTCAAAACGGCCATCAACAATTTCAACCTGGCCCGCCCCAGCAGTTTCAGAACGCACCCTCTCCATTCCAAAATGGTCCTCCCCAACAGTATGGTCATCAAGGCCCCCAGTCGCCGTTTCAACAACCACAATTCCAGCCGCCCAGACACAACACCCCACCTCAATTCAATAGCATGGCAGGCATGCCCCAACGTCCACCAAGCTTGCCGGCCGCCCCAGGGCTTCCCCAGAGACCTTCCGTCAGTGCGCCATCTGTCAACGCGCAGCAGATGCAGCAGTTGCATCAGGGGCAAATGCCCACTCCACCCAACTCCGCGGTGCAAGGCTACCCTTCACAGACTGGTCCCCCTGGTGCTTTGAATCCTCCTCCGTCGCTTCCCTCGCAAGGACCATCGGGCGTGCCACCCGCAACTCTCGGCTCTATGACAGGTGCTGTCAATGGTGCCGAACCCAAAATCACTAGCACTCCAGAAGGCAAGGCTAGCGCTCCACAGGAGCCGGTAGCCGCGCAAGAGAAGAAAGCCGAAGACAAGAAAGGCAAAAAGGAAAAGGAAAGAAGCAATGCAAAGCTGGTATACTCAGACAATGAGGTCAGCCCCGAAGAGAAGATGGCAAAGATGTCCAGGTACGCATTCGTTCCAGTCACCGCCTGACCGCCTGAAGCCTGTCAGTATTGGGGGAATGGGAACTACCACCACAGCTTTGGCTTCGGGGAAACCGAAGGAGTCGGTGGGCTCCATGCGACAAACCATGCACTATGATTTTGAATCAGCTAAGTCTCTTGGCTATTGATCTTTACATGCCCTTGGCTTCACAAAGTGCAGCAGTGTAATCGCCAATGTCCACGACCTAGGCCTCCACCAGCATCGAGCGTGCTACAATCTCAATCCCACAAGATTGATGGGGTGAGTGGTGATGGACCTGCTGTCTGCATCGAGACTGCCTCTGACCTGCAGCTTTTGGCTAGCAATCCTTCTCCGGATCATACTTCTACACGGCCGTGATTCTGGTTGGACTATTGTATTCCTCAAGCAGCATAGAGTCAGTTTCGGAGCCGCTGCTGTTATGTAAGTCGATAATGGTTAGTCGTGTCTTCCTTACAAATCAAACCCTTCACGCATTTACCGCCGCGAATAGACGATTGAGCAATCATGCTGCGGTAGGTGATGTCTGTTGCCAAAGCTCGGCCTCTTCATACCAGCACAGCAATCACATGTCAAATGATGTTGAGCCCATTGCTTCAAGGTAATCCGTCCTTCATTCCACCTTTGACTTCTAGCTGCACTGGCGCAATTGATGGATCATTGCGGCGATCTAACCTGCCCCTTCCTGACCGATCATTGCTCCTTTTGTCTCCAACATTCAGGGTAAGATCCTGAAAGCTCAGCACTGTCTAGCATGCCTGCCCGGGATAATTTGCTTGATCCTCTAAAACAAATAGCTCTAGCGTAGCTGCATTCTACCACCATTGCGCGGTGACTCTCAATGGGTGCCCTGTAATTAAAATTTGCTCCATTCGCGCGGTACCTTGAGAAGTATCATCCGAGCTTCTGTTTCATCACATTTCAATCTGCTCCTGGCGATAACCACCTGCTCAGGACCAATTTCACCTCCTCAAGCCTCTGATAATCTTGACTCCTGGTCTGCGATATCCCTTGATGCCGTGCCTACACGCAGCGCCCACATCTTCCATCTCTCCTTCTCCAGCTCAAAGGGCCGTTGAGTCTCAGAGCGTGTGCGAATCACGTGGCTCGGCCCGTTGCAAACCTTGTGCTGCTGCTTTACACTCTTGCATCAGACCGCCCTTGCACCCTAAAACGTGTCACGTTCCAAGTAATTTCACACCTCGGACATCTGCTCAACAAAGCTATACTCGACTCATGACTACCACGTCTCTACTCTTCAGGACTAGATAGTTCTGATCAGACCTTGCAGTCCTTGTTGCTTTCACCGCTGTACATCCCTTAATCAACGTTAATGCTCATCGCACAATCGTAATGATGCAAACTGGTTGCATGCATCATCGCATTGACCATCGTCAATGGGTGATGACAAACCCATAATAACGATAGCAAGGGCGATGTTAAGCCTCAATGACATGGTCTCTCGCTCTAGGGGCCCAATACTCGCTGGTGGTAGCGAACTCGGAAAGAAATCACAGACGCCAGCCAAGCAGACCATTTCAGCCCTCATTGCCACTTATATTGCACCTGTTCCAAGCTCGAACACCAATTCTTTCGACTAGAACAAGATTTGAATCAACTTCGCTATGTATGATATCAGACCCCACCACGGTGCATGGAGCACATGGAATTACCCGTACGTTGAAGGGCCCTCTCCTGAGATTGTAGTGCGACTGCGAAATTCACAATGGCAGCCCAAGCAGCGGTGCATGGGATTGGCCGCGTGAAAGACCAATAGAGATCTCAGAATCAGCTCGCCTTATATGGGACGAAAATATCTGCCCCGCTCTCAACCAAAATGTGTACTACGAACAATCTCCCATTCTCAATGATTCCTTCGCAGCCAAATCAATACGCAGCGACTAGATCTTGGAAGTCAAGGCTGTCAAAATGAAGGTCACCTTTGTTGACTCTGAGCCTGCAGTGGTAGACCTGCTCGACGGTCTCGGCCATCTTCCCACTCAACCGCCGTCCCTGTACCTGGACATCGAGGGCGTGCGTCTCTCGCGGCGCGGCTCGATCTCCCTTATCCAGCTTCTCGTTTCTCCCCAACAGCGCATCTATCTAATCGACGTCTTCGTTCTGAAGGATGCGGCATTCTCCACGGCCAATGGTTTGGGTACAACCTTTCGATCGATCCTCGAATCTGCTCAGGTGCCCAAGGTGTTCTTCGATGTCCGCCACGACTCCGACGCTTTGTTTGCTCATTTCCAAATCTCGCTACAATGTGTCCACGACCTCCAGCTTTTGGAGCTAGCGGCCTGCCCTTACCTGCGTGAGAGGGTACTGGGGCTGGGCGAGTGCATAGAAAAGGACGCGCAACTCCCACGTAAAGACGTTGCTGTCTGGAAAGCTACAAAGCAGAAAGGGCTGCTTCGTTTCTCCCCGGAACATGGAGGCTCCTACGAAGTGTTCAATTCACGTCCGATGCTGCAAGACATCGTTGACTATTGCACGCAAGACGTTGTGTATCTACCGGTGCTGTGGAAGGTCTACACTCGAAAGATCTCGCCAAAGTGGATGAAAAAGGTGATGCACGAATCGCGCGAAAGGATCATTGCATCGCAGAAGGAATCTGATGAGCTAACGGGCCGGGAAAGAATCTTGAGCCCGTGGGCAAGATCTGCAAGGTCTGGCCGAGAGAAACAGCAGGGCAGCAATGGCGCCGGAAGTCCTGAAAAGAAGACAGTGAGTGCCAGCGCACAGATAGCTGCAATCGAGGCAACAAGGAAAAAAGCGGTAACCCAGACAGAGAAGAAAACAGATTCAGAACCTTTAGCAGGTCCCGAGGCAGGTCTGCGCCGATCAGCAAGATTAGCAGCTAGGCAGGTGTCCAAGGGTGCTATTGGACTCGAAGGCCCGCTATCAAAACTTGACCTCTCTAAAACAAACCCTGTCTGGACATGCATTATATGCAGCAGGGAAATGCAGCCAGACCAGAAGGAGGATCACCTCGTAGGAAAACAGCACATTGCACGTGTCAAGCGAATTCCGGCTCTCCAGAACAGTACACCCAAGGGCAAACCTTTCAAACAGATGAAGGACAGTAAAAAGAGCCCTCAGTCAGGAGGTTCTGCAGCTAAAGCTGCACCCTTCAAAACAAAACGCGAAGATACTCAAGACAAGGGCATGACCAGCAAGAATTGGCAAGCAGTGGTTCCTCAAATTCCAAGAATAGGACAGCCTTACCCACCTGATCAACTGTTTGTTGGGTTTCAAGGAGGAACAGCCCCTCAAAATCACCAATACGAGACATTGTGTGATCTGGATGATCTGGGGCAAGAGACATCATGGCCTTTCGAGGATATGGATTACAATGCTTGCGACAAAGACTGTGGATGGTGTGGACACTGCATGGACGGGGTAGATGTATGAGGACATGATACATGAAATGCTGGCTGACTCCCAGATATAACGGCATGGAAAGCTCGCTGGTTCTCAGAGGTAATGACTCATTCATGAGATGGCCGAAGTCTATTTCACTTACCGTTTCAATAATCCACTCTTGTTCATTCCGGATTCTGCGTCGTCTCAAATTCTCTGAAGATCTCGTGTAACCTCTGCCTCTCCTTTTCCGGGCCAAAAATGCATTCGATTGGCTCTCTTGCGAGTCTCATCAGATCATCCTTGCCCAATCCAAAAGCTTCAGCAACAAGTCTGTATTCGTTACTCAACGGACTCCCAAAGACACCCACATCATCTGTCTATTACCCAGCGTCAGTCAACATGCACCACACCTCTCCAGAAGTCAAAATCTTCATAACACTCACACACAAACAAATCCTCCCGCCCTTGTCCCACCACCACCCAAAATGGTGCCCCCGGACCCCATCCTCCGTCAACCCCGCCATGACATTGCAACTAACACACAACTCCACCCCCAACCCCCGCTCCAACACCTCCTGCCTGATCCCCTCACCGGGGTGACAAACATGCCCCACCCGATCCGGCCCAAAATCCAAAAGCGCCCGCAACTCCTCCCCCCCTCCCCCTCCCCCTCCCTTCTCCACCTCTGCAAAATGCACCGTGACCCTTAACCCCGCCTCCTTCCCCCTCGCAAACGCACCCGCGAACCGGCCCACCCCATCCCCGGAAGCGGCGTGCGGATCCCCGCACAGATCCAGCCCCACCACCCCACGATCACGGTACTTGACAGCGAGGTCGACGACCTGCATGGCCTCGGCGACGGTGTTGCGCCGATCGATGCTGAGGATGAGGTACGTTTGCATCATCGGGGGAGCGCCATGGCTGCTGCCTTGCTGTTGCTGTTGCTGCAGCTGCTGCGCCTCCTCAGCGGCGGCGGAGAATTCGGCGATGCAATCCAGCACCGTGCGCACGTACCCATCCTTCCCCTCCCCCAGATCCCGGGGTGTGGTCCGGAGTTCCAGATACACGACCCCGTCGGCGCGGAAATCGGCGAGGACGGCGTTGGTGGTGGTGGTGAGAGCGCGGGGGGTGTTGATCAGTTTGTAGATGTAGGTGGAGAAGAGGGGGAAGAATGTCTTGATGTCGAAGCGGGTGGTCGGGGTGAGGACGGTGAGGGGGTCGGGTAAAGAGGGGGACGGGTGGGGGAGGGCGGACCACAGGGTGTGTAGGGTTGCGGGGCGGATGCTGCCGGTTAGGTGGGCGTGGAGTTCGATTTTGGGGAGGTGGTGGGGGAATGAGGGGGGGAGGGTGGGGGGCGATGGGATGGATGATGAGGAGGGCGGGGGGGTGGATTGCATGGTTCGTTTTTTTGTTTGTTTTTGAATTGAGGGGAGAAGAAGGCTAGGAATGACGAACTCTAAAGCGTGTGTGAGCACGCGAGGCAATTTGCATCACAAAATGCTATCACAAGGAAGGGTGACGTTGCAACCGGGGTTGGTGGTTTCCGCTTCTGATTGAATCTCGCCGCAGCGAATAATGAATGTGAGACAGTCTGGAATTGTATAGTAGGAGACTAGCTGCGGCGCCACTGAGTGTGGAACTTGGTGCCTTAAGACGATGAAGGATAAGCATGAATTATTCGAATTACAGGTATAATGACCACGAGCAATGATGATACGTTGCACGGACCTGATCCAAGATCTCTCAATTAAACAATATACTTGATAATAACGATAACTACACTCTGAACGGGCAATGATTGGCCCATTAAAGTTAAAGCGTGAAACATTTCTCCCGTGGAAGACGGGGTCCAATTGGCCGCCACCACAATATCCATGTCATGTTCTCCCTTTGGCTTCGCTGGCTCCTTTATGCTTATCTTCGTATCGACGAATGTCCGTTCAAACGATACATGTCTCTTTTAGAGCCCCGATTGAGGCTGCAAACCCTCAATCGGTCTCGGAATCCGACCAGAGGAGCCTAGGGGTTATCACAAATCATAGCAGGCGTACTAAAGGACGGGTAACATCTCAGTTGTAAGTGACGAGTGTCAAGATCGGAAAATGCCAAGACCTCGCTAAAAAATTAGCGCACAAGACAAAGTCTTCAATATCAGCGTTCACCCCCATCTTCCTCCATCTTCCTCCTCAAACAACGAGGATTTTGGTTATACAAGGTAGAATACCTCTGAAAACGCTCACGAGTCGAACTTATTTTCCTAGTAAATTCCGGTCTTATTAAATAGTAATTGAGAATGTCTGATAAAAATGTGAAACCGTCCTATACCTAGACTCCTTAAGCCTCCTATACCGCCTTAACCGCCTAACTGAATCAAGTTTGGTATTGAATTATTTACTTAACTTACTTTTCTTTATAATAAGGAGATCTATAAAGTAGCGGTCGTATTTATTAAAAGTTACTTTTATCCGGAAAGCTTTTATTAAAACGCGGTAATTCGAATATAGGGACTTTATTATATAAGGATATTATTATAAAGTTAGTTTCTTTATTTTTAAAATTAACTTTTTTATTTATAGAGTTAACTTCTTTATTATAATCGCGGTATTTTTAAGCTTATAATAACTAAAATATATAAAAAGCAGATTAATTTATCCTAAAAAGCTAAGTAAAAAATAATAAGAGAATCTAAACGTTTAATACGGGAAAAAGATTTTGTTTTTTTACGTTATAAAATATATAAGCTTAAGTCCTATTTTTCTATTAACCTTTAATAAGGATATAAAATAGCTTAAAGCTAAGTTACGTAAAGTTAATAAAGCTTTACGTAATACTAAATAAAGTAATAATAATTAGCTTTCTTTATTTAATAGTTTTAATTTTAAGTAATTTAGTCTTTAATTTAAGGTTACTATTTATTAGCTTTATTAATCTAATTATTTATTAAGTTAATTCTTTTATCGATTCTATCCTTTATAGATTTCTTCGTTTACCGGCTTTAATATCTATTGACTCCGGATTTATAATATAGTCGACTTATTTTAAAAGACTTTATATCGTTAAATATAACTTTAGGAAGCTTAATTATTAAATTTATAAGTTTTAGCTTTCGATTATTCCTTAATTAAAGTTATTATTAATAACTTAAAGTATTCTAATTATTATCTTTTTATTTTACGCTTT